>CM065808.1:178427093-179027093 GCA_033398695.1 Orobanche coerulescens
CATTCTCCCCCGCCCATTTCGTCGACGTCCTCGTCGACGTAGCGGCCCCTCGATGAACCGAACTGCTCCAAGGTGGTAACTCGGCTCCTCCTCAAGCTTCCTCACGTACTTGAGTGCCGACATAGCTTGTCCCGAAGGCTCTGTGGTCAAGCGTATTTCCTGCAGCTTGGCTTGATCACACACGTACATCGCCCTCTTGTGCGGAACTACGCCAACATTATTATTCCTCAGAAAGTCCATGCTCAGTATTATGTCCCGATCATCCATGCTCGTCACCTTGAAGTGCACGTGCGGTTCCCACGTGCCAATCTTTAGTCGCACCCCATTGGCGACCCCCGTAACCCGAACGGGTGGTGTATTATTCGACTTCATCCAGCCCCGTCCCTCGATGACCTGAAGCCCCAACCTCTGTGCTTCAGCCTCGTTAATGTAGTTGTAATTGGCCCCTGTGTCGACCAACGCCTTGACGGGTTTCCCATTGATCAGTCCCGTCGCATACATAAGATTTCCCTCAAGCGGTGCTCCGTCCCGCGATGCCATCCCTATGGTTGAGTTCAACACTTGAAGCGCCATCAATGTCCCATCACCCTCGGCATTATCCCGTGCCTTGGTGTACTCTATGGCGGCTACCCTCGGAAACTTCGAGCATTGCCTCGTCGAATGCTCCGTGCTCCATCAAATCTCACATTTCTTTTTCTTCGGACACGCTGCTACGAGATGGTCTGCACTCCCGCACCCATGGCAAGTCCGAGTCCACCCTGACTGCTTTCCGTCCGTGGGCCTGGCCATCCTCGCGCCCCTATCCGCACCCTGGTATGACTTGTCCTGCGTACTAATGTCGTCCTCGTCCCTCCTGGACTTTCGGCTCTCCCCGGCTGGTTTCAACTCGATCATCCGTTCTGCTATCGCAATCGCCTCGGACACGTTCTGTGCCTTGGCCCTCTGCACTTCCAACTTTGCCCACGGTTTCAGTCCATCCACGAACGCGAACAAAGCTTCCTGCTCACTAAGGCTAGGCAACTCCAGCACGATCTCCTGGAACTCCTTCACATAGTCCTTGATCGTCTTGCTGTGTGTCAACTCCTTCAACCTAGCCCGGACCTCAAACTCAACATTCTCCGAGTAAAACTGTCGCTTGAACTCGGCCTTAAAATCCTCCCATGTTTCCATCCGACATGTACCACACGCGATCTCTGTTTCGTGCCTTCTCCACCACAATAGCGCCACATCAGCTAAGAAAAATAGAGCCGTTTGCAACTTGGTCGCATCATCTGCTATCCCCGATGCACCAAAGTAATGCTCCATGTTCCACAGGAAGTCATCCAATTCCCTACCATTCCGCGATCCTTGGAACGAACACGGCCGGGGGATGTCGATTCGATGGGGTGCCGCACCCCGCTAGTCCCTGCCGTGGGCCATCGCCCGCTCGTACAGTGCTGTCCTTCATTTGATGGTCTCCATCCTCCATACGATCTCCTCTCGAAAGGCTGCGATCGTTGACCGAACCTCCTTCCTGACAGTCTCAAGGATCTCTTCACACAAATCGCGTCGCAACGCATTAAGGGTGCCCGTCACCCGATTCTAAAGCTCCTCCAACGACTCGCTCATCTCTGTCACCTGATCGGCCACTCTGCTCCATGCCTCGAGAGCATCCTCGTGTCTGCCCATGGTTTCCTCCAGCCGAGCCACTCGTGCTTCCATGGCAACACCTCTTTCTACGGACTTGTCCCTAGACCCTTTCCTGGACTTATCCTTCTCCTGGCTGGGTTGAACTTTGGTGACGCTGGACGTAGTCTCCATCGGTCCTCCTTGCACAAAACCTCTCAGCAACGTCTCAATGCGGAAGCTCCTTGAACCACTAGCTTGGCTTTGATACCACTTGTCACGGGGTTGGGTTTTGAGCACTCGAAAGCTCTTCGGACCCGTGCGGCACTAGACTAGAATTGCCTCGATATAGCTAGTAAGCCTAACTCACTCGGTTGCTAAGTGTGTAAGAATGGGTTAACACTTGGGAGTTGAGAGAAAACTTCACTATTTCACAAACTTTACAAGTACACAAGAATGTTGAGTCTTTGAGGGTTGGGTGCAAATGAGCCAACCTCAAGCCTATTTATACTACTCCTAGAACCTATAATCTTCTACTCCACCTCCTCATTTGGAGGGTTCTAATACCTATCTACCTCATACCAATTCTAGAACCTATCTCTAGAATCATCCACACAAGTCTACATACAAAGCTTACAAACACATTCTAGAGTATTCTACAAGTACAATACAAAGTACAAATCTAGAATGCTCTACACTATTCAAGTACTACATCCTTCTAGGAGGGTCCTAGAAGGTTCTTCCATCATCCCGGGCGCCCGGCCTGTCTCTGTCCGTCCTGGCCCGCTTCGGCCCGACTCGGCCCGACCATATGGGTCCGTCTCTGCAATGTTCCAGACTCTTCCCGAACCTCCTGGACCAAGCCAGTCCGCTTCTAGCTGCTTCCGGTCGAGTCTTCCCTGCTGAGTGACTCCTCAGCTTTTCAGTGTCCACTGCCCCCACAAGGCTTTTTCCGTCTAAGCCTATTATAGGGGGGAGGGTCTCTCTCGTACCTCTCGCGCGCACGCCCGCGCACGTCGGCCACACCCGGCATCCCACGCCCGCGTCCGGCCGACCAGCTCGAGTCTTGTTACCTGACTCGGCCTTGTCCCGTCGTGCCTTGTCCCACACGACTACTGCTCGTCCGGCCTTGCCAGCGCCCCCTGCGCTGCCGGACAGTCCTGAACATGTCCCGTCCGTAATGCCCCTTGGGCGATCCGCTTCCCATAGCGGCGTACGTGCTCCCACGGATTCCACGTGTGATTCTCCGTCTGATCACGCCGTCCTGAAGGCTGACTCTTCACATGCAGCCCGATGCCATCCTTGGCGTCCTGCTCGTGCCGGTCCCTCGGCACCCTGTGCGACCGTCTGCGCACACATGTCTCGTTGTCGACTGTCGGCCGTGACACGCGGCTGTAACTCGATAGCGAACTCAATATCATGGTCCGGTAGTAACCCCAGTAACTCGTCAGGAAAGACATCTGGGAACTCACTAACGTTTGGAATCGATGAAAACTCGACTCCACCATCCTCTGCCTTCAAGGAGTAGCACCAATAACCAGTACACCCCTTCCGGAGGAGTCTCATCGCCTTCATGGCGTTAATTACGAACTTATGGTTTCCCATCTGTCGCCCCGCGAAAGAGTACTCGGTGCCGTCCTCGGCTAATATGGTGATGATCCTCGTACGGTAGTTCATGATCGCACCATGCCGCTCGAGCCAATCATACCCGAGAATCAAATCCTCACCTCAATACCCACAACAATAAGATTAGAGAGCCAAGCCCCCTCACAAATAACCACAGAACAGTCTCGGATCTCCCGATCACCAATAATCCTATCACCGCTAGGAATTTTAACGATGAAATGCTCACAAGACGACAACCAGTCAAGACTCAAACGGCGCGCACACTCCAGAGAGATAAACGAATGTGTAGCACCAGAATCGAAAAGCACACTGACAGGATGAGAATGAATATGAACGGTACCTGTAGCCACGGTAGCTGCTGAATCATCGACCCTCCTCATCTCATAAACACGCGGATGAGCGGATCCGACACTGGAAGCTCCCCCTCTAGCAGGCTGGCCCTGACCTCTCCCTCAGCCGACACTCTGCGGAGACTGTGGAGCAAATGACCCCTGGTTCACACTCGGCTCCTTAGGCGCTGGAAAAGAAGCCTGGGTACCAAGAGTCTGCCCTAAACGATCACAAAGAGAAGCCTTGTGACCCGACTGACCACAAGTATGACAAGTCAACGGCGGACGAAAATACTTTCGGTTTCTATGGCCCGGATTGCCACAGTTAAAACATATGACCTCACGAGTGGAGGCACTGGCAGCACCTCGAAAGCCCCCAGAAAAACGAGTCGAACCCCCCGCAGGAAAATTAGCAGACTGAGACTTCTGCTGAACTCCGCCCTTGTGATCCGAAAAGTTACTTTCTCGATCCGCCTCACGGGCCGTCAAGGACATATCATAAGCAAGAGCTCTACTCTGATAGTCTTTTAGGGTGGTGTGGGCGAGTCCAGACATGTAGTCACGAATCCTCGGTATCATCCGCCTAGAAAAGTGGCAGATCTTGTCACTCTCCTTCTTAATCTGGGCCTTCACAAAGCCTAATTCCCGGTTGAAATCTGCAATGGCCTGAGAAACTGGAAATCTCGAGGCTGAGCATCATACATGTAATATCCGCAATTTCGGATTTCCGGTAATTTTCATTTTTCGGCGGAGGTCCGTTTCGAAAACTCTCTTTTGACCGTTTCGTCATTCGGAGAATATTTAATTCTGCACTTTTTGTCATCCGAGTTCGTTTCGGTGCTGCTTTGTTGAGTTCCGTGCTTTTTAGCGACTTTTCCGCGCTTGAGTTCGGTTCTTGCGAATCTCGTTCGAAACTATCGTTTGGGGTTTTTCGTAAGTTCATTTAACGTTGTTATACGTGTTGTGATCTTCGGTTTGATTATTCGTTGTCGTATGGTGATTTTCGGGCATTTGGGCCATTTTCGTAATTTTCCAAAGTTTGGGGTAATTACCTTCCGTTGTCGAATTTCGAGCCTTCGGTTGGTCGAAATCATGTGTTCTACTAGCTATTAGATTCGTCTTTGTGAGTACTTCGTAACCGTATCTTCGGTTCGTATTCAGGTTCGGGTTTCGGTGTCGTTTTGTGGAGTTCAGGATTACTAAACGACTTTTCTAAGTATGAGTTCGGCTTTGTAAAAATCACCATAAATTCTTGGAAACTCCAAAAATTCTGAATCTTTGCAATATTATAAAGCATCAAGTTAGCTTTCCAATGGTTCAAACGGTGAGTCAATCGGAGTCCGGACGAAGGAGTTATGGTCGAAATATCCAAGAATGCACGGTGTGCCTTTTTGGTGTTGAAGGGGCACTAAGCTGATTCCTGGGCGTTTTTGGTGGCCCTGGGCCGCGGCACACTTGTCCTGTGCCGCGGCACACAGTGCAGATCAGCCTATTTAATGGCCTGGACTGAGTTATCCGGCCATTTCTCATTTTTTCCTTCGTTCCTTCGCGATTCTTCAGCATAAATGGATGGATTTGAGTAAGAGAATCATAGAACGACACGTTTTGGAAGTTTGATTCATGGATTAACATCATATTCCACCCGGATCGAAGGTAAGAACACCTAAACTCTTGGTTTTGGGAATTTTTGAGGTTTCTTGATGTTTTGGCCGATTTGATTCGTTTTAGTTTAGATTATTGTTAGAACATGGTTGTATACTCGAAATCATTCATTACCCCTGAAGTTTTGTGAAACGAATTTGAGTATTACCTTGAATAATCGATTGAATTGGACTATGCCCTCAAGGTGTCCGATAAAATGCTTCAATGAGTAGAACTTGGGAAGTTCCATACGTTTTCGTAGAATTGTGATTGAATTGACATCGTTGTGACTTAGGAGCGAATTCTTGTGAAGAACTCGTGTCGGAACCCTTCCGTTCGTTGCCTTCCTTGGGGTTCGAGCTTCCCGGTCGAACTGTGTTCTTCGGAGCGTTCGGTAGCGGTTATTAATAGGGGTGTTCATAACCGGGTACCCGGTTTTTCTGCAATTCTGACGGTACCCGATTTTTCGTAATGAAAAATTGGCCGTGACCCGACCGAAAAGTCGGGTGCCAAAAGCGGGTACCCTATTTTTTCGTCGGGTCATAGGGTACCGACCCAAAATTTAATACCACTAATTTTAAATTTTTATAAATAATTTGTAATTTTAATATAAATTTATTTTAAATTTTATTATATAAATTAATTCCCTAGTACTAAATACATTATAAATATTTTCCGTACATTAAGTAAATTTCAAACTAACTAAATTTTTTATATATATCATTTTTTTATTATATAATTTTGCTTAATTCAATATTTAATTATATATATGAGAGAATATATTATTTTTTATTTAAAGATTTTATAAATTTCCAAACTAGTGAGAATAAATACCATGAGTGAAAATACATTAACATGGATTCTCATATTAAATATATTTCATATTAGTTGAAAGATAAAATTTCATATCATTGCAAATTAAATAATTAAATTTATAAAAAAACTAATTATTAAAAATAATCGGGTTTTCGGTACCAATTTACGCAACAAGTCGGCCCATGACCCGCCCGATTATAGGACTTTTCTGGTGGTGCGGCAAAAAATTTAAAAATTTTAAAAATACCCGGAATATTTAGTTCGGGTCATCGGGTAGTTGGGCCGGGTAGTTCGGGTCGGGTATTTTTGAACACCCCTAGTTATTAAGGCAAGTATCTTACTATACGACTTGTATCTTGCGACTAGTAATTACGTATGAGATGTATAATGACTTCGCTTGCCTTCGTAAATATGTTCCGTTTGAGTTGGTGTGTTTTCCGCAATTTGAAGGCTTTGTGATAATGGTGTTATATCAGTATACGTGTTAGGCGTTGTGCCATTTGTGCAGGAATGCGACATACATATGGGATGGTTGTACACTTGGTTGTACAATGTATTGTGTACCGAATGTGTGTTATGTTGGTTAAATGTCGTTGATTGATGATAGTTGTTGCGAGTGTCGAGGTTGTGTTATTTGCGTGCAATGTACGATTTTGTGGTGATTAAGGTGATTGATTAATTGTGCTCATTGTTGTATGTAATGTGAATGTGAATATGTGTGTGACCGCTAAGTTCACTCGTGTTGGTTCGACGGGACCTACGAGGATTCGTGGCAGTGGACTACGGGATCAGAACTTAGTGAGGTAATCGAGGTCCAATCGTCTTTGATCCGACGAGGCCTACGATAACGCGTGGCGATGGACCATGAGTTTCGGACACGGTCGTCCAACCGGTGAGCTCGACGGGGCTTACGGTGACACGTGGCAGTGGACTACGGTGTCAGGACTGTGTGTGTGATTGTTGTGATTGATATAGTCCGTGCGGGTTGTTATGCCTACGGAGACACGTGACAGTGGATCACGGTGTCGGAATTGGTTATGTTTGGTTAATAGTCCGTGTGGGTTGTTGAACCTCGGAGACACGTGACAGTGGATCACGGTGTCGGAATTGGTTATGTTTGGTTAATAGTCCGTGTGGGTTGTTGAACCTACGGAGACACGTGACAGTGGATCACGGTGTCGGAATTGATTATGTTTGTTTAATTGTGCGTGATGTAGTCCGTGCGGGTTGTTGAACCTACGGAGACACGTGACAGTGGATCACAGTGTCATGAGCATGATACTTTTCAAATCAAAGTTTTTACAGGAAAAGTTTTAAGAAAGAATGTTGGGCCGAGCCCCACGAGATTTATGGAAATGTTTCCGGTATTGTAAACTGTTGAATTATGAAACAAGTTTTGGGTTAAGGCCCTTAAGTTTTTCGAAAGGTTTTGTGAATCGGGACTTGAGGTCTTAAGGTTTTGAAATTTAAAAATTCCCGAGATGATAATCTTATTTTCGAATGCTTCATAGCTTATCTTCTCTTGTGAAAACCTCCGGAATATTTGATACTTGATTATTATATTTGATCACGATTATTAATTGCTTGTTACATTTCGTATGATTTGATACTTGCACTAGTAAAACAAAGGAGTTTACTAACCCCAGTAATCGGGGTGGATGTCTGTTTGCGTCAGTACATGCAGTTCGGGGAGCATCACAGATTGGCACAAGAGGATGACGAGTCGATACTAATCATGAGTCGAGAGTTATTTTGATTTTTGTTGTGTTGTCGAGTTGATTTCGGTCTTATTGTATTGTATTTCGACCCCTGTGTGGGTAATGTTATTTAAGTCAGTTTTATCGATTGGGTTGTGTGACCTCATCGGTCTGTGTATTCACGTGTAAGTGACCATATCGGTCTGTATCATTTTATTGTTTGACCCTGGTCGGGCAAGCATTTGGTTGTTTATGGATGTTTAGCCTGGTAGATCCTTGTGTAAAGGGTCTACGGCGTGTAATATTCCCATACGGTTTTGGGGATGTTACAATTATGGTATTAGAGCTTAGGTTTGCGGAAACCTAGGCTGTCGGGTCGTTTCAAGTCGTGTTTTGTCGAGTAATGTGTTGTCTTGTCGTTCGAGTCGTCAGGTGACAAGTTGAGTGGTGCGTGGTCACAACGTGTCGGTTATGTTGTCGGACGAGATTAGTATCGTGGGCGACTGTCACCTCCGTGCGACCTGTGGATGTAAGTCTCCTCCTTTATGCGTAATACCTGTGTATCTCGATTTTATTTTAGTGAGTTAATTGTGGTGTATAATTTTATTTACACAGTATTGTGTAATATAGTTGTGTTTCATACTTGTGGCACATAGTATGTGTATAGAACTGGGCACGTTATTATTTTATCTTTGAACCACCGGGTGGGGTGGTATGTTGTGAAGGTTGTAAACCTCGATGGGTTTCGAAAAGGTACCAACGGTAGAGTTTGTGAGAAACTCCGATGAATGATTTTACTGTGTGTTTAAACTTGATACCACGAGATGCATTTGATTGAATTGGCGACCCAGTTTGCCATTTGAGTATGTGGTTTTAAATTCGACTGCTTTTGGAATGTTGTAATTTTTGTCCGCTATGGGTAAGTTTGTGAATGTTTCCTGAAGGACTTTACGGTTTGAGAATTTTGTAGAAATCGATTTTTGAAAAATATTTTGGTGGTGCGGTCAAACCATGGTTTATATGGATTTTTAAAATTTGTTAAATTTTGACAAATGGGCCGTGTATTTTCAAATGACACAATCAGACGGTATTTGAAAAATGTGTTTTAAAATACTTCGGACATTGTAAAATATTACCGTCATTTTGCTTATGAACTAAAGGATTTTGGAAAATTTCTGCTTTGCAAAACAACTTTCGCTTCGTAAATTAGAACGTTATGTGTTTATGTATTGAGGTTAAGTCGTGCGGTGAGTTGCTATATTATTATTCTCGTCGAAAATCTGGGTTGTATGCCCAAGTGGCGGGATACGTTGTTAGGTATCGTTCCCCACTTCAATGACCGAGGTATTAAACAAAGTACTTTCAAAATTTCACCCCAGAAAATCTTTCGAACTCGCGAATTTTTTTATATTATCATTCGAACAAATACCTCGTTAAACTTGTTTTTTTAAAATATTACCGGTGTTGGACCACAATGGTATGCTTAATGTTTTAACCGTGTATCTTTGAGGTATAGGTCGCTCATCTTTGTCAATGTGAACGTGTGAATATTGCATTGTCTTTCCGATTTTGGGCTTATGTCGATTATGTGAGGTTTGTATTATCTTGTTATTCTGATTGGATGTCCGTTCAGTATGCTAAGGGGTCGAGGTCGAGGCCGTGGTCATGGTCGTGGTCGTGGTCGTGGTCGTAATCGGGAGCAGGAGAGGGCGACTCCCTCCTTGCCGAGTACCAATCAGCTCAGTACAGATCAGGGATATTCGACTAGCGTTAATGTTGACGTTGGCGCCGTCACCATCCTTCGTCAGGTGGTTGATCAGTTAGTTCAGATGAATCAGGCCGTACGTTGGGATGAGAACCCAAATAGAGATAACGGAACTAGTAAGTGGTTACGAGATGTGATGAAGGTGCAGCCGCCCCGTTTTGTGGGTTCGTCTGACTTGTTAGGTTGGGAAAACTGGCTCTTCCAGTTGGACAGAATATTTGATGATGTAGCTTGTCCGGATGATAGGAGGGTACCCATTGCTCAGTACCTACTCGACAAAGAAGTCAGCAGATCGTGGCACGCTGTAGTGCCTGCAGACCGTACACCTACATGGGCTGAGTTTAAGACCGCCATGGAGGCATAGTATTGCCCGTTGCCTGTTCGTGAACGCAGAATCGTTGAATTTTTCTCGACTACGCCCCAGGATGTGTCAATATCCCAGGCGATAGTCGATTATAATCGAAAGTTGGCTTATGTTCGTGATCAAGTGAGAAGTGAAGCGGACAAGGTCCGATACTTCAATATGCGCATGAAACCCCATATCCGTGAGAGTATGGCTCCGCTCATGTGTACCACCCTGAAGGAATATCAGGACCGAGCTTTAGCCATTGAGATGGCCGTTTCGTGACGGAATCTGTTCGAGAGAGTAAGAGACAAGACCTCGAGAAATTTTTCAAGAGGCCGGAGGAGTGAGATCCGTGAGCTTTGCTTGCGATTTCCTTCGGGAGCACTCCTCGTTCGGTTGACTAGTCTAAGAACCTTACCCCAGAGGTGAGTAAGACGATCGGTGTGAAGACCTGCTTTAACTGCATCGTGTAGGCCATGCGAGACGTAATTGTCGTTCGCCACCGGTTAATTGTTTTAAGTGAGGCTAATGGGCACCAAGCGGTGCATTGTGAGACCGTTGCCGGGATGTTCGAATCGGGTTTCGTTCCTACTCGGGAGGGCCCGGTGGTGTCCAGTGATGTAGTTGTGTATCGTACTTTGTGCCGTAATTCATGTAGAGATTGATATTTGTTGCGTGAACTTTTGGTTTTGTTTCTATTCTATCATGATGTTTTATTTTAAGTTTCGACGAAACTTAATTTTAATAGGATAGAATGTAATATCCGGTATTCTCGTTTTCCGTTATCTTGAATTGTTTGTGTTTTGACATCGACATTTTCTTGTTGATGAGAATCGGAATGATTTCTATCGTAATACTCTATTTATTTCGCCGCATAGCCGTTTTAGTCGGGTGCGACCTGTTGTCGCGTCGTTTCATTGATTAAACGTGTGCATATTATGTGGTATGTGATGCGTCGTTAATTGATCGCTATTGTTTTGAATCATTGCCGGTGGCTTTGTTATGGTCGTCGTGGGCGTGTTTCCACGCCGTATATTCTTTCGCATTGCTTGTAACGTTTCGCCAATGGGCGAAAGTTATGCGTTCTTGTGTATCTCGTTGAGGTTTCCTGTTGGGATATTGCTTCTCCCTACTTATTTTAAGTTTCGGGACGAAACTTCTTTTAAGGAGGGTAGAATGTAATATCCGCAATTTCGGATTTCCGGTAATTTTCATTTTTCGGCGGAGGTCCGTTTCGAAAACTCGCTTTTGACCGTTTCGTCATTCGGAGAATATTTAATTCTGCACTTTTTGTCATCCGAGTTCATTTCGGTGCTGCTTTGTTGAGTTCCGTGCTTTTTAGCGACTTTTCCGCGCTTGAGTTCGGTTCTTGCGAATCTCGTTCGAAACTATCGTTTGGGGTTTTTCGTAAGTTCATTTAACGTTGTTATACGTGTAGTGATCTTCGGTTTGATTATTCGTTGTCGTATGGTGATTTTCGGGCATTTGGGCCATTTTCGTAATTTCCCAAAGTTTGGGGTAATTACCTTCCGTTGTCGAATTTCGAGCCTTCGGGTGGTCGGAATCGTGTGTTCTACTAGCTATTAGATTCGTCTTGTGAGTACTTCGTAACCGTATCTTCGGTTCGTATTCAGGTTCGGGTTTCGGTGTCGTTTTGTGGAGTTCAGGATTACTAAACGACTTTTCTAAGTATGAGTTCGGCTTTTTAAAAATCACCATAAATTCTTGTAAACTCCAAAAATTCTGAATCTTTGCAATATTATAAAGCAATAAGTTAGCTTTCCAATGGTTCAAACGGTGAGTCAATCGGAGTCCGGACGAAGGAGTTATGGTCGAAATAGCCAAGACTGCACGGTGTGCCTTTTTGGTGTTGAAGGGGGCACTGCAGTGTGCGCGGCACACTCAGGCTGTGCCGGCACTAAGCTGATTCCTGGGCGTTTTTGGTGGCCTGGGCGCGGCACACTTGTCTGTGCCGCGGCACACAATCGAATCGGCTATTTAATGGCACAGGCGAGTTATCCGCCATTTCTCATTTTTTCCTTCGTTCCTTCGCGATTCTTGACATAAATGGATGGATTTGAGTAAGAGAATCATAGAACGACACGTTTTGGAAGTTTGATTCATGGATTAACATCATATTCCACCCGGATCGAAGGTAAGAACACCTAAACTCTTGGTTTTGGGAATTTTGAGGTTTCTTGATGTTTTGGCGATTTGATTCGTTTTAGTTTAGATTATTGTTAGAACATGGTTGTATACTCGAAATCATTCATTACCCCTGAAGTTTTGTGAAACGAATTTGAGTATTACCTTGAATAATCGATTGAATTGGACTATGCCCTCAAGGTGTCCGATAAAATGCTTCAATGAGTAGAACTTGGGAAGTTCCATACGTTTTCGTAGAATTGTGATTGAATTGACATCGTTGTGACTTAGGAGCGAATTCTTGTGAAGAACTCGTGTCGGAACCCTTCCGTTCGTTGCCTTCCTTGGGGTTCGAGCTTCCCGGTCGAACCGTGTTCTTCGGAGCGTTCGGTAGCGGTTATTAAGGCAAGTATCTTACTATACGACTTGTATCTTGCGACTAGTAATTACGTATGAGATGTATAATGACTTCGCTTGCCTTCGTAAATATGTTCCGTTTGAGTTGGTTGTGTTTTCCGCAATTTGAAGGCTTTGTGATAATGGTGTTATATCGCATACGTGTTAGGCGTTGTGCCATTTGTGCAGAATGCGACGTACATATGGGATGGTTGTACACTTGGTTGTACAATGTATTGTGTACCGAATGTGTGTTATGTTGGTTAAATGTCGTTGATTGATGATAGTTGTTGCGAGTGTCGAGGTTGTGTTATTTGCGTGCGTGCAATGTACGATTTTGTGGTGATCAAGGTGATTGATTAATTGTGCTCATTGTTGTATGTAATGTGAATGTGAATATGTGTGCGACCGCTAAGTTCACTCGTGTTGGTTCGACGGGACCTACGAGGATTCGTGGCGGTGGACTACGGGATCGAACTTAGTGAGGTGCGAGGTCCAATCGTCTTTGGTCGACGAGGCCTATGATAACGCGTGGCGGTGGACCATGAGTTTCGGACACGGTCGTCAACCGGGTGAGCTCGACGGGCTTACGGTGACACGTGGCGGTGGACTACGGTGTCGGGATCGTGTGTGATTGTTGTGATTGATATAGTCCGTGCGGGTTGTTATGCCTACGGAGACACGTGATGGATCACGGTGTCGGAATTGGTTATGTTTGGTTAATAGTCCGTGTGGGTTGTTGAACCTACGGAGACACGTGACAGTGGATCACGGTGTCGGAATTGGTTATGTTTGGTTAATAGTCCGTGTGGGTTGTTGAACCTACGGAGACACGTGACAGTGGATCACGATGTCGGAATTGATTATGTTTGTTTAATTGTGCGTGATGTAGTCCGTGCGGGTTGTTGAACCTACGGACACACGTGACAGTGGATCACGGTGTCATGAGCATGATACTTTTCAAATCAAAGTTTTTACAGGAAAAGTTTTAAGAAATAATGTTGGGCCGAGCCCCACGAGATTTATGGAAATGTTTCCGGTATTGTAAACTGTTGAATTATGAAACAAGTTTTGGGTTAAGGCCCTTAAGTTTTTCGAAAGGTTTTGTGAATCAGGACTTGAGGTCTTAAGGTTTTGAAATTCTAAAAATTCCCGAGATGATAATCTTATTTTTGAATGCTTCATAGCTTATCTTCTCTTGTGAAAACCTCCCGGGAATATTTGATACTTGATTATTATATTTGATCACGATTATTAATTGCTTGTTACATTTCGTATGATTTGATACTTGCACTAGTAAAACAGTGAAGTTTTACTAACCCCCGAGTAATCGGGGGGTGGATGTCTGTTTTGCGTCCAGGTACATGCAGATTTAGGGGAACAGTCACAGGATTGGCACAAGAGGATGACGAGCTGCGATACTAATCATGAGTCGAGAGTTATTTTGATTTTTGTTGTGTTGTCAGAGTTGATTTCAGTCTTCCGTTGTATTGTATTTCGACCCCTGTGTGGGTAATGTTATTTAAGTCAGTTTTATCGATTGGGTTGTGTGACCTCATCGGTCTGTGTATTCACGTGTAAGTGACCATATCGGTCTGTATCATTTTATTGTTTGACCCTGGTCGGGCAAGCATTTGGTTGTTTATGGATGTTTAGCCTGGTAGATCCTTGTGGAAAGGGTCTACGGCGTGTAATATTCCCATACGGTTTTGGGGATGTTACAATACACGTGCCTGACGAACTGGCCACGGACAGTACTCAACTTCCACAAGGTCTCTGAACTCGGCCCACGAAGCATCATGATCCTGAGGTCCGACAACCTCCCACCAATCAGCAGCGTCCCCAGTGAGAAAATACTGGGCGATTGGGACCTTGCGATCCTGAGGACAGTTTGTGGCAAGAAAGACCTTGGACATCTCTTTGATCCACCCCTCCCAACCAATCGGGTCTGAAGCCTTAGAAAACTGAGAAGGATGCATCTTGGTGATATCCTGAAGCCAATGATCTGCCTCGACCCGAGCAACATGAGCCGGAGTCGGGTTTTGAACCGCCTGGGCTATCGCAGCCATTTGGTTCACCATCTATTGCATTACAGCTGCAACACCAAAGTCGGCGCCATTAACGGCTGCGCCATCTTGAGTAGCAGTATGGCTTTGATAGCCATCAGTACTGCTGGCTCCAGAAGAGTGTGACGTGGCCACCTCGCTGACTGCCCCACGTCCCCGGCCGCATCAACGACCACGACCACGACCTCTCCTAGCATCCATACTGGTGATAGAAGGTAGTAAAAGCAACTCGATGATAATTTCGCACTACTACAAAAAACACATTTTACTACGGTTATTTAGTATATTTTCAATCGGTTATGGAACCGATGTAAAATGTACCGTCGTAAAATAGATGCTAAATCTGCATCGGTTTAAAAACCGATGTAAAAAATCCAATTTACATCGGTTCTATTTAACCGTCGTAAATATCGTCGTCAAACATATACTTTTACATCGGTTTTCAAAAAACCAATGTAAAAAGTGCAGATTTCGAATAGTTTTACATCGGTTCTTAGCATAACCAATGTAAAAAAGTGCATATTTTACATCGGTTCTAAGCATAACCGATGTAAAAAGTGTAAATTTCAAACAGTTTTACATCGATTGTGCATAGAACCGATGTAAAATGTCCACAATTTACATCGGTTTTGAAAAGAACCGATGTAAAATATCTTATGTTTTACGGAGGTTTTGGCAACCCGACCCCAACCATAATCCGCCCAGCCCCGACCCGAAACCCACCCAGACCCGACCCGAACACACACCTGAAATAACAATATATTGCACCTTGTCACCGTTACGATTCGAACCCTCGACCTTGGGGTTGGGGAGTCAAGTCCCAACCACTAGGCTGAAGAGATAAATTCACCACTAGAAGGGGGGTTGAATAGTGGTGATGCGGAATACCGAAATTTCTTGCAAATAAAAAATAAAATAGTGCGGAATTTAAAGACTCAAGAATTTATAGAGGTTCGGCAACTTGCCTACATCCTCTCTCCGACTTTCTTTTTCTTTTGGCTTAAGAAAAACCACAACCTTAACTCGTCTTCTATCGGTCCGAGTTTGCAACCGTTACAATCCGCTTGTCTTCTATCGGTCCAAGCTAAACCTTTCCTTCAATAGAGATGATAGTTTATCTAGTGTTCTATAGGAACTAGATAATCCTCACTATACGAATATGGGAGTATAATCCTAACAATGCCGGATCAAAGATCCTAATAACACCGGATTAGTGACTCTTGATTCGTTTCTTTTTCGCTCAAGTGTAAGTGATACAACACTTACAACCAAATGAAAGAATACAAAGAATAATGGATATTACAATTGAAATCGCTCTTGTATCTTTCTTTTCTCACAACTTGTAATGCAATAAAGTATATAGATCTGAGCTCAAGAATGCTTTGATTGCTTGTATGCTTGTATGCTTGAATGCTTGAAGTTGTGTATTTGATACCCAAGTCCTTCAGGTATTTACAGGTGTGAGACAACCTTCAAATTCTGAAAAACATACTATTAGCGTGCGCTAATAGTGCCTTGTAGCGTGCGCTAACGAATTTTGACTTGAAATCTCTGAACGGTCACAAAGACTGTTGTAACGGTAAAATATTATGACTAGCGTCCGCTAGTAATGAAGTGGTAGCGTGCGCTAGCGTCTTGGTCAACTAGTCTTCGATCTTGACTTTGACAATATCCGATTTTCTCTACAACGACTCTTTTTCCAACGGCTAAATTTATGATTAGCGTGCGCTAGCAAGTATGCATAGCGTGCGCTAGCATTAATTAAATCCAATTTTTCCAGATTTTCCGGATCTGCATTGACTCTTGCTTCCAACGGTTGAAATTCAAACGGTAAACTGCAGATTCCATTTAGCGTGCGCTAATACCTTTCTCTTAGCGTGCGCTACTGAGTTGTTTCATTAACGTACGTTACCTTGTGTAGCGTACGTAAAAGCCTTGACGAAGTGAGTCCAGTAGCTACTGGACTACTAACCATAATTTTGGTAGCGTGCGCTATAGATGATCAGTAACGTGCGCTAAGTCTTCACTTTAGCGTACGTAAGAATGTATGAGTAGCGTGCGCAACGTCCAATTTTGATTTCCTTCCAGACTTCACTGATCTCTGGAGACTTGCGATAGCGTGCGTTATATTTGTTGTATAGCGTGCGCTAGCTGTAGGTTATTAGCGTGCGCTATCATTGAATAGCTTGCGTGCGCTATCGATCAGGCGACTTGAGTAGGCTGCAGCTGACTTGACTGGTCTGTATAAGCATGTCCCGATAGCGTGCGCTACGATATGATACGTAGCATGCGTTAGCCATATTTTGCTCCTTCAAAATAATATCGAGCCGAGATGGATTCAATTAAATGTTTTGAATATAATAATCATCAAAATACATTTTGAGTCAACAATCTCCCCCTTTTTGATGATGTCAAAACATTTAATTAGTACCTGCAAAAACATTTTGAAATGATTCGAATCAAGATAAACTTGTTCGATATATTAGTAGATTTTCGTTTTTGGAGTATTCTCCCCCTTTTTGACATAAACAAAAAGGGACTCCCCCTGAATTGTTGCATTATTAATAAACATTAACGAAATTTGCCATTACTCAAGGTGCAATCAACAACGATAGTAACAACGATAGTAACAATACTTGTAGATAGCAAATATTTGTACATAACAAATGCCAAATTAAGAAATGCGAATTTCATTAATAATAAAATGCAGTGAGTACAACGAGTTTTTCATGGCAAGCGACATATAGATTATTCGAAAAGGAAGATTCTACATCAAGCATCAAAGATCATCAAATCTAAGGATCGGAGGAGGACGAAGGGAAAGGGAACGAGGGGTGTGTGAAGCGAATGAAGTCGGATAACAGCCCACGAACTTCCCGGACTTCTGAACGCACTTCCCGGACTTCCGAACGCAGAGCCCGAAAATCCTCTCGAATCTCAGCGTGTGAGGTCTCGATTGTAATATCCGCATTTTTCTTTCCCTTGTAATTGTATTTCCGGTGTAATTCTCGATTTTAGTGACCCTCGAGTATCCTTCAGTGTAACTTTTCCGTTATCTTTTGATCTGATTCTCGTAATTGTTGTGCGGAACCGCCGTTTCGGGGTTGCCGTGGATTCATTCTATGCTATGATGCGTTTTGAGGTGTTCCGTTTGACGTTTCGTTCATAATCCGGTATTTTGGGTCGTTTATATTCTGTATCTAGCGCACGCTAAATTTCCTGTATAGCGCACGCTAGAAATCCATTAGTAGCGCACGCTAACGATTTAGCCCTGGGAGTGGCAGTTCAGCTCCCATCCCTCTGGACTATCGGATTAGCGCACGCTATCTCGTCTAGCGCACGCTAATGTCGGGAGACTAGCGCACGTTAAATTGTTCAGTAGCGCGCGCTAGTGTATTTGTCGATCGGGCAGTTTACTACTGAACTCAATCAGATGCTAGTTAGCGCACGCTACGCTGGTATGGTAGCGCACGCTAACGGGTCAGGTGAGGTTTGAGCAGTTGGCTACTGGACTCGGCTGATGTTCAGGTAGCGCACGCTATTGGTCGATAGCGCACGCTACCGAGAGGTTATTAGCGCACGCTACGCATGTATGGTAGCGCACGCTAACGGCCAAAAACCTGGTTTCTGGACTGGGACGCTAACAGGAGGGTTTGTAACCCTATCCCGTTAGCGCACGCTAACCTTGAGGTCTTAGCATGCGCTAACACTCCCTGGCTATATAAACCAGGGAGTTGACCGAGATAATCACAAAATCTCATTTCTTCCTCTTTCCGTGGCCGAGCGACTCCAGAGACGATTTGAGGCGATTTTCTTCTTCCAATCACTTCAGAGATCCTTGTGCTTGAGTTCTTGGTGTAAGACTAACATCATCCACTTGTGTTATTGCAGTCACTTCCCATTCCGGAATGGAAATGGGAGGATATATCGATGGATTTCGTTACGAGTTTGCCGAGATCGAGGTCGGGCATGAATATGGTATGGGTGATTGTTGATCGTCTGACCAAGTCGGCACATTTTCTGGGCATCAAGGACACTTGGGGCCCGGAGAAGTTGGCTCGTGTGTTTATCGCGCAGATTGTGAGACTTCACGGTACTCCGAAGTCTATTGTCTCGGATCGTGACGGCCGTTTTGTATCGCACTTCTGGCAGGCGGTGCATAAGGCGTTGGGTACCCGTTTACACTTGAGTACCTCTTTTCATCCCCAGTCAGATGGACAATCGGAACGCACTATCCAGACGTTCGAGGACTTGTTACGTGCCTGTGCTCTCGATTGGAGTAGTGACTGGGAGGAACATTTGCCGCTGATCGAATTCACGTACAACAACAGTTGGCACACGTCGATTCGGATGGCCCCGTATGAGGCACTTTACGGGCGGCGATGTCGATCACCAATTTGTTGGAATGAGGCGTCCGATTTGGTCGGGACCGAACCGGATGTCGTTTTAGAGACGAGGCGGAAGATAGAGTTAATTCGGGAACGGATGTTGACTGCCCAGAGTCGACAGAAGTCGTATGCCGACATCCGTCGTCGACCTTTGGAATTCGAGGTGGGAGACCATGTTTTGCTAAAGGTGTCACCGACGAAGGGAGTTTTTCGTTTCGGGAAGAAAGGGAAGTTGAGTGCGAGATTTATCGGCCCCTTCGAGATCCTCGAGCGAGTAGGTGGGTTGGCATACCGTTTGGCGTTACCTCCGGCCTTGAGTCATGTTCATAGCGTTTTCCATGTTTCCCAGTTGAGGAAATATGTCCCGGATCCTAGTCACATCATCGATTATGGAGAGATTGATGTCGCCGAAGATGTTACTTTCGAAGAGCGCCCTTTGAAGATTTTGGAGTATCGTGAGAAACGATTGAGGCATAAGACCATACCTTTGGTCAAGATGCAGTGGTCGAGACACGGTGTCGAGGAGGCAACTTGGGAGACCGAGGATAGCATGCGTGCTAGGTACCCCGAGTTGTTTGTTTCTTAAGTTTCGGGACGAAACTTATTTTTAGAGGGGTAGAATGTAATATCCGCATTTTTCTTTCCCTTGTAATTGTATTTCCGGTGTAATTCTCGATTTTAGTGACCCTCGAGTATCCTTCAGTGTAACTTCCCTTGTAATTATATTTCCGGTGTAATTCTCGATTTTAGTGACCCTCGAGTATCCTTCAGTGTAACTTTTCCGTTATCTTTGATCGATTCTCGTAATTGTTGTGCGGAACCGCCGTTTGGGTTGCCGTGGATTCATTCTATGCTATGATGCGTTTTGAGGTGTTCCGTTTGACGCTTCGTTCATAATCCGGTATTTTGGGTCGTTTATATTCTCGTATCTAGCGCACGCTAAATTTCTGTATAGCGCACGCTAGAAATCCATTAGTAGCGCACGCTACGTTTAATTAAATGCGCACGCTAACGATTTAGCCACAGGAGTGGCGATTCGGCTCCCGGCCCTGCGGACTATCGGATTAGCGCCGCGCTATCTCGTCTAGCGCACGCTAATGTCGGGAGACTAGCGCACGTTAAATTGTTCGCAGCGCGCTAGTGTATTTGTCGATCGGGCGCTTACTGAACTCAATCAGATGCTAGTTAGCGCACGCTACGCTGGTATGGTAGCGCACGCTAACGGGTCAGGTGAGGTTTGAGCAGTTGGCTACTGGACTCGGCTGATGTTCAGGTAGCGCACGCTATTAGTCGATAGCGCGCGCTACCGAGAGGTTATTAGCGCACGCTACGCATGTATGGTAGCGCACGCTAACGGACAAAAACCTGGTTTCTGGACTGGGACGCTAACAGGAGGGTTTGTAACCCTATCCCGTTAGCGCACGCTAACCTTGAGGTCTTAGCGTGCGCTAACACTCCCTGGCTATATAAACCAGGGAGTTGACCGAGATAATCACAAAATCTCATTTCTTCCTCTTTCCGCGGCCGAGCGACTCCAGAGACGATTTGAGGCGATTTTCTTCTTCCAATCACTTCAGAGATCCTTGTGCTTGAGTTCTTGGTGTAAGACTAACATCATCCACTTGTGTTTCTCATCCTAAATCCAAGGTAATCTCTTAGAACCCTACTTTTGGATAATTTGGGGGTTTTGGGATTTTCTTCCGATCCGTTCCGTTTCGTTGATGGATTCATGATGAATATTATTAATCTTGTTGGTATTCTTAGTTTCCCTACGGATTCATGGTATATTTCGTGATTTTTACGGAATCGAGAGGGTTTGGTTGTGGTCCGCCCTCGTTGTTGTTTATATACGAATATACATGAATCGTAGGCGGGTTTCCGGGTGTATTCCATTTCCGTAATCGTCTAGAGTTGGTTGTGATTGTGTTATTCGAATCGTTAGGTTCATTTCCGCCGGTTCCTTGCGGTCGTGTTCAACTCTTCCGTTCCGTTCATGTCATCGTCTAATTAATCGAGGCAAGTATCCTTATGAACTTACAATCTTGACATAGTAGTTTTGTATGAGAAATTGTGTGCGTGTGTATACTCACTACGGGTTAGACTCGACGGGGTCTCGGTAGGGGTCCACGGAGGTGTGGATCGACGAGCTTTGCTTTTAACCACTACGGGTTAGATCCGACGGGGTCTCGGTAGGGGTCCACGGAGGTGTGGATCGACGATTAATTTTACAAATGTGATTTGATATTGGCATTTCCGGAAATGAGTGTTTTCGAACGGTTTTCTCTATTGCATGCATTACTATATGAGTAAGATGTAAGTTGTTCATCTGGTTACTTGTACTAGCGTAATTGCTAACCCCTTTTGGGGACCCGTTTTGGGGAAATTCGTTTTATGAATTTCAGGTCAGGTTCATCGAGACGAACGGGCGCTGGACCAGTATGCGGATGATGGCCGAGCGTGATGATTGTGCATAAGTGACGTCTTAATGTCTTTTTGTCTTTTTATCTTTTGTGGCTTTTGAACTAATGGTTGTACTCGAGTACTTAAGAGTTCTTGTCCGTCCGGATTGTATTGTTGCCTATATGTTTGTATTGATTGATGATGTTATGTTTGACCGGTAAACCGGGTGGATTATTCTGTTTTGCGTCTTTATGACATGGTTTTGGTTTGTCGTTTATGTGAGTCGATGAGTATGATGCTATTCAGCCTGGTGGGTCCCATATAGGGATTCACGGCGCTGTAATATACCTCGAATATCTTGAGGGTGTTACAGAAAATGGTATCAGAGCCCTAGGTTTATGGATACCTAGGCTTGTCGGTCTATTGGGTCTTGTGGTGTTTTGTTTTGCACATCATCGTCACGCTGCCATGATTCCGGTACTACCAGTGTCCGTAAGTTTTCCTTCCTCTGTTCATTAATTCCTTGTATCATACCTTTGATTTTCGACTGGTAATCGTTCTTTTCTTGTACTGATCCTCGTATGGCTTTTGCTACTTATTTAACTCCAGTATGGATGCTGGAAGAGGTCGTGGTCTCGGTCGTGGTCGTGGACGCGGCCGGGGACGTGGGGCAGCCGGTGGGGCGGCCACGTCACGATCTTGAGCGCCAGCAGGCGACCGTCATAGCCATGCTTCTTCTCGTGAGCGTGCCGATCTTGGTATTGCGGCCGTTATGCAACAAATGGTGAACCAAATGGCGGCAATAGCTCAGCGGTTCGAACCCGGATCGTGCCCACGCTAATCGGGGCGGAGCGGACCGTTGGCTCCAAGACGTCATCAAGATGCATCCTCCTCAGTTTTCGGGAGCTTCAGACCCGATTGGCTGGGAAGGGTGGATCAAGGAGATATCTAAAGTCTTCGTTGCCACTAACTGTCCTGAGGAACGTAGAGTCCCTATTGCCCAATACTTTCTCACAGGGGACGCTACGGACTGGTGGGAGGCCGTTGGGCCCAAAGACCATGCTGCTTCGTGGGCGGAGTTTCAAGAGTTGATGGAGACTGAGTATTGCCGTGGCGATCGGACGAGGCTCGGGTACATGCTTTTTATGATGCTCAACCACGGGATATCCCCGTAGCTCAAGCTATTGCTGATTTTAACAAAGAGTTGGGTTATGTGAAGACCCAAGTTGTCGAGGAGAGCGACAAGATTTTCCATTTCTCCAGACGGATGAAGTTGCCGATTCGGGACTATATGTCGGGGCTCGTATGCACTACATTGAAAGATTACCAGAGCAGGGCCCTTGCTTATGATATGTCCAGTGACGCGAGTGAGGCGGCCGCGAGAGTAAACAAGTCCGCCGGGAACTTTTCGGGCCACAAGAGTGGGGGTCGTGAGATCCCAATCGCTAACTTCCCCCGGCGGTGGTCCAGCTCGTTCATTGGGGTCCTCGTGGAACTACCAAGGTGCTCCTTTCCGTGATGTG
Source organism: Orobanche coerulescens (assembly GCA_033398695.1). Lineage (NCBI taxonomy): Eukaryota > Viridiplantae > Streptophyta > Magnoliopsida > Lamiales > Orobanchaceae > Orobanche > Orobanche coerulescens. The sequence goes on from CM065808.1 coordinate 178,449,837, forward strand.
AAGTGTTTCAATTGTGGTCGTGCAGCCACGTCGATCGTACTTGTTTGAGCCCTTTCTTTGACGTGTAATCAGTGTGGCAGTAGCCACAAAGTCAGTCTTTGAAAGGAGAGAATTCTTGGTGCCCGGGCTTCCATTCCAGCGCCTAGGGAACCAAGTGTGAATCAGGGATCGTTTGCTCCTCAGTCTCCGCCGAGTGCTAGTCGGGGGAGAGGTCGGGGTCAGCCCTCTAAGGGGGGAGCTTCCAGTGTCGGCTCCGCCCATCCGCGGGTTTATGAGATGCGGAAGACCGATGACCCAGCGGCTACCGTGGCGACAGGTACCGTTTATATTCTTTCTCATCCTGTCAGTGTGCTTTTCGATTCCGGTGCTACGCATTCGTTCATATCTCTGGATTGTGTGCGTCGTTTGAGTCTCGACTGTTTGACGCCTTGTGAACCCTTCATCGTTAAGCTTCCTAGCGGCGATAGGATCGTTAGTGATCAGGAGGTTCGAGACTGTTCTATATTTATTTGTGAGAGGACTTGGCCCTCTAATCTTATTGTTGTGAGTATCGAGGGTGAGGATTTGATTCTTGGTGATGATTGGCTCGAGCGGCATGGTGCGATCATGAACTACCGCACGAGAATCATCACTATGTTAGCCGAGGACGGCACCGAGCACTCTTTCGCGGGGCGAAAGAGGGGAAACCAGAAATTCGTTATTAACGCCTTGAAGGCGATGAGACTCCTGCGAAAGGGGTGTACTGGATATTGGTGCTACGCCTTGAAGGCGGAGGATGGTGGAGTCGAGCTTTCGTCGATTCCAGTCGTTAGTGAGTTTCCTGATGTATTCCCTGACGAGTTACCGGATTGCCACCGGAACGTGAGGTTGAGTTTGCTATAGAGTTAGAGCCGGGCGGCTCTATTTCAAGGCGCCGTATCGCATGGCACCTTCGAGAGATGGCGAGTTGAAGAAGCGGTTGAGCGAGCTTCTTGAGTCGGGGTATATTCGACCAGCGCCTCGCCTTGGGGCGCACCGGTCTGTTTGTGCGGAAGAAGGATGGTTCACTACGTTTGTGTATCGACTTTCGCGAACTTTTCTAGGTGACCTTCAAGAACAAGGATCATTTGCCGAGAATTGATGACTTGTTCGATCTATTGCAGGGAGCTGCGGTATTCTCGAAAATTGATTTGAAATCGGGATACTATCAGCTCCGGGTGAGAGAGTCCGATGTGCCGAAAACAGCCTTTCGGACGAGGTACGGACATTATGAGTTCGTAGTCATGCCTTTCGGGTTAACTAATGCGACGGCGGTGTTCATGCAATTGATGAACAAAGTTTTTATCGAGTATTTGGATAAGTGCGTCGTCGTCTTTATTGACGATATTCTTATTTATTCGAGGAATGAGGAAGAGCATGCCCATCATTTGCGGGTAGTATTAGACATTTTGAGGACCGAGCAACTCTATGCAAAGTTCTCGAAATGTGAGTTCTGGCTGAAGGAAGTGATGTTTTTAGGTCACGTGATTTCAGCCGAGGGGGTTCGTGTGGATCCGCAGAAGATTGAGGCCGTGTTGGATTGGGCACCGCCCAAGAATGTGAAGGAGCTCCGTAGTTTCTTGGGTTTAGCTGGCTACTATCGTAGGTTCGTCGAGGGTTTCTCGAAACTAGCTCGACCACTTACACAGTTGCTCCAGAAATCTGAGAAGTTCGTCTGGAATGACGAGAGGCAGTCGAGTTTTGAGGAACTGAAGAAGCGTTTGACTTCAGCCCCAGTTTTGGCATTGCCATGTGGCAACGAGGGTTTTGCCGTTTATAGCGATGCTTCGGGTCAGGGTCTTGGGTGTGTATTAATGCAGCACGGTAAGACCATTGCCTTTGCGTCGAGACAGTTGAGGCCGTATGAGCTTAACTACCCTACTCATGATTTGGAGTTAGCGGCAGTCGTTTTTGCGCTCAAGATTTGGCGTCACTACCTTTTCGGCTCTACATGTCAGATTTTTACCGATCACAAAAGTCTGAAATACATATTTACTCAGCGAGAGTTGAATATGAGGTAGAGGAGGTGGCTAGAGTTTATTAAGGATTATGACCTCGAAATCCTTTATCATCCGGGCAAGGCGAACGTCGTGGCCGACGCCTTGAGTCGGAAACCAGTTGCGTTGCGAACGCTTGAGATCCTTACATCTCAGTCTGAGCTTCGGAGGGCCTTGATCGAGTTAGATGTTGAGGTCTCGTTGTCGGGAGCTGTCGGGCAACTTTGTGCTTTAGAGATTTCGTCATCCTTGATCGACGAAATTAAGCTGAAGCAATCAGAGGATCCGATGATTACTCAAATCCGAGAGAACGTTCTTAAGGGAAAGTCTCCTGGGTTTGTGATTCACGAGGATGGTATTTTGAGATTCCAGAGTCGGCTTTGTGTGCCGAACGACTCAGAGTTGAGGCAGAGTATTTTACGGGAGGCCCATGCTACACCTTACTCCGTTCATCCTGGTTCGAGTAAGATGTACAAGGACTTGAGAAGGAACTTCTGGTGGAATGACATGAAGGATGAGGTCGCACAGTTTGTAGCGAGATGTTTGACTTGTCAGCAGGTCAAAATCGAGCATCAGAGACCGGCTGGGTTATTGCAGTCACTTCCCATTCCGGAATGGAAATGGGAGGATATATCGATGGATTTCGTTACGAGTTTGCCGAGATCGAGGTCGGGCATGAATATGGTATGGGTGATTGTTGATCGTCTGACCAAGTCGGCACATTTTATGGGCATCAAGGACACTTGGGGCCGGAGAAGTGGCTCGTGTGTTTATCGCGCAGATTGTGAGACTTCACGGTACTCAAGTCTATTGTCTCGGATCGTGACGGCCGTTTTGTATCGCACTTCTGGCAGGCGGTGCATAAGGCGTTGGGTACCCGTTTACACTTGAGTACCTCTTTTCATCCCCAGTCAGATGGACAATCGGAACGCACTATCCAGACGTTCGAGGACTTGTTACGTGCCTGTGCTCTCGATTGGAGTAGTGGTGGGAGGAACATTTGCGGATCGAATTCACGTACAACAACGGTTGGCACACGTCGGTCGGATGGCCCCGTATGAGGCACTTTACGGGCGGCGATGTCGATCACCAATTTGTTGGAATGAGGCGTCCGATTTGGTCGGGACCGAACCGGATGTCGTTTTAGAGACGAGGCGGAAGATAGAGTTAATTCGGCAACGGATGTTGGCGCCCAGTCGGCGTAAGTCGTATGCCGACATCCGTCGTCGACCTTTGGAATTCGAGGTGGGAGACCATGTTTTGCTAAAGGTGTCGCCGACGAAGGGAGTTTTTCGTTTCGGGAAGAAAGGGAAGTTGAGTCCGAGATTTATCGGCCCCTTCGAGATCCTCGAGCGAGTAGGTGGGTTGGCATACCATTTGGCGTTACCTCCGGCCTTGAGTCATGTTCATAGCGTTTTCCATGTTTCCCAGTTGAGGAAATATGTCCCGGATCCTAGTCACATCATCGATTATGGAGAGATTGATGTCGCCGAAGATGTTACTTTCGAAGAGCGCCCTTTGAAGATTTTGGAGTATCGTGAGAAACGATTGAGGCATAAGACCATACCTTTGGTCAAGATGCAGTGGTCGAGACACGGTGTCGAGGAGGCAACTTGGGAGACCGAGGATAGCATGCGTGCTAGGTACCCCGAGTTGTTTGTTTCTTAAGTTTCGGGACGAAACTTATTTTTAGAGGGGTAGAATGTAATATCCGCATTTTTCTTTCCCTTGTAATTGTATTTCCGGTGTAATTCTCGATTTTAGTGACCCTCGAGTATCCTTCAGTGTAACTTCCCTTGTAATTATATTTCCGGTGTAATTCTCGATTTTAGTGACCCTCGAGTATCCTTCAGTGTAACTTTTCCGTTATCTTTTGATCTGATTCTCGTAATTGTTGTGCGGAACCGCCGTTTCGGGGTTGCCGTGGATTCATTCTATGCTATGATGCGTTTTGAGGTGTTCCGTTTGACGTTTCGTTCATAATCCGGTATTTTGGGTCGTTTATATTCTGTATCTAGCGCACGCTAAATTTCCTGTATAGCGCACGCTAGAAATCCATTAGTAGCGCACACTACGTTTAATTCGTAGCGCACGCTAACGATTTAGCCCTGGGAGTGGCAGTTCAGCTCCCAGCCCTCTGGACTATCGGATTAACGCACGCTATCTCGTCTAGCGCACGCTAATGTCGGGAGACTAGCGCACGTTAAATTGTTGATGGCAGCGCTAGTGTGACTTGTCGATCGGGCGCTTTACTCACGAACTCAATCAGATGCTAGTTAGCGCACGCTACGCTGGTATGGTAGCGCACGCTAACGGGTCAGGTGAGGTTTGAGCAGTTGGCTACTGGACTCGGCTGATGTTCAGGTAGCGCACGCTATTGGTCGATAGCGCGCGCTACCGAGAGGTTATTAGCGCACGCTACGCATGTATGGTAGCGCACGCTAACGGCCAAAACCGGTTTCGGATGGGACGCTAACAGAGGGTTTGTAACCTATCCGTTAGCGCACGCTAACCTTGAGGTCTTAGTGTGCGCTAACACTCCCAACTATATAAACCAGGAGTTGACCGAGATAATCACAAAATCTCATTTCTTCCTCTTTCCGCGGCCGAGCGACTCCAGAGACGATTTGAGGCGATTTTCTTCTTCCAATCACTTCAGAGATCCTTGTGCTTGAGTTCTTGGTGTAAGACTAATATCATCCACTTGTGTTTCTCATCCTAAATCCAAGGTAATCTCTTAGAACCCTACTTTTGGATAATTTGGGGGTTTTGGGATTTTCTTCCGATCCGTTCCGTTTCGTTGATGGATTCATGATGAATATTATTAATCTTGTTGGTATTCTTAGTTTCCCTACGGATTCATGGTATATTTCGTGATTTTTACGGAATCGAGAGGGTTTGGTTGTGGTCCGCCCTCGTTGTTGTTTATATACGAATATACATGAATCGTAGGCGGGTTTCCGGGTGTATTCCATTTCCGTAATCGTCTAGAGTTGGTTGTGATTGTGTTATTCGAATCGTTAGGTTCATTTCCGCCGGTTCCTTGCGGTCGTGTTCAACTCTTCCGTTCCGTTCGTGTCATCGTCTAATTAATCGAGGCAAGTATCCTTATGAACTTACAATCTTGACATAGTAGTTTTGTATGAGAAATTGTGTGCGTGTGTATGCTCACTACGGGTTAGACTCGACGGGGTCTCGGTAGGGGTCCACGGAGGTGTGGATCGAAGAGCTTTGCTTTTAACCACTACGGGTTAGATCCGACGGGGTCTCGGTAGGGGTCCACGGAGGTGTGGATCGACGGTTAATTGTGGTGAATTTTACAAATGTGATTTGATATTGGCATTTCCGGAAATGAGTGTTTTCGAACGGTTTTCTCTATTGCATGCATTACTATATGAGTAAGATGTAAGTTGTTCATCTGGTTACTTGTACTAGCGTAATTGCTAACCCCTTTTGGGGACCCGTTTTGGGGAAATTCGTTTTATGAATTTCAGGTCAGGTTCATCGAGACGAACGGGCGCTGGACCAGTATGCGGATGATGGCCGAGCGTGATGATTGTGCATAAGTGACGTCTTAATGTCTTTTTGTCTTTTTATCTTTTGTGGCTTTTGAACTAATGGTTGTACTCGTGTACTTAAGAGTTCTTGTCCGTCCGGATTGTATTGTTGCCTATATGTTTGTATTGATTGATGATGTTATGTTTGACCGGTAAACCGGGTGGATTATTCTGTTTTGCATCTTTATGACATGGTTTTGGTTTGTCGTTTATGTGAGTCGATGAGTATGATGCTATTCAGCCTGGTGGGTCCCATATAGGGATTCACGGCGCTGTAATATACCTCGAATATCTTGAGGGTGTTACATCGATGCCCCGCATCCGAGCACAGAGATCACTTTCTTCCTCTTCTGTCACCACATCTCTCATCGGGCGTTTTCCTTTCGTTCTTGGATGACGAACAAAAGACTTGGACTGCAGCTCCTGAAGCGTGTGGGGTCCTCGGTGCATGACTTGCTCGTTCGATGTAGGCATCCGTGTGCCTTTCGGCACTTGGTCGTCATCTCGGAGATATGGAAACAAAACCCAGCCTCGATTGAAGGTCTCGACATAGTGCATGGCCTTGAGGGTTATGTCACTTATCTCGTGTCCCCGAGACACCGGAACGTGAGCGTCATTGGACAAATCAACACTGAAATGACGAAAGATCACCGTAAGGATTGACCCGTATGGCAGTCCAGACTTCCTGGTTCTCGACATATAGTTCTTTGACCTAAAGGACTCCCCTTTAGCCTTCATCCAACTTAACACAATCCCAGTGAAATCTACTCGATCATCCTTCAGCACCCTGTATACGACATTCTTATCAACACCAACTAGCTTATGTTGGGTGTTGACCTTTGGCATTAGGCATTTCGTTAAAGCGGCCAACAGCAACCGAATGTGTATACCGAAATCATTGTTTTCGAAAACGTCATCCGTGACTTCGATGACAGTTTTCGAACACAGAAAATTAACAATCTCTCCCTCTGACACCGCAGATTCCTCATCAATGATTTTACCACAAAGAATCAAATCCTTCCTTCGACAACCCAAACAACTCGTGAAGGATTTCCGACGAAACCTTCACCATAGTTCCGTTCACGAGGCTTTCGAGCACGAAACCTCCATTACCACTTTCACCAAAATGCAAGTTCGCATAGAATTGACGAACACACTCAGGGTACACAATTTCTTTACACTCGACAAAACGTGCAATACCCAAAGCTTCAAAAAAATCGCGAATGCTTACCTTGACCCGTTCAAGGCTACTGAAGTTGAAATAGTAGCAATCGGTCAAGGTTTCTTGCGGAAGAACATCGAAGAAAATTTTCGACGCACTGAAGGAGACGAATCGATTGCTGTCGAAATCGTTGTTGCGAGGACGTTTATAGTTCTTCTCCATAGCCTTGCGATTTTTGCTAGACATAATGAAGGAAAGACGAAAAATCGCAGATTGGATCGGATGTGTGTCTAGGGGTTTTGCAAGAGAGAAGTCGATTGCGTACGTTAGGGATGAGATGTGTTTTAGGGTTGTACGGAAATATATATATAGTCAGCAAGCTTTAAGTTAGCGTACGCTAGGAGTGTAGAGTTAGCGTACGTTAGGCGAAAAAGAAGGGCTTACTGGACTGTCCAGTGGTATTCGAAAAAAAAAACTTTAATTAGCGTACGCTAGAAGGTAGAGTTGAGCGTACGTTATCGAATGCAGATTTTAGCGCGCGTTAAGAATATTAAGCTAGCGCGCGCTAGCGATTGATCTGACTCACTGATTTTGATGTTTTGAGTAGAAGCTTATTTCAAAAGTTGTCTATATGTCCCATGCCAAGTTGTAAACGAATGGAGTTAAAAGATTCTTCGGGAAGAGGTTTTGTAAAGATGTCAGCAAGTTGATCCTTCGTCCCGACAAAAGTTAAACAGATATCTTTCTTTTGAACATGATCACGTAAAAAATGATGTCTAATATCTATATGTTTGGTTCTACTGTGCAAAACAGGATTTTTGCTCAAATTAATAGCACTAGTGTTATCACATAAGATAGGGGTATTTTCAAAATGAATGCCGTAGTCGCGTAGTTGATTTTTAATCCATAGCACTTGAGCACAGGCGCTCCCTGCAGCGACATATTCGGCCTCAGCTGTAGACAATGCTACATTTGGTTTGCTTTTACTTCCCAAGATATTAAACAAGATCCAACAAAATGACATGTACCACTAGTACTCTTTTTATCAATTTTGCATCCGCCGAAATCGGCGTCACTATAGGCAATTAAATTAAAATCCAAGCAAGAAGGATACCATAGACCTAGTCCAATAGTTCCTTTCAAATAGCGAAAAATGCGTTTACAAGCAATTAAATGTGATTCCTTGGGATTAGCTTGGAATCGAGCACATAGACACGTAGCAAATATTATATCTGGCCTAGATGCGATCAAATATAGCAAAGATCCGATCATACCTCGATATAGTTTTTGATCTACGGATTTGCCATTTTCATCTTTCTCGAGCTTTAATGATGACGACATTGGCGTAGATATCACCTTGCTATTTTCCATATTGAATTTCTTGAGGAGGTCGTTTGAGTACTTCGTTTGATGGATAAAAATTCCATCTTCGCATTGTTTGATTTGAAGCCCGAGGAAGAACGTTAATTCTCCCATCATACTCATTTTGAATTCTCCTTTCATAAGATTAGAAAAATCTTGGCACAAGGATTCATTAGTAGCTCCAAAAACAATGTCATCAACGTAAATTTGGCAAACAAGTATATCATCATTTAGTATTTTAACAAACAAGGTATTATCGACTTTGCCTCTTTTATAGTCATTAGCTATTAGAAATTGACTTAAACGATCATACCATGCTCGGGGTGCTTGCTTCAACCCGTAAAGTGCCTTGTTGAGCTTGTAGACATGATCCGGAAAATGATGGTCTTCAAAACCGGAGGTTGCTTGACGTAGACTTCTTCTTGAATGAAACCATTCAAGAATGCACTTTGACATCCATTTGAAATAGTTTAATCTTCTTATGGGCGGCAAATGCACAAAGCAATCGAATGGCTTCGAGTCGAGCCACGGGAGCAAAACTTTCTTCGTAATCAAGGCCTTCTTCTTGATTATATCCTTGAGCGACCAAACGAGATTTATTTCGAATAGGATAGCCGTCTTCGTCACTCTTGATTTTATGCACCCATTTAGTTCCGATAATTGTTTTATCTTTAGGCGCGGGAACTAAATTCCATACATTATTGTGCTTGAATTGCACAAGCTCCTCTTGCATTGCCATCACCCAACTTTCATCATCGAGAGCTTCGGATATATTTTTGGGAACTATTTCGGATACAAAAGCACAATGGGCCATAAATTCGGTGGTCCTCCTTCGGTTTTGAACACCGTCTTCAATGTTTCCGATCACGAGATCCTTCGGATGGTCTTTGATGTGCCTCCAATCTTTCGGTAAATCAACGATTGTGTTTGTTTCGATTTCCGAAATTTTCTTCACTTCGGGTGAGGGATCCGGAAAGGTACCTGCATCATCAAAATATTCTACCTTTCTCGGGGGTGAGATCATATCATTGAATTTAACATGTATGGATTCTTCAACTTTATTCGTTCTAATATTATACACACGATATGCTTTGCTATTAGTACAATAGCCAAGAAAAATTCCGGAGTCGGATTTGGCATCAAACTTGCCCAAGTTATCCTTGCCATTGTTCAAAATAAATACATTGCAACCAAAAGGATGAAAGTAAGCAATATTGGGCTTTTTGCCCTTCCATAATTCATACGGAGTTTTAAGATGAGTTCTACGAACGTGAACTCGGTTAATCACATAACATGCCGTAAAAATTGCTTCGGCCCAAAAATATCGTGGAAGAGAATATTCATTTAGCATTGTCCTCGAACCAATTATGATTAATACCGTATTTATTGAGGCGTTCTAGGAGCCGAAAAATTATGATTAATACCGTATTTATCACATAAAAGTTCAAATGGGGTGCAATCAAATTCACCTCCGTGGTCGGTGCGAATAGAGATTATGGAGAGGTTTTTCTCATTTGATACCAAACGACACCATTTAGAAAACTCGGAAAATGCATCATCTTTATGAGCTAAAAATCTAACCCAAGTAAATCGAGAGAAATCATCAACAATAACCAAAGTATAAAGTTTACCATTTAAACTAACATGTCTAGATGGTCCAATCAAATCCATATGCACGAGTTCAAGAACTCGACTAGTGGAAACCTCGAATTTTGGTTTAAACGATTCTCGAGTATGTTTCCCTTTAATGTATGATTCACACAAATGTTTTCTATCGAATTTGAGTTTGGGCAATCCACAAACAAGGTCGTGTCTAGATAAAATAGAAATAATAGGTAGAGAGGTATGCCCCAATTTTCGATGCCATAAATATGCATTGTCATCCAAGGTAATAAGGCATTTTTCATTGAAAGAACTCTTATCATTAAGATCGACAATATAGATGTTTCCACATCTCAAACCAATGAATGCAATTTTATTATTTCTAAATGCCGTGCAATGCGTTTGCTCAAATAGAATTTTAAAACCTTCATCACAAAGTTGCGAAACGCTAAGGAGATTATGATGCAAACCTTCAACAAATAGTACTTTGTTGATAGAAGGAGAAGGTTCCTTACCGACTTTGCCGATTCCTTTGATTTTTCCCTTTTGATTGTCTCCAAAGGTCACATGTCCTTGATCTTGATATTCGAGGTCTTCAAATAAGTCCTCGGAGCCGCACATGTGCCTTGAGCATCCGCTATCAATGTACCACTTGTTTTTCCTTGGTGCCGGTACCTACAAGAGTAAAATTTCTCGGTTGTTTCGGTACCCAAGCTCGTTTGGGTCCTCCAAAGTTAACTATGCTTATAGCATTCGGAACAATCGTCCCTTTCGGAACCCATATTTGCTTAACTTTGATAGTTCTTAACTTTGAATGAATATTAACATTGTGAACTCGTTTGAGCGAGTCTTTTGAGTTCTCGGTTTCGGTTTTCTTTATTTTGTCAAGGTTGATAAGGGATTGTTCCCGTTTAAAAGGGTCGAAACCAAGACCGTGTTTGAGCAAGGGCGATTTTTGAATGGATAGAAGCCTTTCGAATTTCTCATTTCCAAGAGTAAATTTGTTCAAAATATATTTTAGCTCCTTTTGAGTTTTTGTTAACTCAATTTTCAAAACCTTTTCTTTTTCAAGACATGAAGTATGGTCGGTCTCAATAGTTTTGCCCTTGTTTTGAAGAGAGGAGTTTTCGAGTTCTAGAGATTTTATTTTTCTCTTTAAAGATATATTTAACTTGACCATCTCATCATACTCCGTATTTAACGATTCAAACGCACTCAACAGCTTATCATCTTGATGAACTTCTTGTGAATCACAAAAATCAAAAGAGTCATATTCATCATCATTGAGCTTAGAGCTTACCTCGATATTGCTTTCGGAGTCGAGGGCCATGAATGCAAGATTTGCGTCTAGAGATCTTTCAATCTCCTCCTCATCATCACTCCAAGAAGCGATTAGAACCTCCTTCTTTTTGAATCTTTCCATTTGCGGTTTTGAAGAGGATCCTCGGCATTCTTTGGCATAATGACCGGCTTGACCACATTTCCGACAATTATTGTCGAACTTCTTGATAGGAGTGTAGCCACTCTTCTTTTGCTCCGGTTTGCCATCCCGACCAAGAAAGCTTCGCCTCTTTTGAATTAGGTTTTTGTACCTTCTAAAGTTTTTGGCATAAAGAGCGAGTTCCTCGTCGTCTTCATCTTCGGCAACATCTTCCTCAACATCGCTATCAACATTGAATGCAACTACTCTTTCCCGAGGCTTTGGTTTTGTGCCTCTAGACTTGAGGACGATCTCATAGTTGATGAGTGACCCGATGAGGGCACTAAATTCGAGCTTGTTGAGATCCTTGGATTCCATGATCGCGGTGACCGTGGCATCCCATTCTCGTGGCAATGATCGAAGAATTTTCTTAGCTTTGTCGCTGCTCGATATAGGCTTTCCGAAAGATGCAAGACCGTTTGTTATAGCCGAAAATCGATCCAACATATTTGTGATCGTTTCCTCGTCTTTCATGGAAAATAATTCGTAGTCATGGAGTAACATATTAATTTTGGTCTCCTTGACTTGGGTGGTTCCCTCGTGAGTGACTTCGAGAATTTCCCAAATTTCTTTTGCACTTTCATAGGACGATATCCTATTAAGTTCTTCGGGATTGAGAGCGCAATAGAGGAGTTGAGTAGCTCGGGAGTTGACATGCGTGTTTCTCCAATCCTCATCGTTGAATTCTTCGATCTTTTTCAATGATCCATCTTCTTTCTTAGCAAGTTTAGGACCGAGAGCAATAACTTTCCAGATTTCAATATCGTAGGCTTGAACGAAGATCGCCATTTTCTTTTTCCACGTCATGAAATTGGAACCGTCGAAGAAGGGAGGACGGTTGAGAGCATTTCCTTCAATTTGGCCAAGAAGTGCCATTTGCGGATCTTTTTCTCTTAGGTGGTTAAACCTTTAAAAAGAGACCCGCTCTGATACCAACTGAAGAGATAAATTCACCACTAGAAGGGGGGTTGAATAGTGGTGATGCGGAATACCGAAATTTCTTGCAAATAAAAAATAAATAGTGCGGAATTTAAAGACTCAAGAATTTATAGAGGTTCGGCAACTTGCCTACGTCCTCTCTCCGACTTTCTTTTTCTATTGGCTTAAGAAAAACCACAACCTTAACTCGTCTTCTATCGGTCCGATTGCAACCGTTACAATCCGCTTGTCTTCTATCGGTCCAAGATCAACCTTTCCTTCAATAGAGATGATAGTTTATCTAGTGTTCTATAGGAACTAGATAATCCTCACTATACGAATATGGGAGTATAATCCTAACAATGCCGGATCAAAGATCCTAATAACACCGGATTAGTGACTCTTGATTCGTTTCTTTTTCGCTCAAGTGTAAGTGATACAACACTTACAACCAAATGAAAGAATACAAAGAATAATGGATATTACAATTGAAATCGCTCTTGTATCTTTCTTTTCTCACAACTTGTAATGCAATAAAGTATATAGATCTGAGCTCAAGAATGCTTTGATTGCTTGTATGCTTGTATGCTTGAATGCTTGAAGTTGTGTATTTGATACCCAAGTCCTTCAGGTATTTATAGGTGTGAGACAACCTTCAAATTCTGAAAAACATACTATTAGCGTGCGCTAATAGTGCCTTGTAGCGTGCGCTAACGAATTTTGACTTGAAATCTCTGAACGGTCACAAAAGGCTGTAACGGTAAAATATTATGACTAGCGTGCGCTAGTAATGAAGTGGTAGCGTGCGCTAGCGTCTTGGTCAACTAGTCTTCGATCTTGACTTTGACAATATCCGATTTTCTCTCCAACGACTCTTTTTCCAACGGCTAAATTTATGATTAGCGTGTGCTAGCAAGTATGCATAGCGTGCGTTAGCATTAATTAAATCCATTTTTTCCAGATTTTCCGGATCTGCATTGACTCTTGCTTCCAACGGTTGAAATGCAAACGGTAAACTGCAGATTCCATTTAGCGTGCGCTAATACCTTTCTCTTAGCGTGCGCTACTGAGTTGTTTCATTAACGTACGTTACCTTGTGTAGCGTACGTAAAAGCCTTGACGAAGTGAGTCCAGTAGCTACTGGACTACTAACCATAATTTTGGTAGCGTGCGCTATAGATGATCAGTAACGTGCGCTAAGTCTTCACTTTAGCGTACGTAAGAATGTATGAGTAGCGTGCGCAACGTCCAATTTTGATTTCCTTCCAGACTTCACTGATCTCTGGAGACTTGCGATAGCGTGCGTTATATTTGTTGTATAGCGTGCGCTAGCTGTAGGTTATTAGCGTGCGCTATCATTGAATAGCTTGCGTGCGCTATCGATCAGGCGACTTGAGTAGGCTGCAGCTGACTTGACTGGTCTGTATAAGCATGTCCCGATAGCGTGCGCTACGATATGATACGTAGCGTGCGTTAGCCATATTTTGCTCCTTCAAAATAATATCGAGCCGAGATGGATTCAATTAAATGTTTTGAATATAATAATCATCAAAATACATTTTGAGTCAACATAGGCTATAGTTATTTGTTTGAACAATTTACATTTATATTATATTTAAATACATTTTGGTCTCCACTTTTTAAATAAAAATAAAAAAATCAAGTTTATTCTTCTTTTATATTATTTTGAATTATTTTTTTATTTTTCATTTCTTTTATATTTTAAAGAATCATCGTAAATAAAAATAAATATTTTTAAAAAATAGGATTTTATGACGATTTTAGAAAATCGATGTAAGTGTTATCCCTTTTTATTTTTTACACCGGTTATTCCAAAACCGATGAAAAAAGTATTAATTTTACATCAATTTTGGAATAACTGATGTAAATTTACCATAATTTTAATTTTTGCATCAATTGTTCTAAAATCAATGTAAAATTACTATTTTATTGCATCGGTTTTGGAGTAACCAATGTAAATTTACCGCATTTTTAATTTTTACATTATTCAATTTTATTCCTTTTTTGTATTATTTTGAAAAAATGATTTTTTTTATTTTTTTATTTTTCATTTCTTTTATATTTTAAAAAATCATCGTAAATAAAAAATAAATGTTTTTAAAAAAAGGATTTTATGACGGTTTTAGAAAAACCAATGTGAAATTTACCCATTTTTATATTTATTCCAAAGCCGATGTAAAAAGTATTAATTTTTACATCGGTTTTCTTTGACAACCGATGTAAATTTGCCGTATTTTAAAATTTTACATCGGTTATTTGGACAACCGATGTAAAAATATAATAATTTTAATTTTTACATCAATTTTGTTTGATAACCGATGTAAATTTGCCGTATTTTAAAATTTTACTTCGGTTATCTGGGCAACCGATGTAAAAATATAATAATTTTACATCGGTTATTTTAACAACTAATGTAAAAAATAGTAATTTTATTTTTTACACTAGTTTTGTTTGACAACCGATGTAAATTTACCGTATTTTAAAATTTTACATCGGTTAATTGGACAATCGATGTAAAAATATAATATTTTTACATTAGTTATTTTAACAACCGATATAAAAAATAGTAATTTTAATTTTTACATCGGTTTTATTTGACATCCGATGTAAATTTTCCGTATTTTAAAATTTTACATCGTTTATTTGAACAACCGATGTAAAAATAAAATAATTTTACATCGGTTACTCTATCAACCGATGTAAAAAATAGTCATTTTAATTTTTACATCGTTTTTATTTGACAACCGATATAAATTGACCAAAATTTTATTTTTTACATCGGTTTTCGTTAAACCGGTGTAAATTAAGCGTCGTAAAAAGCATATTTTGTAGTAGTGACGGGAGAAAACAATCACAGTTCAAGAAACGGAAGTACGATATGAGAAAACAAGAGAATCGAGTAAGGAAAACTTACGAGCACTGGATGTACCGAGATGATGGCAACAGGGTGACGATGTGCAAAACAAAACACAACTAGACCCAATTAACCGACAAGCCTAGGTATCCATAATCTAGTGCTCTGATACCATTTTGTGTAACACCCCCAAGATATTCAGGGTATATTACAGCACCGTGGACCCCTACATGGGACCCACAAGCTAAATAAGAAATACCACTCGTCTAACCATCTCGGTTAGCGAGAAAACACACATCACCAAGACGAAAATTAAATAAAATGCCCGGTACAACCGGTAAACCAGACATCACCGACAATCATAAATAGCATTTAGTAATACAAACCATATTCTAAATCAAAATGCCTAAGTACACGCGAGTACGGTCTATCAGTTTACAAATTGAAAACAAACATTTAAAATGGCAACTAAAACAAAGGACTCCTTTGCACTCGTCAACCACCTTAGCCAACATCCTCGTACTGCCCCAGTGCTCGATCGACCGGCTGAACGCAACCTGAAATTCACAACACAAATTTCCCCAAAAGCGGGTCCCCAAAGGGGTTAGCAATTACGCTAGTACAAGTAATCAAGGCAAACCATTCGCTTACACATTTCATAGTACATGCATCAAATCATTTCGAAATCAAAATCAAGACATGTCTTTTACCGAAAAACAAACAGTCAAATATCACTGTCGAAAACCACCTAGGATCGGCGCGAAACCACTGATCCCATATGAGGCCTCTATGGACCCTCCTGGACTGGCCATAGCTATAAATCACGCACATGCATCGCCTAGGACCGGGGCAAAACCACTGGTCCCATCTGAGGCCTCTATGGACCCTCCCGGACTGGCTAGCCAAACAAGGTCGTGAATCAGGAGCGAAATCACAGATTCCCCCGAGGCCCCGTCGGACCCTCCTGGAGTGAGCAAAGCACACACATATACACTACCATTTCATATTAAGCGTAAGGGTTCACGAGAATACTTGCCTTGAGTAATTAATTACAAAACGGACGGAGCAGTGAAACAACCACGACGCTAGGAATCCACAAACCCGAACCTAACGATTCGAAGAATATGATCACAACCATTTCTAAATGAGTACGAAAATAGAAGACACCCGAAAACGCACCTACGATTCATGTAAATCCGTACAAAAACCACAACGAGGGCGGGTCGCAACCGAACCCTCTCGATATCACAAATACCACGAAATTTACCATGAACTCATAGGGAAAACATGAATACTACTAAGATTAATTACATACATCGTGGATTATTCAACAATACGGAACGAATCGGACAAAACTCGAAAACCCCCAGTTTACCCAAAGGTAGGGTTCTAAGAGCTTACCTCGGATTGAAGACGAAGAACAAGTGTTGGTGTTGTTAATATACACCAAGAACTCAAGAAAGATGATGGCTTGGAGTTACAAGACTTCGAATCGCCCGGAAATCGCTCAAAAATCGCTCAAACGCGGAGAAGGAGAAGAAATGGGTGGAAATGACCGAACTCGGTCAACTCACGGGTATATATAACCAGACGGGTTAGCGTGCGCTAACGGACTATGGTTAGCGCACGCTAACCAGACAAAACTAGTAGAGGACCTGCGGTTCTGACCCGTTAGCGTGCGCTACCGGAAAATAGCGTGCGTTAACAGTCCCCCGATAGCGCGCATTATCGAGCTATAACGTGCGCTACCTGATCGTCATCCAGAGTCCAGAAACATTCTGCCTCAACTGGAATACCACATTAGCGCGCGCTGCCACACACCTAGCGTGCGCTAAGCCCCAACTATATCGTGCGTTAATCCACAGACTTAGCGTGCACTAAACTGCTCGTCCGGAGAGCAGAAACAACCTAATGCCACTGCTGTACTCGAATTATTAGCGCGCACTACTGGGCGAATTTAGCGTGCGCTACACAATGAAGTTAGCGTGCGCTACACAACGAAATTAACACGCGCTAACGAGTACAGACAGAATCAAAGATGGAAAAGGGCGAATTCTTTCCCGGATGAAAACAACGCGCACCCGACACCAAACAACGGACTGAAGAAGACACACGAACGACGAGTTTGAGTCAGAACTGAAGCACTTAAAATAAAACACGATTCCGACTACCTAAAGGTTCAGAAAACGACAATGATAGTAATTGCCCCATAACTTTGAGAAATTACAAAACGGCCCAAAACATCCGAAATACATGATACACGATCGAAATGCCAAACGAAAGCTCACAACATGCATAATAACATAAGACGGATTTACGGCAACCCCGAAACGATGGTTCCGAACAACGATTATGAGAATCGAACCAAATAGCGGCGGAAATGACAATAAACGTGGAATTGAGTAAAACAAGTCCGAAACAAGCTCGGATGATAAAAAGTCCAGTATTAAATATTTTCGAAATATTCATACGGTTACAAGCGAGTCACTAATAATTAAAAATACACAAAAAATGAAAATACCAGAAAATGAAAAAATGCGGATATTACACAATGAATGGTCATTTTCAAATTATTCCCCCTTTTCTTTTAATTTGGAAATTTCGCCTTCCAAAAATTTATTTTTCATCATTAGATATTTATTATCTTTCAACGAATTTTGAAAATCCGTATGTAATTGTTCGAAAGCATTAAAGAGTTCATCTTGAGATGAGGTACTTACCTGGCTTTCGTCGTCATTGTCGTCAAACGAGCTCCTTGCCATGAGTGCGAGATTATTTTGAATATTATTTTCTTATTCATCGTCGTCACTCCTGTAACACCCCCAAGTTATTCAGGGATATTACAGCGCCGTAAGCCCCGCCGTGGGACCCACAAGGCTATACATACGCGTAACCATAAATTTTGACCGATAAGGTCTTCACACAAAAGAATGAAAAACGATACAAAGGTATTCGAAACATAACCAATGTATTCACGGACATCACAATACAATTCAATACTTCGGCAACACAGGAACATCAAGGAAAAGGAAAGCGATACTCGAGCATTCAAAAGACAATCCAAGATAACAACAACTGAACGGAACTCCAACCATAATCGGAAGAAAGACACAGTATCACTCTTGCCCACCATCTTTATGCCGACCCGATACACCCGTCCGCTCTCCTCGAACTCGAAATACATGAAACGTATTTCCCCATAAAGGGTTAGCCGTCGAATAGCTAGTGCAAGTATAACAATATGAAACATAATACTTCTCGACAATAAAGTAAATGTAATCCGTCAATTCATCAATATCCGTCAATTCATCAATATCCGTCAATTCATCAATTTAAGACTAGTATTCCGGAATAACTAAATCTCATAAGACGTATGTGAATGCCGTAGAAACGGTTCGTTCACCTCATACGCCGTTACGTATGTGAATGCCGTCAAAACGGTTCGTTCACCTCATACGCCGATACATGTAGGAATGCCGTCAAAACGGTTCGTTCATTACATGCCAATCAATATATCTATGAATGCCGTAAAAACGGTTCGTTCATGATATGCCATCAATATTTCTTACTTTCAAAGTCGAGAACGTACAATCATAAATGTATACTTGCCTTTGAGACATCGAGAAATCGAACGGAGGAAAGGTATGAGTTCGGTAGGTCCGAGAACGTGCTTCCGGCACCTAAACGATTCGCAAGGAATATTACAATTAATTATCCATACTCAAATTATACGAAGAGACTCCTAAAACTCGTCTACGATTCCAGAAAATATACGGGTGGATAGCTAAAGGTTGGGAAATCGCCCAAACTCCCACAAGTCCGAAAACGGCACAATCCAACCCGTAAAATCGGGAGAAAACACTCATATGGTATAGATATATATCAAAATCTCAAGGTTCTCAAGCTTCAATCGGACAAAACGGACGAATCTATGAAAACCCCCAAAATCCAACATAAAATTCAAAGTGTTTTTGAATAATCTTTCAATAATCCGATGAATACTCAAGCATGTCCATAATCACGCATATATCACATCATACACCATGATTTTATCATCCAAAACGTCAAAACCCACACGAAATCGAGAAGTCAAGATGTCGAAGGAATTACCTCTAGAATATCCAAGCTCTATGATTCAAGGAATACGCGATAGATTGACTATCCGGGCTTCCCAACCGATTGAAAGTGGTAAATCTTCAACACCCAAGTGATAGCTATGAAAAGAATTCTTCCCTCAACTCTCTCTCTCGCGATGGAAGAAGAAATGGGAAAGAATGGCTGAAATCTCGCTTAAAACGCCGAATTATGCAGTTGACCGCATTGTGTGCCGCGGCTCAGCATATGTGTGCCGCGGCACGTGCCTAAAATTGTTCCCGTGTTTCGGTAGTCTGCGGCTCGGCTCAGTGTGCCGCGGCACCGGTCTGACGGGTTTTGGCCGAGGATGCAACACCGGTGTCCGCGGCTCGGCGTAGGTGTGCCGCGGCAATGACTCAGCAGTGTGCCGCGGCTCGGCGCATGTGTGCCGCGGCACAGATCTGACTGCTCGGCCAAATATAGGAAATGTGTGTGCCGCGGCGCACACTCCTTGTGCCTGCTCACACCCCTTCGGGTCCTAAAATGATGAAAATTGACCCGGAAGAGAATAAAAGCAATATGATTCAATGTCCGGACAACAATAACACGAAATAAAAATACGGGAACCCCAAAAGCGGTGGTTCCAAGCAATGATTACAAG
Organism: Orobanche coerulescens; assembly: GCA_033398695.1. NCBI lineage: Eukaryota > Viridiplantae > Streptophyta > Magnoliopsida > Lamiales > Orobanchaceae > Orobanche > Orobanche coerulescens. Next base: position 178,469,543 of record CM065808.1, read on the forward strand.
GGTTCGCTCAACAATCACGATCCAAGAATATGAAAGGTTTGAAATGACATGACTTTCGACCGGATATTACATTCTCCCCCTCTAAAAGAAGTTTCGTCCGAAACTCAAGAAATAAATAGTTCGGGGTATTCCACCCGCATCTTCTCTTCCGTCTCCCAAGTCGCCTCTTCGACCCCATGCCTCGACCATTGTACTTTAACCGGTGGAATGGTCTTATGCCGAAGCCGTTTCTCGCGACGCTCAAGGATCTTCACGGGTCTCTCCGGAAGGTAATATCCTCGGCTACATTAATCTCACCGTAGTCGATAATGTGGCTCGGATCAGTGCGTACTTCCTCAACCGAGACACATGAAAAACACTATGGACGTGACTCAAAGTGGAGGTAATGCCAAGCGATAAGCTAAGTCTCCAACTCGTCCAAAATCTCAAAGGTCCGATATACCTTGACTGAGTTTTCCCTTTTTACAAGCGGAAAACTCCTGCAGTCGGTGATACTTTGAGCAAGACATGATCCCCACTTCAAACTCCAAGGGTCGACGCCGAGTATCGGCGTAGGATTTCCCGACGACTGCGGGCGGTCGATGTCGGTCTCGGATGATAGAAATCTTTTCCTTGGTCTCCAACAACATATCTGGTTCCGTCCCAACTAGCTCGAAGCCTCGTCCCAACATAATGGCGACCTACATCGCCTACCATAGAGAGAGCCTCGAAGGGTGCCATTTTGATCGACGCATGCCAACTATTATTGTAAGCAAACTCGATCAACGGCAAGTGAAGCTCCCAATCATTACTCGATCTAAGGCACAAGCCCGTAACATATCTTCCAATGTCCGGATCGTCCTCTCTCGACCGTCCGACCGAGGATGAAAGGAAGTGCTCAATCTCAACTCGGTACGAGGCGATGAACGGCCTGCCAAAAATGCGATACGAAACGGCCGTCTCGATCGAAACAATGGTCTTGGGGGCACCGTGTAACCTCACGATTTCAGCGATAAAGGTTCGAGCCAATCTATCCGGTCCCCAAGTATCCTTAATACCCGAAGTGTGCGAGACTTGGTCAATCGATCGACAATTACCCAAATCATATTCATTCCGGCCCGAGTTCTCGGCATGCCCGTGATAAAATCCATTGAGATATCTTCCCACTTCCACTCGGGAATGGGGAGTGGTTTCAACAACCCCGCGGCCGTTGATGTTCGATCTTGACTTGTTGACACGTCAAGCACCGTATCTGAACTCTGTAACATCCTTCTTCATGTTATTCCACCAAAAATTTCGCTTCAAATCTTTGTACATATTACTCGTCCCGGGGTGGATTGAGTAAGGCGTAGCATGAGCTTCTCGGAGAATCCTATGTCTCAATTCCAAATCATTCGGAACGCAAAGCACATACCCGAAATCTCAAAATACTATCCTCGTGCACCATAAAGCCAGAGCTTTTCCTTTAATCACATCTTCCTTCGGTTGAGAAATCATCGGGTCACTCCACTGTTTCCCTTTGATATCGTCAACCAAGGACGAAGTAATTTCGAGAGTACACAAGCTGTCCTGTACTCGCTGAAGCCACACTTCGATCCCTTGTTCAATTAAATCTGACGAATCTTAAATGCAGGGCGTAAGAACCTCAAGCATTTGAAGAGATGCCGATTTGCGGCTCAAAGCATCCGCAACGACATTGGCTTTCCGGTGGTAAAGAATTTCCAAATCATAATCCTTTATCAACTCTAGCCAACGTCTCTGTCTCATATTCGGCTCCTTACGGCTGAAAATATATTTCGAGCTCTTGTGATCGGTATAAATCCGCACGGTGAACCATACAAATAATGCCGCCAAATCTTGAGTGCGAAGACAATGGCGGCCAATTCTAAATCGTGAGTAGGATAATTTACCTCATAAGGCTTTAATCGACGAGACGCAAAAGCTATCGTCTTATCATGCCGCATAAGCACACGGCCAGTGCCTTGACCGAAGCGTCACAGAACCGCAAAGCCTTCGCTACCATGCGGTAAAGTTAAAAAAGGCGCTGAAGTCAATAGTCTATTCAGTTCATCGAAGCTCTGTTGTCTCTCATCCCTCCAGATAAAATTTTAGGTGTTATGGAGTAATTTTTTAAGTTGTAGAGCGAGTTTAGAGAACCCTCGGCGAACCGACAGTAATACCGGCAAGGCCCAAAAAGCTACGAACCTCTTTAACATTTTTAGGCGGTGCCCAACTTAGCTTGCCTCGATCTTCTCATGGTCTACACGAACCCCTTCGGCCGAAATCACATGGCCGAGAAACATAACTTCTTCCAACCAAAACTCACATTTCGAGAACTTTGCATAAAGGTGCTCGGTTCTCAAAATGTCTAAGACTAAACGCAAGTGTCGGGCATGTTCCTCCTTATCCCGAGAATAGATCAAGATGTCGTCAATAAAGACGACTACACACCTGTCGAGATACTCGATGAATATTTTATTCATCAACTGCATGAATACTGCCGGCGCATTCGTCAACCCAAAAGGCATAACTACAAATTCATAATGCCCATATCTCGTCCGGAACGCCGTCTTTGGAACGTCGGACTCCCTCACTCTGAGTTGATAATACCCGGATCTTAAATCAATCTTCGAGAAAACCGCAGCTCCTTGCAATTGATCAAATAGATCGTCTATACGAGGCAAAGGATATTTATTCTTGATGGTTACTTTATTCAGCTCACGGTAGTCAATGCACAAACGTAGTGAACCATCCTTCTTCCTGACGAAAAGAACGGGCGCGCCCCAAGGCGAAGCGCTCGGTCTGATGTACCCTTTTTCCAAAAGTTCTCCCAACTGAGTCTTCAATTCCTGCATCTCGGAAGGTGCCATCCGATAAGGTGCTTTAGAAATCGGGGCCGCATCCGGCTCTAATTCCACGGAAAAATCTATCTCTCGATCTGGCGGTAATCCCGGAAGATCGTCCGAAAACTGTCGGGATACTCGTTAACAACCGGAATTGAAGAGAAATCGACTTCAATTCCTTCCGTTTTCAATGCATAACACCAATAGCCCGTACAACCTTTATTCAAAAGTTTTACGGCCTTCATGGAACTGATAAGTAACTTGGATTGGCCCAACTTACGTCCCAAAAATGAGTACTCAGATCCGTCCTTAGTCATCATAGTGATAACTTTGGTACGGTAATTCATAATCGCCTGGTGATTATTAAGCCAATCCTCGCCGAGGATTACGTCCTCGCCTTCCATGTCAACTACAATTAAATTTGATAACCATTCCATACCGGATATAACCACCGGAAATTCTCTAATCTCCCGATTCCCCACAATCCTATCCCCGCTAGGCAGTCTCACGATAAAGGGATCGCAAGCAGTTAAACAAGTTATACTCAAACGGCGTACACACTCCAAAGAAATAAAAGAATGGGTAGCACCCGAATCAAAAAGTACAATTTGGATAGGATAGAATATGGATGGTACACAAGCCACCGCCGCATCGGGTTCGTGCTCGACGCATCTCATAAACCCGTGGTTGCACCGAACGCTAGAGTCCCCCTCCGGCGTTCGACCGTCCGGCCCCTGCCAAAATTCCCTGAGGTTGACCAAAAGATTGCCGATGATTAACACCTTGATCAAAGGGTGTTGGGGCAGAAGCCCGAGTGTCTAAAGTCTGGTTCGGCTCGGAACAATAAACCGCTCTATGCCCCATCTGACCACACGTGTGACACTTTAATAGTGGGAAGTAGCATTCCGAACTAAAGTGGCACAGACGACCACAATTATAGCAAGTCATCATGCGATTTGAGGTACCGGAGTGGGACGATAACTCCTCTTCCCTTTATTAGAACGTGACGCGGTCCGGCAAAGCGGTTAGTAAATGCATGACTTCGATAGTTGCCACCCTTAGAGCCGGAAAAATTTCCCGACTTTCGCTTCTTCGGTTCTTCAATGGTATCATTGTCGGGGCTCAACATATCATGGGCTAAAGCTCTGTCCTGATACTCTTTCAGTGTGGTACAAGCAAATCCAGCCATGTACCGCCGCAAGTCCAAATTCATCCGCATATCAAAATAACGGATCTTATCACGCTCGCTACGTACTTGATCCTTCACATGGATTAATTGTTGGTTATACTCCACGATTGCCTGCGAAACGGGAATATCTTGTGGTTTAGCCTCGAAGAAGGCTCGGATTCGGCTCTCTCGTACCGGCCAAGGACAAAACTCAGCCTCCAAGAGCTCCTTAAATTCATCCCATGAGGCAATACGATCCTGTGGCTTGATGACCTTCCACCAAGTAGCGGCCTCCTTAGTGAGGAAATACTGAGCAATCGGTACTTTCCTCACCTCGGGGCAATCAACCGCCTCGAAAATCTTCTCCAACTCTGCTAGCCAATCCTCCCAGCCTAACGGGTCTGTGGCACCGCCAAACTGTGGAGGGTGCATACGGATTACGTTCTGAAGCAGGGCATCCGCGTTTGGATTCGGGTTATTCAGCTGAACAGTTTGGGCCAAAATAGTCATCTGGGTAGCCAATTGTTGAAGTGCATTCGCCACTCCAACGTCTGCGTTGTTCCCCTGACCATTTGACTGGTCGTGCTGACTCTCGGTATCGGGATGCACCGAGTTCGACAAACTGGGGTTGGTCGACCCCGCAACCGAACTGACGGAAACGGCCGCGCCACGGCCTCTTCCTCGCCCACGGCCACGACCACGGCCACGGCCCCTACCAGCTGACATACTGAAGAACACACAAGTCACGTAAGCACAATTCAATCACGCATCAACAAAGTGTCCGATTCTCAAGAATACCGATAAAAGGAAGCAAAACGAATAAGGAAACACCAGGAGAGTGAGAGGTCTTACAAGTACCGGTCGCACTGTGATGATGGCAGAGTAGTGATACTGTGGACATTTAACGACTCAATCGACCCAAAAGACCGACAGCCTAGGTATCCATAGACCTAAGCTCTGATACCATATTCTGTAACACCCCCAAGTTATTCAGGGATATTACAGCGCCGTAAGCCCCGCCGTGGGACCCACAAGGCTATACATACGCGTAACCATAAATTTTGACCGATAAGGTCTTCACACAAAAGAATGAAAAACGATACAAAGGTATTCGAAACATAACCAATGTATTCACGGACATCACAATACAATTCAATACTTCGCAACAGTAGGAACATCAAGGAAAAGGAAAAGCGATACTCGAGCATTCAAAAGACAATCCGATTACAACAACAACGAACCGGAACTCCAACCATAATGGAAGAAAGACACGGTATCACTCTTGCCCACCATCTTTATGCCGACCCGATACACCGCCCGTCCGCTCTCTGGAACTGAAATACATGAAACGTATTTCCCCCATAAAGGGGTTAGCCGTCGAATAGCTAGTGCAAGTATAACAATATGAAACATAATACTTCTCGACAATAAAGTAAATGTAATCCGTCAATTCATCAATATCCGTCAATTCATCAATATCCGTCAATTCATCAATTTAAGACTAGTATTCCGGAATAACTAAATCTCATAAGACGTATGTGAATGCCGTAGAAACGGTTCGTTCACCTCATACGCCGTTACGTATGTGAATGCCGTCAAAACGGTTCGTTCACCTCATACGCCGATACATGTAGGAATGCCGTCAAAACGGTTCGTTCATTACATGCCAATCAATATATCTATGAATGCCGTAAAAACGGTTCGTTCATGATATGCCATCAATATTTCTTACTTTCAAAGTCGAGAACGTACAATCATAAATGTATACTTGCCTTTGAGACATCGAGAAATCGAACGGAGGAAAGGTATGAGTTCGGTAGGTCCGAGAACGCGCTTCCGGCACCTAAACGATTCGCAAGGAATATTACAATTAATTATCCATACTCAAATTATACGAAGAGACTCCTAAAACTCGTCTACGATTCCAGAAAATATACGGGTGGATAGCTAAAGGTTGGGAAATCGCCCAAACTCCCACAAGTCCGAAAACGGCACAATCCAACCCGTAAAATCGGGAGAAAACACTCATATGGTATAGATATATATCAAAATCTCAAGGTTCTCAAGCTTCAATCGGACAAAACGGACGAATCTACGAAAACCCCCAAAATCCAACATAAAATTCAAAGTGTTCTTGAATAATCTTTCAATAATCCGATGAATACTCAAGCATGTCCATAATCACGCATATATCACATCATACACCATGATTTTATCATCCAAAACGTCAAAACCCACACGAAATCGAGAAGTCAAGATGTCGAAGGAATTACCTCTAGAATATCCAAGCTCTATGATTCAAGGAATACGCGATAGATCGACTATCCGTGCTTCACAACCGATTGAAAGTGGTAAATCTTCAACACCCAAGTGATAGCTATGAAAAGAATTCTTCCCTCAACTCTCTCTCTCGCGATGGAAGAAGAAATGGGAAAGAATGGCTGAAATCTCGCTTAAAACGCCGAATTATGCAGTTGACCGCATTGTGTGCCGCGGCTCAGCATATGTGTGCCGCGGCACAGGCCTAAAAATTGTTCCCAGGTTTCGGTAGTGTGCCGCGACTCAGCTCAGGTGTGCCGCGGCACCGGGTACAGACGGGTTTTGGCTGGGGATGCAACACCAGTGTGCCGCGGCTCAGCGTAGGTGTGCCGCGGCAATGACTCGGCAGTGTGCCGCGGCTCAGCGCATGTGTGCCGCGGCACCGGGTACAGCCTGCTCGGCCAAATATAGGAAATGTGTGTGCCGCGGCGCACACTCCTTGTCTTGTCACACACCCCTTCGGTCCTAAAATGATGAAAATTGACCGGAAGAGAATAAAAGCAATATGATTCAATGTCTGGACAACAATAACACGAAATAAAAATACGGGAACCCCAAAACGGTGGTTCCAAGCAATGATTACAAGGGTTCGCTCAACAATCACGATCCGAAGAATATGAAAGGTTTGAAATGACATGACTTTCGACTGGATATTACAACTCCAGGTGGCTATTAGCACTTTTTTCTTAGAATCCGGATTCTTCCCCGGTTTAATAAATTTTGATACTTATTGATGTTTTTGGCATAAAATGCTGATTCTTCATCATCGTCATCAACCGAGATAGCTTCTTCATTTCTTGACATCTTCTTAACTTTAAAGCTATAGATTTTTTCTTCGGTTTCGGCTTCGTGTTCCATGATTTAAGGACAATCTCGTAACTTATTAGCGAACCAACAAGGGTGCAAAAATCAAGAGTATTGAGATCTTTAGATTCCATAATTGCCATAACCATTGTCCCATTCGCGAGGTAGTGATCGTAATATTTTCTTGACCTTTTCACTACTTGATAAGGGTTTTTCGAAGCATGCTAGTCCATTTGTAATGACAAAGAATCGATCTAGCATATTTGTGATGGACTCTTCGTCTTTCATCATGAAAAGCTCGTAGCCGTGGAGAAGCATATTTATTTTCGTCTCCTTGACTAGATTTGTTCCTTCGTGAGTTATCTCTCTTATTTTCCAAATTTCTTTGGCACTATCATACGAGGAAATTCGATTATGTTCTTCCGGATTTAAAGCACGATAAAGCAATTGTATTGCTTTGCTGTTGTAATGGTCGTTCTTCCAATCCGTATCATCGTATTCTTCGAAGCTTTTTAGAGTACCATTGAAATTTGTAGGAATTTTCGGACCAAGACATATGACTTTACAACTCTCAATATCATAGGCTCGGATGAATATTGACATTTTCTTTTTCCACATCATAAAATTTGATCCATCAAAAAATGGAGGTCGGTTTAAGGCGAGGCCTTCGACCTGTGCAAAATGGAGCGCCATTGGATCTTTTTCTCCTCGGATGTTAAGCCGACTATTAGAGATACCAGCTCCGATACCAATTGTTGGGTTGGTACCGCCACTAGAAGGGGATTGAATAGTGCAGTTAAGAATATAGAATTCTTTTGCCATTGCGGTAGCGATTAAGTGCGGAATGAAAATGACACAGCGATATATAAAGGTTCGGCAATGTGCCTACGTCCTCTCTTCGTATATTTTTCTATAGTATTAAGATAAACCTTTCTGCCTTGTCTTCTATCGGTCCAAGATAAAACATTACAATCTTATCTTTAAGTCGGTCCAAGATAAACCGTTTTTCTTTTCTATCGGATAAGGAATCAACCTTTCTAGCTTTCTATCGGTACTATAAAAACCTCACTTCAATCAACCTTCCAATTATTGAGAGAGAGAGAGAGAGAGAGAGAGAGAGAGATGAGGTCTGATTCTAAGTCAGAGTTCGAACTGGTGCTTACACCGAAGCCGTTACCAACAAGTGACGAACTACAAGTAAAGATAGACCAGAAAACTTCATGAAGATGAGATTCGCTTTAGCTGGGTCTTGCAGATGGGAAGACACACCAGCATGCGGCAGAGGTGGAGGGACTGGCTTACCAGGTCATGCCGGATCCACGATCCTAATAACACCGAATCAAATATTATAATCCTTTCTTTTCTCTCGTGTTTGGTTGAGTGAATTAAACACTCGAACTCTTATTAATTAAGCTCGATTACAAAAACAAAAATGAATATAAGAATATATGATGTATGAATACTTTGCTTGAAGTTGTTGTATGGTGAATACCAAATGAAGTGGTATTTATAGGCTTTAAAGTTTAAATTAGCCGTTGGTCACTGCCCTCTTCATAGCGTACGCTATACGTCACCGTAACATGCGTTAAGTCTGCTACATACGTTAACATAACATTTTACATACGTTATTCGTTGTTCAATTCAGTCCAGTAGCTTCTGCCTCTTCCTTAGCATACGTTAATGTTTCCCTATTGTGTACGTTAAACTCCATGTATCCATGGCACGCTTTTTGACCTTCTAGAATCAATCCAACAGATTGATTTATTTGAATTCGAACTTCACTTTGCATAGCGTACGTTATACATACATTTTTAGCGTATGTTATGTTATCTTCCTTGCGTGCGCTAATCTTCGTAGTAGCGTGCATTATCTGCTTCGATGCAGAATGCAGTACTTAGTGTCTTGATACATTGCGTACGTTACCTCTTTGTGTTAGCGTATGCTAGCTTCACTATTGATTACTTCTTTGCTTTTATGTCCGGCTCGAGTGTGTTCGACTCCTTGTTGATTAATTGTTGTTTTTCTTTGTTTATCAACTTATTATCAAAATCTCTAAATTGAATATGTGGAATAAAATGTTCCAAAAAGTGCAATATTGATTCTCTACTGGCGAATTAATATTAGTAGACTCAATATATTAAAAAAGAGTTTAATATAGAAGGTTGAGGTCTACTAGTATTCTTGGCCCTAACACTCCTTAAAATCCATAGAGTAGCCCAAGATGCTTATATATATATATATACACTACAAGATACTGGGCTTTTTGCGACATCAGAAAAGTGTCGCTAACACTTGTTTTAATGTCGCAAATGTTAATTTGCGACATTTTCTGCATCATTGTAAATTATGTCATAACAGCCCGTGTAGCATTTTTATGACACTTTTTTTCAGTTGTGTCGCAACATATACGACAATTTTTGCCACGCTAAATTTATTGTCATATAAAATTGGCGACACATTACGCGTCATTAGTCGTGGTGACGCGTGTTTGTTTGCGTCACATTACACGACATTAGTTAATATGACGCTTCCTTGTTTGCGACAGTAGAATGAATGTGTCGTTTTATTTATACAACACTTTTTCATTTGTGTCGCAACATATACGTCATTTTGTGCCACATTAAATTATTTGTCGTAATAAAATTGGCGTCACATTACGTGTCATTAGTCATAGTGTTGCATGTTAGTATGCGTCGCATTACACGACATTAGTTAAAATGACGCTTCTATTTGCGACACTAGCATACGACATTAGAATGAATGTGTCATTTTATTTCTACAACACTTTTTCGTTTGTGTCGCAACATATACGTCATTTTGTGCCACATTAAATTATTTGTCGTATAAAATTAGCGCCACATTACGTGTCATTAGTCATAGTGTTGCATGTTAGTATGCGTCACATTACACGACATTAGTTAAAATGACGCTTCTATTTGCGACACTAGCCTGCGACATTAGAATGAATGTGTCGTTTTATTTCTACAACACTTTTTTACTTGTGTCACAACATATACGTCATTTTGTGCCACATTAATTTATTTGCCATCTAAAATTGGCGTCACATTACGTGTCATTAGTCATAGTATTGCATGTTAGTCTGCGTCAAAATTTACGACGTTAGTGGAAATGACGCCTCCTTATTTGTGACACTAGCATGCGACATTAGAATGAATGTGAAGTTTTCTTTTTGTGACACTTTTAATTAATATTGCAATTTATACGATATTTTTTGCATCACTAAATTAATTGTTATATAAATTTTGCAACACTCTACGCGTCATTAATCGCGTTGACGCATGTTAGTTTGCGTCACATGGCTTGTGACATTACAATTAATATGTTGTAGATTTTAGCTACACATGCTACGTCATTTTAAAGCACTATATTGTACAAAACAAATAACAAAAAGTCACAAAATACACCAAAATAATATTTCAACTAGTTATAAAGTTCAACACATAATAACAAATAATTTCTAAACGACAAAAGTGAAATTATAAATACTTATTCAACATAGTAGCATACCATCAATTATTCAAAAAAAACAAATTGAAATAAAAATATCTCTATGCAAGAATGCAAATTCCATAGCTGCAAGCTCTTCATTGCTATTTTTCCTTCCTCCTGTTGCTCTTTCTTCCAGTTTTTCCTTGCTCCTATGTAATTTATATAATTTTTTTTATTATATTGTACAAATAAATAAGTTAAATTATTGGTAAAATATTGTTTTATCAAAATACCTGTGTACATGGAGCATCTTCACGTGTGTTGTCCTTCTCCGAGTTATTTGTTACTTTCTCTCTCTAACAAAATTGATCACAAAAAATACTATTTAAATTTAGAAAATAAGGTACAATATTAACAGAGAACTGATAATTTACCTCAAGATCAGTTCCATTGTCATCATTAGTGCTCTCAAAAATATTAGCTCCTAGTACTAACCCTTTATTGGGAGCTTGTATGCGCCGAGAACTAAAAGACGACCCTGATGCCTGCAACATTTTTATTTAAAACCATGAATTAAACGATACTGTAGTAATGAAATTATAATTTTGAATTTATTAGAACTTACAATGATATTTTGATCCTCTAACATGTGAAGTTTAGACTGAAGCATCTCCATTTGAGAAAAATATTCATCCTTGAATTTTGAAATTTGCTTTTCAAATTTCTTTTCAATGCTTTCGACTTTTTCACTATATTTTTCTTGGACAGCCCGGTCAAAATCTTCTCGAGAAGTGAAAATCGAGTTTTTATTCTTCAAAGCTCCATTGTTGCCGCGTAAACATCCAGGCGCTTCTTTTCCAATAACTTGTTCAAAAATCTCATCATTAGCATCAATGTCATCCACCAATTCATCCGGCAACTTCCTCTTCAACTCTTTCAACTTAGCCTAAAACAAATATTATATCTCAAAACTCAAAATAAAACCATCTTATACAAATCAATAGCCCAACGAGGTGCAAAGAGTATATGTCAAAATTGAATGAGAATAAATGAAATGAAAATCAAAATTATTCAACCTAGAGCGAAAATATGAGTACTTACAATCTTTTCTTCAGTTTGAGTATCAAGGGGTTTTCCAACTTTGCCGTTTCTTGAACAAATAAACAAATCTATCTTTGAAGGTTCTTTACCATGCTCCCGACGAAACTATTGAGACAATAATAATTATAATCAGTGACTATGAAAGCGTACATGCCTTAGACTTTCCTACATATTTATTACAAAAACTCAGATTTTGCCAAGAGTTTGAGAGGAAAGAACACATTAAGGGATAATGTTGCATTTCATATTACTTCCTCTTTACAAAGTGGAGCATGCAGAAGCAAGGAACTAGATTTTAACTTAACCTCAGGACAGCATACAAAACATATCAAAAAATCTGATCTCCATGACAGCAAGGAACCAAAACAGCAAGGACGGCAAGGAACCAGAACAACATACAAAACATATCAAAAAATCTGAACATATCCAAGAATCTGACCAAATCGATGAAACAAGAAAAAAATCTGAAGAAGGGGGGTAACATTAAAAACTTTACCAAATAAAGAAGAAGGCACTTCTCTCAGTATATAGAATGATTTATTTATAAGACGATTTATATAAAAATAAATAAAACATGTATACTACCTCTTCTTTAACACATGCCATATCTTTTCTTCCCATTCTAGGTGGCAGCTGAACATGTTTTCGGCTATTTCTGTTGGCTTTACTAAGCTTCTGTCAATTAACAAAGAAACAAATGTTAATATTATAACGTGAAGCTTCCAATAATGATAAATAATAGATAAAAACTCGAAAATGCGAGTCACGATATAAAATAAAATAAGCTACTAGCCAAGTCGAACAAGAGATTATGAAATGTGCTAAGTCTTTGGTTTGTTTTCATTCTATGGCGGCGAGTGGGCGAATCGAAGGGGGTTTATAGGAAATATTCAGTTACGAAAGAGAGGGTCATTGCAGGTTCTACCACCCGGCCAAGTCTCTTTTGGTTGCAACAATTTTAGATGGATATGCATTACTATATTGGTGAACAGGCTAATATTAGAGTGGATATATACTTTTAATCCAAAAAAATCTAAAATCTATAATGGTTCTTAGTTAACATATGGGAGATGGTTTCTATTATAATCTCCCTGTATGTATATATGTATATATTTAAAATAAGTTAGCTAACCTTTGCACCATTAGAGCTCAATGGTTCACCAATAATGGCCATTGATCGACTTCCACTCTTGGTGGACATTTGGATAGTACCGCTTTTATCATATCGAGAAGGAGTATAAAATTTTGCTTTTAGTCTGTTTTCCAATCTTTCCGTAGCTTCCCGAGTTTCTTCATACAATTCTTCTTGTAGCTATCAGTCAAGTTAGTATTATCCTACGAGCAAAATATAAAAGCATACATTTAAATAAGAAGACTTGTACATATTTTGTTCTATGTCATATGGAAAGCATGCATTGGAATGTTTTATTTGCACGATACATAATTTTGACCTTTTGTTACGTCTCCTTTGTTGGGCTCATTTGCTAATGTTCGAACTAATTAAAAAGTAACACATTCATTTGCATTGTGAACGGAAGATTTACTTGTCAAAGACAAAGTGGGTTAGCTCAAGTGGTAAGAGCATCCACTAAGTAGGTATAATGTAATAATAAAAAATGTGCATGTTAAAGATGAATTACATTTGACATGGATTTGTTAAGCAGGTTGCTTAATGCTTTCGATAAATAAGATGGATTCTACCTTATTTTTGAGGAAATGAACCTTGACCTATCCAAGTTCATCTACTATATTGAAAATAACATTAAAATTTGAATATACATACCTTCACTTCAGCCCACACAAGGTCTTTTTGTATATTAGGAACTGCCCTCCAGTCCGTATATGAAAGAGGTAACTTGTTTCCATCCTTGGCCGAATACCCAATTGAGATGAAAACATAGCCGCATTGTTCCCAACAACATTATTTTCGAATCTAATTCTAAAATCAAAACTTTTCCGATTACCCATTCGTATCCCACTTTGGCTTTGTCCTCTTCTCACTAAACCTATTAATCAGTTTTGTTTTTAAGAGTTTAATAATAAATTTATTATTTTAAATAGATAAATAAATCATTAACAGTTTAGTTTACCTCGACTGTTGGCATCATCTTCATCTTCAGTAACATGAGGCTCATCATCACCGTTTTCATTTCCAATATCATCAAATGGGCTTTGGGTAGTATCATTGGTCCCTGAATTGTTGTCGGAAAATGATCCATCTGAGACAGAACCATTATTGGTATTAGCTTGGTTCTGTGTTTCAGGAACTATGGTGTCTAGCATTGGCCCGATTGAGCGTCGAGGTTTCTTCACAGCAGGAGCCATGGATGTCTGCAAACAAATAATTTCAAGAAAAAGAAATGATATTACTTCCTAAATATTTTCCCGATGTGGTTTCTTCACAGCGGGAACCACAACTACAATATTTTCAAGTTGTCACTCTTAAATTCATGTATGAGATTAACCATACAAAACAACCGAGCTGCCTGATTTTTTCTTTGATTAGTCTTTGAAAAAGAAAAAGAAAAAGAAAAATACTTGAAATCGAGTCTTACCTCTGCCGATTTGATTCGTGACGATGGTGGAAAATTAGGGCTACGAATGAGTTTCTACTCTCCGCGATTTCTCGATTTCTGAGAGGAATGAAATATATGATAAGCAAATTTTCCTTTTCTATAGATGTATTATAAAAGGAATCAAGGAATCACCATAATCAAAATTTTCCTTTATCCGTCGTATGCCATACATGGCTTCTTTCCTCAAAGTAGGCTTCTTTCTCACGACTGTTAGTGAAGGTTGGAGAAAGAAGAATACATCGATTTTTCCTCAAAGTAAGGAATTAGAGTTCTTTGCTACTATTTTTATTATTGTAGCAATAATAAAAAGAAAAGAAAAGAAAAGAATTAAAGTTCTTTACAAAATTTTTATTATTATTTAGAAAAGAAAAGGAGAGATTAGTGACGGTGAAAAAAGTTAAATACAATCTTGTTTCCAATACGAAGTAAAGCTAGCGTGAAAATCGATTAGGTTGACCGATTAAGCGATATAATCATTATTTTTGTTGTCGAAGAACATTTATATAAGATTATGCTATACATATAACAAATTATTAATAGTTTCCTTTTTCTTTAATTTTTTAAAGCAAATTATTACTATATATTAAATTATCACATAAATTTAAAGGTTGCGTCGCGGAGGACTCGAACCGAGACCTTCAAATTATATTAGTAGTTTATTTGTTATTATGTAAGTTTACCGAAGTTATATACGATTTTGTTTCCAATACGAAGTAAAGCTAGCGTGAAAATCGACCGTGTTGACTTGATTAAGCGATATAATCATTATTTTTGTTGTCGAAGAACATTTATATAAGATTATGCTATACATATGACAAATTATTAGTAGTTTCCTTTTTCTTTAATTTTTTTTGAAGCAAATTATTACTATATATTAAATTATCACATAAATTTAAAGGTTGCGTCGCGGAGGACTCGAACCCGAGACATTCAAATTATATTAGTAGTTTATTTGTTATTATGTAAGTTTATACTGAAGTTATATATAGTCTTGTTTCCAATACGAAGTAAAGCCAGCGTGAAAATCGACCAGGTTGACCCGATTAACTGATATAATCATTATTTTTTGTTGTCGAAGAACATTTATATAAGATTATGCTATACATATGACAAATTATTAGTAGTTTCCTTTTTCTTTAATTTTTTTTAAAGCAAATTATTACTATATATTAAATTATCACATAAATTTAAAGGTTGCGTCGCGGAGGACTCCAACCCGAGACCTTCAAATTATATTAGTAGTTTATTTGTTATTATGTAAGTTTACACTGAAGTTATATACAGTCTTGTTTCCAATACGAAGTAAAGCTAGCGTGAAAATCGACCAGGTTGACCCGATTAACTGATATAATCATTATTTTTTATTGTCGAAGAACATTTATATAAGATTATGCTATACATATGACAAATTATTAGTAGTTTCCTTTTTCTTTAATTTTTTTTGAAGCAAATTATTACTATATATTAAATTATCACATAAATTTAAAGGTTGCGTCGCGGAGGACTCGAACCCGAGACATTCAAATTATATTAGTAGTTTATTTGTTATTATGTAAGTTTACACTTAAGTTATATACAGTCTTGTTTCCAATACGAAGTAAAGCCAGCGTGAAAATCGACCAGGGTGACCCGATTAACTGATATAATCATTATTTTTTGTTGTCGAAGAACATTTATATAAGATTATGCTATACATATGACAAATTATTAGTAGTTTCCTTTTTCTTTAATTTTTTTAAAGCAAATTATTACTATATATTAAATTATCACATAAATCTAAAGGTTGCGTCGCGGAGGACTCGAACCCGAGACCTTCAAATTATATTAGTAGTTTATGTGTTATTATGTAAGTTTACACTGAAGTTATATACAATTTTTTTTTCCCAATACGAAGTAAAGCCAGCGTGAAAATCGACCAGGTTGACCCGATTAACTGATATAATCATTATTTTTTGTTGTCGAAGAACATTTATATAAGATTATGCTATACATATGACAAATTATTAGTAGTTTCCTTTTTCTTTAATTTTTTTTGAAGCAAATTATTACTATATATTAAATTATCACATAAATTTAAAGGTTGCGTCGCGGAGGACTCGATGTAATACCCGGTTGTAATTCATTCATTTTCATTCAGTAATTATCAGTCTGTAATTGTCACTCAGTGTATTTTCACTCAATTATAATCATTCATCAATCATGTTCATTCACCGTGTTCACCGTTCGGAAAAACTTCGAGTTGTGTATCATTATTGTTCATTGTTTCAACTTCCTCTTATGAGTTCGACTTTGTTAGATCACCATTAATTTTTGGTAACTCCAAAAATTCTAAATCTTTGCAATATTATAGAGAATCGAATTAGCTTTCCAATGGTTCAAACGGTGAGTCAATCGGAGTCCGGACGAGAGAGTTATGATCGTTTTCGTTCACCCGCTCATTTTTCAGCTTTTGGCCGATCACTGCCGACCGGACTCGGTCGTGTCGTCCGACACGGCCCGTGCCGTACTCGTCCGGAAATGCCGAAGTACCTGCCCACAGGACTCGACCGTGTCGTTTGGCACGGCCGAGACGAACTCTTCCGGATAAGCCTGAACCGACTGCCGACACACCCGACCGTGTTCCAGGACACGGTCGAGTCATGCCGAGTCGCTGTCGGACGGGTCACTATCGGAAGGCCCTCCGCGCCGCGACCGTGTCAAGCAAGACACGGTCGAGTCCCTGTCGGCCAGCTGTGCGACACGACCGTGCCGATCGGCACGGGCCGTGTCCGGCAGGGTAGTCAAACCCTTTAAATTCGTTTTTTGAGCATTTCAGCTCATTTTTTTCCCTTTTCTTCACCTACAACCGAGAGAGAGAGCTTGAGGGAGGGTTTTTCCTTCACAAATCATTTGAGTGTTTGATTTTCTTCATCCTCCTTCGATCGTGTAGCTCGGATTGTGGATTTAGCACGTGTTCTTCGGATTATAGGGCTTGAATCTTCAAGAGGTAAGAACTCCTTCAACCCTAGTATGATTTTGGGGAGGGTTTGGTGGTGATCTTGTGTTTTAATTCGAATTAACCGATGTTGTTATTAGATTTTGATAGTATTCACGCGACCCATGGTTTTCTTGTTTTTGATTGGGATGAAATTCCGTTGTTATACCATTGACTCTTGGTGTCCGATGAATTGTCCCAACGGGTAGAATAAGGATTAATTCTTACCTTTCCGCATTATTGAGACTTGTTGTATACCGTTGTTGTGTTAGGAGCGGATTTGGGAGGATTGTTCGGACCAAAACCTATTCCTTCGTTGTTTCCCTTGTTTCATCGTGTTCAAGGCAAGTACATGTATTACATTTCGTTATGTATGTTGTGATTTTCGAAATGAATGATGAATTGTGATTTTCGGGTGCGTGAGTTGTGTTTCCTTCCACCCGGAGTGTCCGACGGGATGTCTGGGGGTCGATACTAAGGGGTACGGCCGCGGAAGTGGACTTGGGTGCGTGCGTGATTGAACTTCCACCCGGAGTGTCCGACGGGATGTCTGGGGGTCGATACTAAGGGGTACGGCCGCGGAAGTGGTATCCCACCCGGAGTGTTCGACGGGATGTCTGGGGGTCGATACTAAGGGGTACGGCCACGGGATACCAGTTGTGATTTTGTGATATCGTGATGACTGAAAATCGATGTGATTGCCAATGTAGTATTCCGGAATATATATATGTGGCAAATGACTTATGTTTGAGATGATTGTGTAAAACCGTTTTTGTATATAATGTTGTGTAATTGTGTACTTGCACTAGCTATTCGAATGCTAACCCCTTAAATGGGGGAAATGCGTCTTATGCATTTCTGTGCAGGAGGCCGAGGGGCAGGCACGGGACACGCACGCGAAGGATGGGCTGGCTTGATGATGTGGCTCGAGTCTGCATTTTTATGTTTTGTCATTGCATTGTCGAGTATTGAAGTTAGACTGTCTGTTTTGAAACTTGGTTTAAGTCCCCTGCGTGGGCAATAAATTGGTATTTAACCTCTGTTCATGTATTACGTTAAAAATGTTTTGGCCGAGGCCACAGCCTTATTTACTTTTGAGTGCATTATTCGGGACTACATTGTGGTTTATATGTCATGTGTTAGCCTGGTAGACCTCACGAGGGTTCTACGGCGTGTAATATCCCAGTTGTGAATTGGGGTGTTACATTTATGGTATCAGAGCAAGGTTTTGAATACCTAGGTTGTCGGTGAATTTTGGATCTGTCAGTTGCGTCATTAGAGTCAGTCATTGAGCCTAATATCATCATGCTACCATCTTTTCGTGCGACCCGTGGCTGTAAGTCTCCTCGAACTCTTATATCTCTGTAATTCGTTTTCTTGCGCTGTTCGGAATTGTGACTTGTGTTACCAACTTTGTGAATTGTGAATCTTTCTGATCTTGTCCTTTTCTTATTTTCCTTCAGTATGTTGACAGGTCGTGGTAGACCGGCTAGGGGACGCGGCCGAGGCCGTGGTCGGGGTGCTGATAATGAGGAGGGCTCACTTTCTCAGTCCTCTGCGGACTCAGCCTCTCACTCAGTGCCGTCGGGTAATAATGCCGACGCCGGGGCTACTGCCGTACTTCAGCAGTTAGTAGCCCAGCTTGCTCAGATAGCTCAGGGTGGACGCCAGAATCCGCCCCCGACACCTGAAGAGGAAGCTAGTAAGTGGCTTCAGACGGTGTCCAAGATGCACCCTCCTCGTTTCTCCGGATCTTCTGACTCCCTCGGTTGGGAGAATTGGCTCTTTCAGTTGTCCAGGACCTTTGATGCCGTAGCTTGTCCCGAAGACAGAAGGGTACATATTGCCCAGTACCTCCTGGATAAAGAAGCTGCAGAGTGGTGGGAGGCCGTTGCGCCCAGAGATCGTCGGGCCACTTGGAAGGAGTTCAGGGCTGCTATGGAAGCAGAATATTGTCCACCGCCAGTTAAGGAGCGCAGAATTGTGGAGTTTTTCACCGCTACACCTCAGGATGTGCCGATTTCTCAGGCCATCATTTCTTACAATCAGCAGTTGGGGTTCGTAAGAGATCAAGTGATATCGGAGGCTGATAAAATCCGTTACTTCAATATGCGCATGAAGCCGCATATTAGGCAGAGTATGGCACCACTCATGTGTGCCACTTTGAAGGAATACCAGGATCGCGCCCTAGCGATCGAGATGGCGGTTCCGGAATCAGAGTCGGTTTCGGAAGTTAAGAAGCAGAAGACTACCGGTGGATTCTCGACCGGGAAGGGTGGTCAGTTTTCGAGGTCTCGTTCTGCTCCCATACCGGGGAAGAGGCCGTTCCATCAGGCCGGTGGATCTCAGGGTAACCGTTCGATTCGAGCCGTTGCTTCGTGGCGGGGTTTGTTTTAACGCAACCAATATGAGCATTTGATGAAGGATTGTCCTTTTCCTCCGATTACTTGCTACACTTGCGGGCGAGGCCGGACATCGGGCGACTCATTGTGAGAGAGCCACCGGGGCCGCTATAGTTCCGACTACCACTACCGATCGTAGGATCATAACACTCCGGCTATTCGGAGTTCCGTAGGGTTGGGGTCGCGGTAGAGGTCGGGGCAATGGATCGCCGCGCAGCCTCGAGCTCGGGTTGATCCACCCCGATTGTACGGATGAGGCGCACAGAGGAGGCGGACATTCCGGTGGCGTCAGGTACCACTCAGATCCTTACTCATCCAGTTTCCGTGCTTTTTGATTCGGGTGCTACCCATTCCTTTATTGCATCGGATTGTGTGAATCGTATTGGCTTTAACTGCTTGTTTGAATGTGAACCGTTTGTGGTGGGTACGCCTAGCGGGGATCACATGGTTGGGGACCGGGAAGTTAGGGATTGCCCCGTGAGGATCGGGAGCCGAGACTGGCCCTCGAACCTCATTGTTATCGACCTCAAGGGTGAGGATTTAATCCTCGGGGACGATTGGTTAGAGCGTCACAGTGCTATCATGAACTATCGGACTCGTACTATCTCGATCGTGGCCGAGGATGGCACCGAGCATACTCTCGTCGGCTGTAAGCCGGGTAGATCGGGGAGCGTGATTAGCGCCTTGAAGGCGATGAAACTTCTGAACCAGGGTTATGTCGGCTACTGGTGTTACGCTCTGAAGGCGGAAGATGGTGGAG
Source organism: Orobanche coerulescens (assembly GCA_033398695.1). NCBI lineage: Eukaryota > Viridiplantae > Streptophyta > Magnoliopsida > Lamiales > Orobanchaceae > Orobanche > Orobanche coerulescens. The sequence goes on from CM065808.1 coordinate 178,489,919, forward strand.
TTGACATGTCGTCAATTCCAGTTGTTGGTGAGTATCCCGATGTTTTCCCAGACGACTTGCCGGGGTTACCACTGCAGCGAGAGGTGGAGTTTCCTATCGATCTTGAGCCGAATGCAGCCCCTATTTCTCGAGCACCGTATCGTATGGCACCGTCGGAGATGTTAGAGTTGAAGAACCAGTTGGGAGAATTGTTAGATAAAGGGTATATTCGACCGAGCGCATCGCCTTGGGGTGCGCCCGTACTTTTCGTTAAGAAGAAAGATGGGTCGCTTCGTTTATGCATCGATTTTCGAGAATTAAACAAGTTGACCATCAAAAATAAATACCCTTTGCCCAGGATTGACGATTTGTTTGATCAGCTTCAGGGGGCGACAGTCTTTTCGAAGATTGATTTGCGATCGGGCTACTACCAGTTGAGAATTCGGGACGTCGATATTCCGAAAGCTGCCTTTCGGACGAGATATGGCCATTACGAGTTTGTGGTTATGCCTTTAGGGCTAACTAATGCCCCAGTAGTGTTCATGCAGTTGATGAACAAAGTTTTCATTGAGTATCTAGACAAATTCGTAGTTGTTTTTATCGACGATATTCTTATCTATTCACGGAATCGGGAGGAGCACGCCTTTCATCTCCGGATTGTATTAGACACTTTGAGGACTGAGCAGTTGTACGCGAAGTTCTCTAAGTGTGAGTTTTGGCTCGAGGAAGTGACGTTCCTCGGGCATGTGATTTCAGCAGAGGGAATTCGAGTAGATCCGCAGAAGATAGAGGCAGTGATACTTTTCGTTAAGAAGAAAGATGGGTCGCTTCGTTTATGCATCGATTTTCGAGAATTAAACAAGTTGACCATCAAAAATAAATACCCTTTGCCCAGGATTGACGATTTGTTTGATCAGCTTCAGGGGGCGACAGTCTTTTCGAAGATTGATTTGCGATCGGGCTACTACCAGTTGAGAATTCGGGACGTCGATATTCCGAAAGCTGCCTTTCGCACGAGATATGGCCATTACGAGTTTGTGGTTATGCCTTTAGTGCTAACCAATGCCCCAGCAGTGTTCATGCAGTTGATGAACAAAGTTTTCATTGAGTATCTAGACAAATTCGTAGTTGTTTTTATCGACGATATTCTTATCTATTCACGGAATCGGGAGGAGCACGCCTTTCATCTCCGGATTGTATTAGACACTTTGAGGACTGAGCAGTTGTACGCGAAGTTCTCTAAGTGTGAGTTTTGGCTCGAGGAAGTGACGTTCCTCGGGCATGTGATTTCAGCAGAGGGAATTCGAGTAGATCCGCAGAAGATAGAGGCAGTGATGGCTTGGGAGCCGCCTAAAAATGTGAATGAGGTGAGGAGTTTTCTGGGTCTTGCCGGCTTTTACCACATATTCGTTGAGGGATTTTCTAAGATCGCTAGACCACTCACTCAGTTGCTCCAGAAAACTCAGAAGTTCGAGTGGGTGCAAGCAGGCGGGGCGGCTTTGACGAGTTAAAGAGACGTCTGACTACCGCACCCGTTTTAGCATTGCCTCAGGGGAACGAGGACTTCGTAGTGTATAGTGATGCTTCGGGCCTTGGTCTAGGATGTGTTTTGATGCAGAGAGATAGAGTCATTGCTTATGCGTCCCGCCAGTTGAAACCTTACGAGGTGAATTATCCCACGCACGATTTGGAGTTAGCTGCGGTCGTTTTCGCCTTAAAGATCTGGAGGCATTATCTTTATGGGTCGTCTTGTAAGATTTTTACGGATCATAAGAGCTTGAAGTATATCTTCAGTCAGAAAGAATTGAATATGAGACAGCGGAGGTGGTTGGAACTACTTAAAGATTACGACCTCGAGATACTTTACCATCCGGGTAAGGCTAACGTAGTGGCTGATGCGTTGAGCCAGAAGCCGATGGCGTTGCAGATGTTAGAGGTACTTACACCACAGAGTAGGATACATCGGGATTTTATTTGTCAGGATATCGAGGTTTGGGTTCAGAGAATTCAGGGTCACTTATGTGCGTTAGAGATCACTTCGTCCTTGACTGATGATATCAAGGCGAAGCAGTATGATGATCCGTTTTTGGTCCAGTTGAGGGAGGATGTGAGGAAGGGGAAAGCCCCCAGATTTGTGGTTCACGATGATGGAGTTTTGAGATTTCGCGGCAGACTATGTGTACCGAGTGTTGTTGAGCTGAGACAGAAGATCTTGAGTGAAGCTCATACCACACCTTACTCCATACATCCTGGTACGAGTAAAATGTATAAGGATGTGAGGAGCAACTAGTGGTGGAGTAATTTGAAGACAGACGTTAGCGAGTTTGTGTCGAGGTGTTTGACCTGTCAGTAGGTTAAGATCGAGCATCAGCGACCCGCGGGGCTTTTACGACCACTTCCTATTTCGGAGTGGAAATGAGAGGACATTTCTATGGATTTCATTACCGGTATGCCTAAGACTCGGACGGGAATGAACATGATTTGGGTCGTTGTTGATCGACTAACCAAATCAGCTCATTTTCTAAGTATTAAGGACACTTGGGGGCCGGAGAGGCTTGCACGAGTGTTTGTTGCGGAAATAGTGAGATTGCATGGGACCCCTAAGAGTATTGTTTCGGATCGTGATGGCCGGTTCATATCACATTTTTGGCAGGCCGTTCATAGAGCTTTGGGAACCGAGTTGAGACTTAGTACATCCTACCACCCTCAGACAGACGGACGATGCAGTGACGATCTGACGCTAGAGGATATGTTACGAGCCTGTGCTTTAGATTAGAAGGATGATTGGGAGACACACTTGCCGTTGATCGAGTTCACGTACAACAATAGTTGGCATGCCTCGATCAAAATGGCACCATTCGAAGCGTTGTATGGGAGGAGGTGCAGATCGTCGTTGTGTTGGGATGATACGTCTGAGCTAATCGGTACCGAGCCCGACATGATAGTTGAGATGAGGGAGAAGGTTACCCTGATTCGTGGTAGATGTAACACCCCGAGATATTCGGAATATGTTACAGCGCCGTAGACCCCTACATGGGACCCACCAGGCTACGATAAGAAAACTCCACTCGACTAACCATCTTGGTTAGCGAGGATACACAATTAAATAATATGACATACAAAGATACACCCGGAGCAACCGGCAAAATAAGCATCAACCAACAACGTGACAATTTTAAGGCAATACAATACGGAGTTTGAAACGATAAGCCTAAGTACTCGCGAGTACAATCTATAAGTTTAAAACTGTGGGAACAACCATATCGAAATGGACAAAGGAAATAAGTAGACCCAAATGCACATGTCAACGACCCTGGCCAACATCCTCGTCTCGTCACGGTGCCCGCTCGTCTGGATAATCGTAACCTGAAATCCATAACAAGAATTTCCCCAAAACGGGTCCCCAAAGGGGTTAGCAATTACGCTAGTACAAGTAATCAAGGCAAACCAATCGCTTACACATTTCATAGTACATGCACCAATATCATTTCAAAAACCAAAACTAGACATGTCTTTTCCGGAAATAAACAGTACACAATTAGCCTTGAGAACAGGGCGGCAGCATACATTCTCACTCGAGGCCTCATAGGGACCCTACCGAGTTGGCTACAATTTCAGAAAAACAAAACTACGCACACGCTATGCCGTGAGAACAGGGCGGCAGCATACATTCTCACTCGAGGCCTCACAAGGACCCTAACGAGTTGGCTAGCGATACGAAACTCGTGAAATCCAGGGCGGCAGCATAGATTTCCCTCCTTGACCCCGTCGGACCAACACAAGGTGAGCAAATTACACACAATATACATTACCATTTCACGTTAAGCATAAAGGTTTCCAAAAATACTTGCCTTGAATTAATGACGACGCGAAGAACGAAAGGAAAGTCACCGACGAACGCTAGGAACCAATGAAACCGAACCTAACGATTCGAAGAATACAATCACAACCATTTCTAAACGAATACGGAATTGGAATACACCCGAAAACCCGCCTACGATTCATGTATATTCGTACATAAACAACAACGAGGGCGGACCACAACCAAACCCTCTCGATTCCGTAAAAATCACGAAATATACCATGAATCCGTAGGGAAACTAAGAATACCAACAAGATTAATCATATTCCGCATGAATCCATCAACAAAACGGAACGGATCGGAAGAAAATCCCAAAACCCCCAATTTATCGAAAAGTAGGGTTCTAAGAGATTTACCTTGGATTTAGGATGAGAAACACAAGTGGATGATGTTAATCTACACCAAGAATTCAAGCAGAAGAATCTCTGAAGTGATTGGAAGAAGAAAATCGCCTCAAATCGCCTCTGGAGTCGCTCGGCCGCGGAAGAAGGAGAGAAATGAGAAATTGTGATTATCTCGGTCAACTCCCTGGTTTATATAACCAGGGAGTGTTAGCGTGCGCTAATCCTAAAGGTTAGCGTGCGCTAACGGGGAAAAATTACAGTCCAGTAGCCAGACTTTTGGCCGTTAGCGTGCGCTACTCAAAACGTAGCGTGCGCTAATAACCTCTCGGTAGCGCGCGCTACCGACCAATAGTGTGCGCTACCCGGACATCAGTCGAGTCCAGTGGCACTGCCCAGAACCCACCTGATACGTTAGCGTGCGCTACTATACAAGCGTAGCGTGCGCTAACTGATACGTTAGCGTGCGCTACCATACGAGCGTAGCGTGCGCTTAACCGCACTGACCGGGTTCGATGAGTAAACTGCCCATCGATCGACACTCACGCTAGCGCACGTTACGGGCATCATCGGCGTGCGCTAGCCCCTCGACATTAGCGTGCGCTAGCATATGTAGCGTGCGCTAATACGCTAGTCCGTAGACTGGAAAAACAGCACTGCCACTCCCAGGGCTACTCGCTAGCGCGCGCTACGAAACAAACGTAGCGTGCGCTACTAAGGGATCCCTAGCGTGCGCTATGCAGAAGAAGTAGCGTGCGCTAGGTACGAAATATGAACGGTCCAAAGACACCGAAATGTGAACGAAACATCTAACGGAACATCTCAACGGGTATCATAACATAGAATGGATCCACGGCAACCCCGAAACGGCGGTTCCGCACAACGATAACGGGAATCAAATCAATAGATAACGGAAAAGATACACTGTAAGATACACGAGGGTCACTACGACCGAGAAATACATAAAAAATAAAAATACAAGGGAAGGGAAAATGCGGATATTACATTCTACCCCTCTAAAAACAAGTTTCGTCCCGAAACTTAAGAAACAAACAACTCAGGGTACTTAGCACGCATGCTATCCTCGGTTTCCCAAGTTGCCTCCTCGATACCGTGTCTCGACCACTGCACCTTGACCAAAGGGATGGTCTTATGCCTCAGTCGTTTCTCCCGATGTTCCAAAATCTTCAAAGGACGCTCCTCAAAAGTAATATCTTCGGCAACGTCAATCTCCCCATAGTCGATGATGTGACTAGGATCCGGGACATATTTCCTCAGCTGGGAAACATGAAAAACGTTATGAACATGACTCAGGGCCGGGGGTAACGCCAAACGGTATGCTAACCCACCGACTCGCTCGAGAATCTCGAAGGGTCCAATAAATCTCGGACTCAACTTCCCCTTCTTCCCGAAACGGAAAACTCCTCTTGTCGGCGACACCTTCAGCAAAACGTGGTCTCCCACCTCGAATTCTAAAGGTCGACGACGGACATCGGCATATGACTTCTGCCGACTCTGGGCAGTCAACATCCGTTCTCGAATTAATTCTATCTTCCGCCTCGTCTCTAAAACGACATCCGGCTCGGTCCCGACCAAATCGGACGCCTCATTCCAACAAATCGGTGACCGACATCGCCGCCCATAAAGTGCCTCGTATGGTGCCATCCGAATCGACGCATGCCAACTATTGTTGTACGTGAATTCGATCAATGGCAAATGCTCCTCCCAGTCGTTGCTCCAATCGAGAGCACAAGCACGCAACATGTCCTCGAATGTCTGGATGGTGCGTTCGACATCCCATCCGACCGGGATGAAAAGAGGTACTCATATGTAATCGGGTACCTTACGCATTATGCACCGCCTTCCTAATTTGCGTTACGATACTGCCATCACGATCCGTAACAATAGACTTGAGTACCGTGAAGTCTCACAATCTGCGCGATAAACACACGAGCTAACTTCCGGCCCCAAGTGTCCTTGATGCCCGGAAAATGTGCCGACTTGGTGGACGATCAACAATCACCCATACCATGTTCATGCCCGACCTCGATCTCGGCAAACTCGTAACGAAATCCATCGATAAGTCTTCCCATTTCCATTCCGAACGGAAGTGATCGCTATAACCAGTAGTCGGCCGATGCTCGATTTTGACTGCGGCAAGTCAAACATCTCGCTACAAGCGTGCGACCTCCTCCTTCATATCATTCCACGAAGTTCCTCCTCGTGTCCTTGTACATCTTACTCGAACCGGGATGAACGGAATAGGGTGTGGAATGGGCCTCATGCAAAATGCTCTGTCGCGGCTGGATCGTTCGGCACACAAAGCCGACTGAATCTCAAAACACCATCCTCGTGAATCACAAATCCGGAGACTTTCCCTTAAGAACGTTCTCTCGGATTTGAGTAATCATCGGATCCTCGATTGTTTGACTTAATTTCATCGATCAAAGGCAGACGAAATCTCTAAAGCACAAAGTTGCCCGACTCGAGCAACAAAACCTCAACATCTAACCCGATCAAAGCCCGCCGAAGCTCGATCGAGGCGTAAGGACCTCAAGCGTTCGCAACGCAATCGGTTTCGACTCAAGGCGTCGGCCACGACGTTTGCCTTGCCCGGATGATAAAGGATTTCAAGGTCATAATCCTTAATCGGCTCTAACCACCTCCTCGCCTCATATTCAACTCCCATTGGGTAAATATGTATTTCAGACTTTTATGATCGGTGAAAATCTGACATGCAGAGCCGAAAAGATAGTGACGCCAAATCTTGAGTGCAAAGACAACCGCCGCTAACTCTAAATCGTGAGTAGGGTAGTTAAGCTCATACGGCCTCAACTGTCTCGACGCATAGGCAATGGTCTTGCCGTGCTGCATCAATACGCATCCAAGACCCTGACCCGAAGCATCGCTATACACGGCGAATCCCTCGTTGCCACATGGCAACGCCAAAACCGGAGCTGAAGTCAAACGCTTCTTCAATTCCTCAAAACTCGATTGCCTCTCGTCGTTCCGCATTTAACTTCTCGGATTTACGGAGCAACTGAGTAAGTGGCCGAGCTAGTTTTGAGAAACCCTCGACGAACCTACGGTAGTAGCCAGCCAAACCCAAGAAACTACGGACTTCCTTCACATTTGCGGGCGATGCCCAATCCAACACTGCCTCAATTTTCTGCGGATCCACACGGACTCCTTCGACTGAAATCACGTGACCCAAAAACATCACTTCCTTTAGCCAGAACTCACATTTCGAGAACTTCGCATAGAGTTGCTCGGTCCTCAAAATGTCTAATACTATCCGCAGATGATGGGCATGCTCTTCCTCATTCCTCGAATAGATAAGAATATCGTCAATGAAGACGACGACACACTTATCCAAATACTCGATAAAGACTTTGTTCATCAATTGCATGAACACCGCCGGCGCATTAGTTAACCCGAAAGGCATAACTACGAATTCATAATGTCCGTATCTCGTCCGAAAAGCTGTTTTCGGCACATCGGACTCCCTCACTCGGAGCTGATAGTACCCCGATCTCAAATCAATCTTTGAGAACACCGCCGCTCCCTGCAATTGATCGAACAAGTCATCAATTCTCGGCAAAGGATACTTGTTCTTGATGGTCACCTTGTTTAGTTCGCGGTAGTCGATACACAAACGTAGTGAACCATCCTTCTTCCGCACAAACAGGACCGGTGCGCCCCAAGGCGAGGCACTCGGTCGAACATACCCCGACTCAAGAAGCTCACTCAACTGCTTCTTCAACTCTGCCATCTCTGAAGGTGCCATGCGATACGGCGCCTTCGAAATCGGAGCCGCACCCGGCTCTAACTCTATAGCAAACTCAACCTCACGATCCGGTGGCAACCCCGGTAACTCGTCAGGAAATACATCAGGAAACTCATTAACGACTGGAATCGACGAAAGCTCGACTCCACCATCCTCCGCCTTCAAGGCATAGCACCAATAACCAGTACACCCCTTTCGCATGAGACTCATCGCCTTCAAGGCATTAATGACGAATTTATGATTTCCCCTCCTTCGTCCCGCGAAGGAGTGCTCGGTGCCATCCTCGGCTAACATGGTGATGATCCTCGTGCGGTAGTTCATGATTGCACCATGCCGCTCGAGCCAATCATCCCCGAGAATCAAATCCTCACCCTCAATATTAACGACAATAAGATTAGAGAGCCAATCTCTCTCACAAATAATCACAGAGCAGTCTCGGACCTCTCGATCACCGACAATTCTATCACCGCTAGGAAGTTTAACGATGAAAGGCTCGCAAGGTGACAAACAGTCGAGACTCAAACGGCGTACACACTCTAGAGAAATAAATGAATGCGTAGCACCCGAATCGAAAAGCACACTGACAGGATGGAAATGAATATGAACGGTACCTGTCGCTACAGTAGCTGCTGGATCATCGGCTCTCCTCATCTCATAGATACGCGGCTGAGCAGAGCCGACACTGGAAGCTCCACCCCTAGCAGGCTGACCCCGACCCCTACCTCGGCCGTCACTCGGTGGAGGCGGCGGAGCAAATGAGCCCTGGTTCACACTCGGCTCCAACGGTACTGGTTGGGAAGAACGGGCGCCACGAAGCTGTTTGACCTGCTCACAAAAAGGGGCCCTGTGGCCCAGCTGTCCACAAGTGTGACAAGTAAGCTTCGGACGAGAACACTGCCGGCTCCTATGGCCCTGCACACCACAGTTAAAACATGTAGGTTCACGAGCGGGGGTTCCGGAGGCACCCCGAAAGCTCCCAGAGAAACGAGCCGAACCGCCCGTTGAAATATTTGCAGCTTGAGATTTCTGCTGGCCTCCACTCTTGGGACCAGAAAAATTTCCGACCGACTTCTGCTTCTTGATCTCACGAGCCAAATCGCTAGCCGTCACTGACATATCATAAGCAAGAGCTCGACTCTGATAATCCTTCAAGGTAGTACAGACGAGCCCAGACATATAGTCCCGAATAGGCAGCTTCATCCTCCTGGAAAAATGGAAAATTTTGTCGCTCTCAGCGACAACTTGGGTCTTCACATAACCCAACTCTTTGTTAAAGTCGGCAATGGCCTGAGATACGGGAATATCCCGTGGTTGGGCGTCATAGAAAGCATGCACTCGGGCCTGCCTGACCGTCCACGGACAATATTCGGTCTCCATCAATTCTTGAAATTCGGCCCATGAAGCAACATGATCTTTGGGACCAACGGCCTCCCACCAATCTGTAGCATCTCCCGTGAGAAAATATTGAGCAATAGGGACCTTGCGGTCATCGGGGCAGTTGGTAGCAGTGAATACTTTGGATATCTCCTTGATCCACCCTTCCCAGCCGATCGGGTCCGAAGCTCCCGAAAACTGAGGAGGATGCATCTTGATGACATCCTGAAGCCAGCGATCCGCTCCGCCCCGATTAGCATGGGCCTGATCGGGGTTCTGGACCACCTGAGCTATAGCCGCCATCTGGTTAACCATTTGCTGCATAACAGCCGCAATACCAAGATCGGCGCGCTCCTCAGAAGAAGCATGACTGTGACGGTCACCGGTACTGCCGGCTCCCGAAGAATGCGACGTGGCCGCCCCACCGGCTGCCCCACGTCCTCGGCCGCGTCCACGACCACGACCACGACCACGACCACGGTTTCCTCCGGCATCCATACTGATGTTGAGAGATAACAGAAGTATATCGATGATGAGTAAGGGAGGAAAAACAACTACGATTCAAAAGTGGAAATACAATGCAAGAAACAAAAGAGCCGAATAAGAAAACTTACGAGCACTGGAAGTACTGGGATGCTGGCAGCGGTGTGACAATGTGCAAAACAAACACGACTAGACCCAATTAACCAACAAGCCTAGGTATCCATAAACCTAGAGCTCTGATACCATTTTCTGTAACATCCCGAGATATTCGGAATATGGTACAGCGCCGTAGACCCCTACATGGGACCCACCAGGCTACGATAAGAAAACTCCACTCGACTAACCATCTTGGTTAGCGAGGATACACAATTAAATAATATGACATACAAAGATACACCCGGAGCAACCGGCAAAATAAGCATCAACCAACAACGTGACAATTTTAAGGCAATACAATACGGAGTTTGAAACGATAAGCCTAAGTACTCGCGAGTACAATCTATAAGTTTAAAACTGTGGGAACAACCATATCGAAATGGACAAAGGAAATAAGTAGACCCAAATGCACATGTCAACGACCCTGGCCAACATCCTCGTACTGTCCTGGTGCCCGCTCGTCTGGATAATCGTAACCTGAAATCCATAACAAGAATTTCCCCAAAACGGGTCCCCAAAGGTGTTAGCAATTACGCTAGTACAAGTAATCAAGGCAAACCAATCGCTTACACATTTCATAGTACATGCACCAATATCATTTCAAAAACCAAAACTAGACATGTCTTTTCCGGAAATAAACAGTCCATAATTAGCCTTGAGAACAAGGAGGCAGCATACATTCTCACTCGAGGCCTCATAGGGACCCTACCGAGTTGGCTACAATTTCAGAAAAACAAAACTACGCACACGCTATGCCGTGAGAACAGGGCGGCAGCATACATTCTCACTCGAGGCCTCACAAGCACCCTAACGAGTTGGCTAGCGGTACGAAACTCGTGAAATCCAGGGCGGCAGCATAGATTTCCCTCCTTGACCCCGTCGGGCCAACACAAGGTGAGCAAATTACACACAATATACATTACCATTTCACGTTAAGCATAAAGGTTTCCAAAAATACTTGCCTTGAATTAATGACGACGCGAAGAACGAAAGGAAAGTCACCGACGAACGCTAGGAACCAATGAAATCGAACCTAACGATTCGAAAAATACAATCACAACCATTTCTAAATGAATACGAAATTGGAATACACTCGAAAACCCGCCTACGATTCATGTATATTCGTACATAAACAACAACGAGGGCGGACCACAACCAAACCCTCTCGATTCCGTAAAAATCACGAAATATACCATGAATCCGTAGGGAAACTAAGAATACCAACAAGATTAATCATATTCCGCATGAATCCATCAACAAAACGGAACGGATCGGAAGAAAATCCCAAAACCCCCAATTTATCGAAAAGTAGGGTTCTAAGAGATTTACCTTGGATTTAGGATGAGAAACACAAGTGGATGATGTTAATCTACACCAAGAATTCAAGCAGAAGAATCTCTGAAGTGATTGGAAGAAGAAAATCGCCTCAAATCGCCTCTGGAGTCGCTCGGCCGCGGAAGAAGGAGAGAAATGAGAAATTGTGATTATCTCGGTCAACTCCCTGGTTTATATAACCAGAGAGTGTTAGCGTGCGCTAATCCTAAAGGTTAGCGTGCGCTAACGGGGAAAAATTACAGTCCAGTAGCCAGACTTTTGGCCGTTAGCGTGCGCTACTCGAAACGTAGCGTGCGCTAATAACCTCTCGGTAGCGCGCGCTACCGATCAATAGTGTGCGCTACCCGGACATCAGTCGAGTCCAGTGGCACTGCCCAGAACCCACCTGATATGTTAGCGTGTGCTACTATACAAGCGTAGCGTGCGCTAACTGATACGTTAGCGTGCGCTACCATACGAACGTAGCGTGCGCTAACTGGCACCTGACCGGGTTCTGTAGTAAACTTTCCAGTACTGGACACTCACGCTAGCGCACGTTACCGGGCATCATCAGCGTGCGCTAGCCCCTCGACATTAGCGTGCGCTAGCATATGTAGCGTACGCTAATACGCTAGTCCAGAAGGCTGGAAAAACAGCACTGCCACTCCCAGGGCTACTCGCTAGCGCGCGCTACGAAACAAACGTAGCGTGCGCTACTAAGGGATCCCTAGCGTGCGCTATGCAGAAGAAGTAGCGTGCGCTAGGTACGAAATATGAACGGTCCAAAGACACCGAAATGTGAACGAAACATCTAACGGAACATCTCAACGGGTATCATAACATAGAATGGATCCACGGCAATCCCGAAATGGCGGTTCCGCACAACGATAACGGGAATCAAATCATTAGATAACGGAAAAGATACACTGTAAGATACACGAGGGTCACTACGACCGAGAAATACATAAAAAATAAAAATACAAGGGAAGGGAAAATGCGGATATTACAGTAGATTGCTGACGGCCCAGAGTCGGCAGAAGTCTTATGCCGATACACGTCGCCGACCGTTGGAGTTTGAGGTGGGAGATCACATCTTGCTTAAGGTGTCGCCGACACGGGGAGTTTACCGCTTTGGTCGGAAGGGTAAACTTAGTCCGAGATATATCGGGCCGTTTGAGATTTTAGATAGAGTTGGAGAGCTTGCATATCGGTTAGGCTTGCCACCGTCCCTGAGCCACGTGCATAACGTATTTCATGTTTCCCAGCTTAGGAAGTACGTATCGGACCCTAGCCATATTATTGATTTTGGAGAGATCGAGTTGGGGCCCGACATTACCTTCGAGGAGAGGCCGATTCAGATCTTAGAGCGTCGAGTGAAGCAACTCAGGCACAAAACCATTCCTTTGGTCAAAGTGCAGTGGTCGAGGCATGGATCCAAGGAAGCCACGTGGGAAACGGTGGAGAGTATGAGGTCGAGATACCCCGAGTTATTCATGTTGTAAGTTTCGGGACGAAACTTATTTTTAGGGGGAGATAATGTAATACCCGGTTGTAATTCATTCATTTTCATTCAGTAATTATCAGTCTGTAATTTTCACTCAGTGTATTTTTACTCAATTATAATCATTCATCAATCATGTTCATTCACCGTGTTCACCGTTCGGAAAAACTTCGAGTTGTGTATCATTATTGTTCATTGTTTCAACTTCCTCTTATGAGTTCGACTTTGTTAGATCACCATTAATTTTTGGTAACTCCAAAAATTCTAAATCTTTGCAATATTATAGAGAATCGAATTAGCTTTCCAATGGTTCAAACGGTGAGTCAATCGGAGTCCGGACGAGAGAGTTATGATCGTTTTCGTTCACCCGCTCATTTTTCAGCTTTTGGCGATCACTGCCGACCGGACTCGGTCGTGTCGTCCGACACGGCCCGTGCCGTACTCGTCCGGAAATGCCAAAGTATCTGCCCACAGGACTCGACCGTGTCGTTTGGCACGGCCGAGTCGAACTCTTCCGGATAAGCCTGAACCGACTGCCGACACGCCCGACCGTGTTCCAGGACACGGTCGAGTCATGCCGAGTCGTCGGACGGTCACTATCGGAAGGCCCTCGCGCGCGACCGTGTCAAGCGGGACACGGTCGAGTCCCTATCGGCCAGGTATGCGACACGGCCGTGCCGATCGGCACGGGCCGTGTCCGGCAGGTAGTCAAACCCTTTAAATTCGTTTTTAGCATTTCACTCATTTTTTCCCTTTTCTTCACCTACAACCGAGAGAGAGAGCTTGAGGAGGGTTTTCCTTCACAAATCATTTGAGTGTTTGATTTTCTTCATCCTCCTTCGATCGTGTAGCTCGGATTGTGGATTTAGCACGTGTTCTTCGGATTATAGGGCTTGAATCTTCAAGAGGTAAGAACTCCTTCAACCCTAGTATGATTTTGGGGAGGGTTTGGTGGTGATCTTGTGTTTTAATTCAAATTAACCGATGTTGTTATTAGATTTTGATAGTATTCACGCGACCCATGGTTTTCTTGTTTTTGATTGGGATGAAATTCCGTTGTTATACCATTGACCGATTTCATTTCCTTATGCACTCTTGGTGTCCGATGAATTGTCCCAACGGGTAGAATAAGGATTAATTCTTACCTTTCCGCATTATTGAGACTTGTTGTATACCGTTGTTGTGTTAGGAGCGGATTTGGGAGGATTGTTCGGACCAAAACCTATTCCTTCGTTGTTTCCCTTGTTTCATCGTGTTCAAGGCAAGTACATGTATTACATTTCGTTATGTATGTTGTGATTTTTGAAATGAATGATGAATTGTGATTTTCGGGTGCGTGAGTTGTGTTTCCTTCCACCCGGAGTGTCCGACGGGATGTCTGGGGGTCGATACTAAGGGGTACGGCCGCGGAAGTGGACTTGGGTGCGTGCGTGATTGAACTTCCACCCGGAGTGTCCGACGGGATGTCTGGGGGTCGATACTAAGGGGTACGGCCGCGGAAGTGGTATCCCACCCAGAGTGTTCAACGGGATGTCTGGGGGTCGATACTAAGGGGTACGGCCACGGGATACCAGTTGTGATTTTGTGATATCGTGATGACTGAAAATCGATGTGATTGCCAATGTAGAATTCAGGAATATATATGTGGCAAATGACTTATGTTTGAGATGATTGTGTAAAACCGTTTTTGTATATAATGTTGTGTAATTGTGTACTTGCACTAGCTATTCGAATGCTAACCCCTTAAATGGGGGAAATGCGTCTTATGCATTTCAGGTACCGGGAGGGCTGAGGGGCAGGCACGGGACACGCACGCGAAGGATGGGCTGGCTTGATGATGTGGCTCGAGTCTGCATTTTTATGTTTTGTCATTGCATTGTCGAGTATTGAAGTTAGACTGTCTGTTTTGAAACATGGTTTAAGTCCCCTACGTGGGCAATAAATTGGTATTTAACCTCTGTTCATGTATTACGTTAAAAATGTTTTGGCCGAGGCCACGGCCTTATTTACTTTTGAGTGCATTATTCGGGACTACATTGTGGTTTATATGTCATGTGTTAGCCTGGTAGACCTCACGAGGGTTCTACGGCGTGTAATATCCCAGTTGTGAATTGGGGTGTTACACTCGAACCCGAGACATTCAAATTATATTAGTAGTTTATTTGTTATTATGTAAGTTTACACTGAAGTTATATACATTCTTGTTTCCAATACGAAGTAAAGCCAGCGTGAAAATCGACCAGGTTGACCCGATTAACTGATATAATCATTATTTTTTGTTGTCGAAGAACATTTATATAAGATTATGCTATACATATGACAAATTATTAGTAGTTTCCTGTTTCTTTAATTTTTTTTAAGCAAATTATTACTATATATTAAATTATCACATAAATTTAAAGGTTGCGTCGCGGAGGACTCGAACCCGAGACCTTCAAATTATATTAGTAGTTTATTTGTTATTATGTAAGTTTACACTGAAGTTATATACAGTCCTGTTTCCAATACAAAGTAAAGCCAGCGTGAAAATCGACCAGGTTGACCCGATTAACTGATATAATCATTATTTTTTGTTGTCGAAGAACATTTATATAAGATTATGCTATACATATGACAAATTATTAGTAGTTTCCTTTTTCTTTAATTTTTTTTAAAGCAAATTATTACTATATATTAAATTATCACATAAATCTAAAGGTTGCGTCGCGGAGGACTCGAACCCGAGACCTTCAAATTATATTAGTAGTTTATTTGTTATTATGTAAGTTTACACGAAGTTATATACGATTTTGTTTCCAATACGAAGTAAAGCCGAGCGTGAAAATCGACGAGTTGACCCGATTAATCGATATAATCATTATTTTTGTTGTCGAAGAACATTTATATAAGATTATGCTATACATATGACAAATTATTAGTAGTTTCCTTTTTCTTTAATTTTTTTGAAGCAAATTATTACTATATATTAAATTATCCCATAAATTTAAAGGTTACGTCGCGGAGGACTCGAACCCGAGACATTCAAATTATATTAGTAGTTTATTTGTTATTATGTAAGTTTACATGAAGTTATATACGATCTTGTTTCAATACGAAGTAAAGCCAGTGAAAATCGACCGAGTTGACCCGATTAAGCGATATAATCATTATTTTTGTTGTCGAAGAACATTTATATAAGATTATCTTTGTACATATGACAAATTATTAGTAGTTTCCTTTTTCATTAATTTTTTTTCAAGAAAATTATTACTATATATTAAATTATCACATAAATTTAAAGGTTGCGTCGCGGAGGACTCGAACCCGAGACCTTCAAATTATATTAGTAGTTTATTTGTTATTATGTAAGTTTACCGAAGTTATATACGATCTTGTTTCCAATACAAAGTAAAGCCAGTGAAAATCGACCAGTTGACCCGATTAACTGATATAATCATTATTTTTGTTGTCGAAGAACATTTATATAAGATTATGCTATACATATGACAAATTATTAGTAGTTTCCTTTTTCTTTAATTTTTTTGAAGCAAATTATTACTATATATTAAATTATCACATAAATTTAAAGGTTGCGTCGCGGAGGACTCGAACCGAGACATTCAAATTATATTAGTAGTTTATTTGTTATTATGTAAGTTTACACTGAAGTTATATACGATCTTGTTTCCAATACAAAGTAAAGCCGGCGTGAAAATCGACCGAGTTAACTTGATTAAGCGATATAATCATTATTTTTGTTGTCGAATAACATTTATATAAGATTATGCTATACATATGACAAATTATTAGTAGTTTCCTTTTTCTTTAATTTTTTTAAAGCAAATTATTACTATATATTAAATTATCACATAAATTTAAAGGTTGCGTCGCGGAGGACTCGAACCCGAGACCTTCAAATTATATTAGTAGTTTATTTGTTATTATGTAAGTTTACACCGAAGTTATATACGCTTTGTTTCCAATACGAAGTAAAGCCGGTGAAAATCGACCGTGTTGACCCGATTAAGCGATATAATCATTATTTTTTGTTGTCGAAGAACATTTATATAAGATTATGCTATACATATGACAAATTATTAGTAGTTTCCTTTTTCTTTAATTTTTTTGAAGCAAATTATTACTATATATTAAATTATCACATAAATTTAAAGGTTGCGTCGCGGAGGACTCGAACCCGAGACATTCAAATTATATTAGTAGTTTATTTGTTATTATGTAAGTTTACACTGAAGTTATATACATTATTTGTTATTTTGTAAGTTTACATTTATACAGTCTTGTTTTTTTTTTTTTTTTTTACTCAATTGTTACATATAAAAAAATTTCTTGTGCATAATATATCGCGGAAGCCACTACCGGACAAGGTGGCAGGAGCACTAACATATGTCCCGTAGGTGCCTGGTTCGATTCTCACCAGGCGCGTTGCAATATTTTTTTTTGTTTTACTCTATTGGTACATATAAAAAAATTTCTTGTGCATAATATATCGCGGAAGCCACTACCGGACAAGGTGGCAGGAGCACTAACATATTTCCCGTAGGTGCCTGGTTCGATTCTCACCAGGCGCGTTGCAATATTTTTTTTTTTCGTTTTACTCTATTGATACATATAAAAAAATTTCTTGTGCATAATATATCGCGGAAGCCACTACCGGACAAGGTGGCAGGAGCACTAACATATTTCCCATAGGTGCCTGGTTCGATTCTCACCAGGTGCGTTCCAATATTTTTTTTTCGTTTTACTCTATTTGTACATATAAAAAAATTTCTATGAGTAGTTTTTCAAGCAGCAAGGATAAGAATCCTATATTAGGTGACGTGTCATTTTATGGTGTTTTAAAGGATATAATAGAAGTGAGGTACACCAATGACATAAAATTTATTCTGTTCAAGTGTGATTGGGTTGATCGTAATTCAGGATTGAAACACGATGAGTTTAATTTCACTTTGGTGAACTTTGCTCACTTACTATATAGAGGAAACGTGATGGATGAGCCATTTATTCTAGCATCTCAAGCTCAACAAGCATGGTATATACAAGATCCAGTTGATCCAGATTGGCATGTAGCTTTGAAGATGACCCCTAGAGCTATATTCAATGTTGACCCTGAGATTAATGAATTTGGAAGCACCGAGGATGAAATTTTCTTATCAAGGTGAAACAAATATTGAAAATGAGATCATATCTTATGCTAGAGCAGATGTTGAAGGGGAGACACTCGTAAGAAGTGATCACTCTGATGAAAATAGAGTTCATGATTTAGAACAAGGACCAGATCACTCCGCAAGTGATGATTTTGATCCCAATGATGATGATGATGTTTTTGAAGATGTTATACCACCTAATGAGAGTGAAGATGATTAGGAATTTCGGTATGCAGTAAGTTCAACTTCTTAGATTAATTTTATTGAGCATCTTTATGATTTTTTTCCCACCATGATCATTTGTTATATATGCGTTAGTTTTTATATAGGGAAAAAAATTTTTACACTAAAAGCTTTTGGAGTTACACCACATTTATTTCATCCGACACCAAAACCTTTCAAAAAATTTGAAATCACACAAATGTTATGGATGGAGTTAAGAATTTCCGTCAGAAAAATAAAAAGTAAAAAAATCTGAAAATTCTTGAAAATCTAAAAAATCTGAAAAAAAATAAAAAAATTGGAAAATTCCATAAAATTTAGAAAATCTGAAAAAAATCGGAACTTTTATTTTTTAAGAAAAATTATCTTGAATAATAATATTAAAAATCAGATCTTTTATTTAAAATTCAAAAATAATAAGTTATCTTGAAGAAAGAGTTCCACCGCATGGCCAAGACTGTTTCGAACCAGGTATATCTTTCATATGTTTGTTTATGTACTTTATTTGTGTATACTTGTTCAGGGATTTGGTAGTAATTCATCTTGTATGGTACTCTAGTATACATGTTTTATTTATTTTTATATAAATCGTCTTATAAATAAATCATTCTATATACTGAGAGAAGTGCCTTCTTCTTTATTTGGTAAAGTTTTTAATGTTACCCCCTTCTTCAGATTTTTTTCTTGTTTCATCGATTTGGTCGATTCTTGGATATGTTGATTTTTGATATGTTTTGTATCTTTATTACGGTTCCTTCTTTGTCCTTCTTTATTACGGTTCCTTCTTTGTCATGGAGATCAGATTTTTTGATATGTTTTGTATGTTGTCCTGAGGTTAAGTTAAAATCTAGTTCCTTGCTTCTGCATGCTCCACTTGGTAAAGAGGAAGTAATATGAAATGCAACATTATCCCTTAATGTGTTCTTTCCTCTCAAACTCTTGGCAAAATCTGAGTTTTTGTAATAAATATGTAGGAAAGTCTAAGGCATGTACGCTCTCGTAGTCACTGATTATAATTATTATTGTCTCAATAGTTTCGTCGGGAGCATGGTAAAGAACCTTCAAAGATAGATTTGTTTATTTGTTCAAGAAACGGCAAAGTTGGAAAACCCCTTGATACTCAAACTGAAGAAAAGATTGTAAGTACTCATATTTTCGCTCTAGGTTGAATAATTTTGATTTTCATTTCATTTATTCTCATTCAATTTTGACATATACTCTTTGCACCTCGTTGGGCTATTGATTTGTATAAGATGGTTTTATTTTGAGTTTTGAGATATAATATTTGTTTTAGGCATGTGCGTGTATCTTTCACAAAATAACCGAGTCGGTTATCTGAATTTGAGTTGAGTACAAATTTGTGCTCGGTTGGATCCACGCACGGTTTTACTTGAATGTGAGCTCCTTTTAAGTTAAATTTCTAATTAAAAACTACGATACTTTTCAGGCTTCAAGGGATCACTGATCTCGTCCCACTTAGATGCGGACACCAGTATGGTCGTGCTCTCTCTCTTGTCAAAGAGTACGGAATCCATGTGGACGAGAAAACACGCACATGCCACCACAATATCCAATACATGAAAGCGGTACAACTCGGCTGTATTGCATCATAATACGATCCCGCAAGGTGTGCCTCTCTCTTCTTGAATTCCGTCATCGGGAGGACATCGGTCGGCTAATCCTCGTACCCGATTATTCGTCTCAACGGTAACTTTCAGAAATCCAGCTGTTTGTGACTCCGTATGAAGCTGAGTTATATTCTAGCATATTGAACTAACCTTTTCGAAAGAAATATGAGAATATGTTTTAAGAGTTGACCTTTGCCTAGTATTTTGAAGAAATACACATATGACTGAAAAAGGATGTCAGATTTTATGATGTTTCCCCAGTAGACTTTGGTTTCTTATTAGTACAATCTTCTTTAAATAAAGCTGTGACATTTCTATATCTAGAGCCCATTTGGGCGCTTTGGTTCGGCCCTGAGTTGTTTATACTGTGCAGTTCGATAGATGTGTTCCATCATATTCTTGAGATATGATGCTAGTAAGTGATTTGCTTTCAGTAGATTGCATATCTTGAGCTATATAGTTGATTAGTTAAGTGAAATGATGCTTCAAATTTAGGTGCGAGAAGAAATGTGCTCATTGTAGCAAATATCGATCCACTGCCATAATGATCATCTGGGATCACATTTTTGTGTGATCGTACATATCTGCTCATTATCAACCATAGTTTCGATTAATAAATATCAGCAGAGTTTAAATCATAAATAGTCCCACAACTATTGGACTGAATCAGTCCCAAATAAATTTTGTAGTCAGTCCTAATTTTCCTGACGTTGTACAATTTATATCAATGTAGCCGGAATTTTTCAAAATACTTTAAACAACATTGTTTCTTCGTCCATGAAGAAACGAGGGCGAAAGTTTATCCTCTGAAAATTTAGAGCTTACAGATCAGTTAAATTTGATTTTGACTTAGATTTTAGTGAAATATTTGTTGGTATTTAAAATTATTTTTTATTGTTATTTTTGTGCCACTAGTACAAACTCCATAACAAAAAGTGATGCAATGTGTGCCATTCGTGTGCAACACCAATTTAAAAGTGTTGTATAATAGTGACATTTTATTGAGGTCTCATAAATAATGACACAATTTAGAAACACAAAAATGAGTGTCGGCGTTCGTGTCACTAAAATACGACACAAAATATAGATGACGCACAAATGACATGAATATACGACACTAGATGTAACGCTATTCTAAAAATATGGTATAACTATGACATTTGATTAATGTGTCACAAATAAATTGTAGCAATTTAGAGTCATGAAAACGAGTGTTGCGCGTGTGTCACTAAATTGCGACACAATATGTATGTGACACACAAGTGACGTGAATATACGACACTAGATGCAACACTATTCTAAAACTATGGTATAATAGTGACATTTTATTGAGGTGTCATAAATAAATCAACACAATTTAGAAACACAAAAATGAGTGTCGCATCCATGTCACTACAATACGATACAAAATATAGATGACGCACAAATGACGTAAATATACGGCAATAACTATTCTAAAAATGTGGTATAATTATGACATGTGATTGAGGTGTCGCAAATAAATTGTCTCAATTTTGAGACACAAAACGAGTGTCGTGCGTGTGTCACTAAACTACGACGCAATATGTATGTGACACACAAGTGACGTAAATATACGACACTAGATGCAACACTGTTCTAAAAATGTGGTATAATTATGACATTTGATGGAGGTGTCACAAATAAATTGTCTCAATTTTGAGTCACAAAACGAGTGTCGTGCGTGTGTCACTAAACTACGACGCAATATGTATGTGACACACAAGTGACGTAAATATACGACACTAGATGCAACACTGTTCTAAAAATGTGGTATAATTATGACATTTGATGGAGGTGTCGCAAATAAATTGTCGTAATTTCGAGACATAAAAAGGAGTGCCGTGCGTGTGTCACTAAACTACGACACAATATGTATGTGACGCATAAATGATGCAAATATATGACACTAGAAGCATAAGTGTGGTAGTTCAGTGACACTGTCGCATGAGCGTGTGTCGCAATAGGCCTATAATGTTGTAGTGATATATATATATATACTCTGGATCGACTTTTGTATCTTTGATTCCATAACTTAGGTAACACAATTTTTCTAAATTGTCCGAAAAATTACTATAAATTAAAAGTAAAAAATCGAGAGCCTTTATTCTTGTGTCTTGGTCTATCCAAGGTGTTCAAGGAAGATCTAGTAGCTTGTTGCATACACTACAATTAGATCTAGGTGAAGGAATACTCTAGAAAATCTAAAGGTAGAGATCAAAAGAAACAACCACTCGCTCCAAGGGTATGATCACTTAGATTTAGATTAAGATATTTATATCACCAATAAATATATTACGTAATTATTAATTTATTTAAATTGGTTATTAATCTAGATTAACTAATTGTAACACCCCCAAACCACTCGGGAATATTACAGCGCCGCAGACCCTCTCCGCGAGGATCTACCAGGCTAAATACAAAACAATGCATCACTTCACATGCCGACATGGCTACATAAAGGACCATTAGACCGATATGGTCTTATATCACAACACACAGAACAATACATACAAGATCCTTGCCCAGAACACATACCCACGCAGGGGCTAGAATACAATATCACTTCCATAATTCGATAAAATAACACATCGGAGGAATAATCAACACGACTCTACCAAATACTCTATAATTGGTCTTCACGTGATTAGTATCTTCGTTTCCCATCATCCTTCGTATCGATCCTGTGATTCGCTCCCCAGCTACCTGCAAGTATCTCGACGCAATACAGACATCCACCCCCCGAATACTCGGGGGTTAGCAAAACTCCACTGTTTTGCTAGTGCAAGTATAAAACCAAAAGTACAAGCCATACACAACGTGCTTCAAGAATATAAAATCTTGAATATATTTCCCGAGATAAATCACTTAATCAAAACAGTTTGATTTATAAAAGGTAGGAAAAGAACCATGTGTCTCATACAAAATATTTTACGGTCTCGGGAGTTTGAAAACATTTGGAAATAAGGAATTCTCAAGTCTTTCGAAAACACTTGGGGACACAGCCCAAAATCATCTTCCAAAATACGATTCCGATAATAAAACGTGGTTCCACAACCCAATTCACAACACACGGGGTCCAAGACCCGAATCATAAGCCACAGGTCCACGACCCGAATAACATAACACATGTTCCTAAGGATTATTCGCGTCCCGTGCTAACAAGCCACGAACCTCAGATGCTCCCGTAGAACATACCCGAGTGAATAATCCAATAGGAAACCATACCAAAAATCACATGTCCCCGTGGCAACAACCACAGAACCATTCCAAATCACAACCATAAGTTATCCCGGCATCGGGCTAACAAGCCACGAACCTCGGAGTCCCCGCAAGACATACCCGATGATAACCCCACAAGTTATCTCGTCATCAGGCTAGCAAGCCCCGAACCTCGAAGTCCCCGCAAGACATACCCGAATTGGATAACCCTACGGTCACGCCCGACCCATACTAGCAAGTATGGATCCCGGAGATTCAACAATCCTACCCGGAGGCACATCACTTTCAGCAATCACATCACAATGAGTAGAACATCAAGCCAAGCAACACTTAAACATCACAACCTCCTTTCAAAGGAGTAACAACTAATATCCCACGTAATACATTCTTAACGAACAAGTACACATAACATTACGTAATCCCCGCCAAAGGATTACGGTCTAATAAACTCATTCAAAGTGATCATATCATCTTTACAACATACAAATCCAACACACATATTCCGAGAACACATATATTCACGAAGTACATAAATTATCGTTGAAAGGCAACATTTATCAAGAATATACCGATCCCTTTTTACGTTCATTAAACATTGGGTTTCGTATATAATCATTTATCAATAATTACGCCTACGAAACATGAAATGTATGGACAAGATACTTGCCTCAGTATTACGAGCGACGAAACGACGAACGGGCACGATCGGGCAACCTTGAACCTCAAAACGATCAAGACTTGACGACCCACGAATACTACGAAAATAGCATCACCACGAATCAATAACACTAATCGAAATCCAAAAGCGATCCTAAAAAGGACAAGGATCTAAGTATTCTCAAAGAAATCAAGAATCGTTGATCAGGCGATAAAAATCGATGAGCGGTTAACAAAATCAAGATTACGGTGAAGACAACCAAAAATACACAACCGATCGGATGAGATCGGTTAAGAATCACAAATCGAGGAAAACCCCAAATTTAAGAAAATAGGGTTCTAACAAGAGATTACCTTGATTTGGACCAAGAAGACGATTAGATGTTGTTAAACATCTACAAATCCTCAAAGATGAAGCTAGAAGAAAAGATCGGTCCTACTCGCCTCTGGATCTCACTCCGTCGGAAGGGATGAGGAAAAGTGGAAAATGACGACTTAATCTTTGTTGTCCGGTATTTATCTTTGGGCCGATTATTAGCGTGCGCTAATCACCCTTCATTAGCGTGCGCTAACGGGTCAACGCTCGAGAGAAACCGCGTATAACATAGTTAGCGTGCGCTAGCAGCGGCCGTAGCACGCGCTAACGGGTCACAAAACGATCCGGTAGCCACAGGCGAAGCGCACCTACCGGGTAGCGTGCGCTAGAAAGAAAGAGGAGCGTGCGCTAAGCGGTCGATAGCGTGCGCTAGCTATCGGCCTTAGCGTGCGCTAACAAAGCTCGATCCCGATCCGGTAGCTCTTTGGGCGCCTCTGGCTTGCCGATTAGCGTGCGCTACACATTGATAGCGTGCGCTAAACACCACGCAGTAGCGTGCGCTATGCTTCAAGCATTAGCGTGCGCTACACCACAAAATCTCAAAAACTCACAAAGTGATCCGAAATGCCTCCAAAAACATGTCCCAACAAGTCACAACCAAACATGGCACGAAATTCCTACGATGAGGACCATGACAATCCGATAAAACCGAGAAAACCCAACGAATCCGGAATAAAGATCTCGGGTATTACATTCTACCCCTCTTAAAAGAAGTTTCGTCCTCGAAACTTGAAACATAGAACGAACGACGCAAAACAACTCAGATAACACACGATATCCGTTGCCGAAATAACAAAACACAACGAACGAAAATCGATACGGTCGAACAATTCAACCGTACATCAACCAAAACACGAGCTATACGCTGGACCAATACGAAATTCCACAGCCCAAGGGTTGGAAGATCGAACACAAAACAAATTTCCTGAACTTAAGGAAATTACGAAGGAGTCCTAACGCTCAACAATTACGAAACGAGATCAACAAACACTGAACCATCAAACGATTGAGTTACAACGATCGAGACAACAACAGTCGATCAATCATGTCACGACGAACAATAATACTCAAACAACAACCCCAAAGTTCACATCTCGACTAGAGATAATATACGATCCGGTGAAGACAACAAGATGTGCATTCACATAAGATCCACAGGAAAGGGAATAGCAATTTGGAGAGTCATAACGACAAACGGGTCATTCTGAAACAATACCACAACTCGTTCGATCAATAAAAGCACAGGACAGGACAAGATCAGAAAATATCAACGAATATAAACGATTCGACAGAGTTGAGAGTACAGAGTTCAAAATCCGATCCACTTCAAATAAAAGAAGTCAATCTCTGAATTTCGAAACAACAAAGCAAGGGAAATAATTCAACATGCAACTGATAGACCACGCCCCTCCGGGACTACTCGGAGTCGATCCTGATATCAAAGTTCAAGTCCCTGCCTCGGAATGCTCGGTAACCATCTCGCAAAACTGAACCCGGTGTCCCTCGAGTCCGCACCTGTAACACGTTACTGGTGGGGTAGGACAATGTGCACGAACATGTCCCGCCACATTACAGTTAAAACATCTCCTGGCTTTACCAGGAGTCAGAACAGACGACTTAGAACTCTCAGTTCCACGCATCGAGCGATGGAGCTTCACAGCGGAAAGGCTACGACATTGAAAACTAGAAACACCAACTCCTGTACCGTCCACACGGTCATCGTACTTCTTCTGCTTCTTCGACTCGGACACACGCTCCGATGATAACGAAGCTAGTTCACGGGCTAATGCTCGATCTTGATAGTCCCTCAACGAAGTGCAATTGAATCCCGACATATATACGCGAATATCCGGCTTCATCCGTCTGTCAAAGTGAAGGATCCTCTCTTCCTCGGTTCTCACCCGGTCTCGCACATAACTGAGTTGTTTGCTATAATCAATGATAGCTTGCGACACCGATATATCTTGCGGTTCTGCCAAGTAGAATTCGCGAATCCTCTGCTCTCTAATCGGTTTCGGACAGAACTCAGCTTCCATAAGTGCTTGGAACTCCGCCCACGTGACATCACGATCACGAGGTTTAACAGCTTCCCACCAATTAGCGGCATCTTTGTCGAGAAGGTGCGAGCGATAGGTACCTTCCTCTCTTCGGGACATCAAACGACCTCGAAAATCTTTCCCAATGGAAAATCCAACCATCCTGACCCAACGCATCCGCGGCACCGTGAATCGAGGGGATTCATACGAACTACCTCGCGAAGCCAATGATTCTGACGTTCGACTTGCGTCAATGCTACGTTGAACCACAGGTCAGTGAGTCATCTGAGTCGCTACTTGTTGCAATATAGTAGCAACACCCAAACTAAAATCATTCCCGGCATTCTCTCGATTCGCGTCGATCCCCGTGGCCATCGGCGCCACGGTTACGACCACGACCTCCGCCTCGGCATACTAACAAACAACAACCTAGGGTAACGAAAGATCATAACTCATAGCAAGATATTCACATCTCTGTCTCTAATCCAACATCATTAAATCATATACATATTACCATTTAATTCCGGCTAGAACACAATATACAAACTATTATACCAACAATCTTCATTTATAATGCCGTTGTTATGCGATTTATAAATGCAATGAAATTGAAATCATCCATTATATCAAAATCACTTTGCATACGGTTTCGCGCGGAACTCACCAAGTTGAAAACCATTTTCGAAAAGCGTTCCAAAATGCGAGAAAGGCCGATGACGGTAATACTTTCCAAATACTCCCCAAAGTCATTTTCCAAATACCAAATACCGTTACCAAATACCGTTTGAAATTACAAGGCGTGACGCGAAAACTCAATAGTTTCAAAATATATGTTAAATCACCCAACAAAGAGTTAGGAAAAGGGTCAACGAAATAATTCAAATTTACAAACCCAAAAGGTCATTTTGAAACACACACTATTTGGTAAAAGTACCCAAAAAGTCACTTTGGACTTTACACACGCAACGGATAAGAACACAGTTCAAGTTACACATAACCACACACAACAATTGTTATTCATGAACATATACCAAATAATGCCGAAAGTCGAAGGTTACAAATAAACAACAACATACGAATCCAAACGCCAACAATTTACATTCTCACTACATATCGTTTAACCGGAAAAGTTGAAGGCGAAAGTCACGTCTCAAGTAAACTATTGGTAGACCTCGCGTTTAAGCATTTAAAATATTTTGAAAATTTTCAATGCAAGATGAAAATATAATATGTGTAGTTTGAATTCTCAAAATCTTTGGTCTCGAGGTCATCATACGAAAATCAAATCATTTTTCCTTCTCATAGGATATTTTTAAATAGAATTTACGTGACTTCCCCAAAACATTTGAAATTGAAATACCATATTGATAAACTTTTATTGAGTAACCAATCCAAAACATCACTCCTGTAAAAACGATTTTACACAAAGATGTAAATATATATATATATATACATGCATACCGGTACTACTCTTTATTCCAACACAATACGAGAATCAAACAAGTATGGAGTAAGTATTCATGAGGCACAATTAAACTCCACATAATAACATAGAATCACGTAAACTCGTATAATACGAGACACAACAAGGTAGGGAGACTTACATCCATGAGACCATACGAAGATGATGGTTGCACTTCGATACTAATCACGACCGACAACTCAGACGACGCGTCGCGACACCACTCAGTCAGACCAAATCTGACAAGACAAGACCCGACAACACTCAACTCAACCCGACAGCCTAGGTTTCCTCAACCTAAGCTCTGATACCATATTCAGTAACACCCCCAAACCACTCGGGAATATTACTGACCGCAGACCCTCTCCGCGAGGATCTACCGGAGCTAAATACAAAACAATGCATCACTTCACATGCCGACATGGCTACATAAAGGACCATTAGACCGATATGGTCTTATATCACAACACACAGAACAATACATACAAGATCCTTGCCCAGAACACATACCCACGCAGGGGCTAGAATACAATATCACTTCCATAATTCGATAAAATAACACATCGGAGGAATAATCAACACGACTCTACCAAATACTCTATAATTGGTCTTCACGCGATTAGTATCTTCGTTTCCCATCATCCTTCGTATCGATCCTGTGATTCGCTCCCGACTACTGCAAGTACACGGGCCTTGTCTGAGACATCCACCCCAGAATACTCGGGGTTAGCAAACTCCTTTGTTTTGCTAGTGCAAGTATAAAACCAAAAGTACAAGCCATACACAACGTGCTTCAAGAATATAAAATCTTGAATATATTTCCCGAGATAAATCACTTAATCAAAACAGTTTGATTTATAAAAGGTAGGAAAAGAACCATGTGTCTCATACAAAATATTTTACGGTCTCGGGAGTTTGAAAACATTTGGAAATAAGGAATTCTCATGTCTTTCGAAAACACTTGGGGACACGGCCCAAAATCATCTTTCCAAAATACGATTCCGATAATAAAACGTGGTTCCACAACCCAATTCACAACACACGGGGTCAGACCGAATCATAAGCCACAGTCCACGACCGAATAACATAACACATGTTCTAAGGATTATTCGCGTCCGTGCTAACAAGCCACGAACCTCGGATGCTCCGTAGAACATACCCGAGTGAATAATCGATAGGAAACCATACCAAAAATCACATGTCCCGTGGCAACAACCACGTAACCATTCCAAATCACAACCATAAGTTATCCCGCATCGGGCTAACAAGCCACGAACCTCGGAGTCCCCGCAAGACATACCCGATGATAACCCCACAAGTTATCTCGGCATCGAACTAGCAAGCCCCGAACCTCGGAGTCCCCGCAAGACATACCCGAATTGGATAACCCTACGGTCACGCCCGACCCATACTAGCAAGTATGGATCCCGGAGATTCAACAATCCTACCCGGAGGCACATCACTTTCAGCAATCACATCACAATGAGTAGAACATCAAGCCAAGCAACACTTAAACATCACAACCTCCTTTCAAAGGAGTAACAACTAATATCCCACGTAATACATTCTTAACGAACAAGTACACATAACATTACGTAATCCCCGCCAAAGGATTACGGTATAATAAACTCATTCAAAGTGATCATATCATCTTTACAACATACAAATCCAACACACATATTCCGAGAACACATATATTCACGAAGTACATAAATTATCGTTGAAAGGCAACATTTATCGAGAATATACCGATCCCTTTTTACGTTCATTAAACATTGGGTTTCGTATATAATCATTTATCAATAATTACGCCTACGAAACATGAAATGTATGGACAAGATACTTGCCTCAGTATTACGAGCGACGAAACGACGAACGGGCACGATCGGGCAACCTTCGAACCTCCAAAAACGATCAAGACTTCGACAGCCCACGAATACTACGAAAATAGCATCACCACGAATCATCAACACTAATCGAAATCCAAAACGATCCTAAAAAGGACAAGGATCTAAGTATTCTCAAAGAAATCAAGAATCGTTGATCCGGGCGATAAAAATCGATGAACGGTTAACAAAATCTGAAGATTACGGTGAAGACAACCAAAAATACACAACCGATCGGATGAGATCGGTTAAGAATCACAAATCCAAGGAAAAACCCCAAATTTAAGAAAATAGGGTTCTAACAAGAGATTACCTTGATTTGGACCAAGAAGACGATTAGATGTTGTTAAACATCTACAAATCCGCTCAAAGATGAAGCTAGAAGAAAAAGATCGGTCCTACTCGCCTCTGGATCTCACTCCCGTCGGAAGGGATGAGGAAAAGTGGAAAATGACGACTTAATGCTGCTGTCCAGTATTTATACTGGACAGTTATTAGCGTGCGCTAATCACCCTTCATTAGCGTGCGCTAACGGGGTCAACGCTCCAGAGAAACCGCGTATAACATAGTTAGCGTGCGCTAGCCAACAGCCGTAGCACGTGCTAACGGGTCACAAAACCAGTCCAGTAGCCCCTGGACAGAACTGCACCTACCGGGTAGCGTGCGCTAGAAAGAAGAGGGAGCGTGCGCTAAGCGGTCGATAGCGTGCGCTAGCTATCGGCCTTAGCGTGCGCTAACAAAGCTCCAGTCCCAGTCCAGTAGCTACTGGACTGCCTCTGGACTGCCAGTTAGCGTGCGCTACACATTCAGTAGCGTGCGCTAAACACCACGCAGTAGCGTGCGCTATGCTTCAAGCATTAGCGTGCGCTACACCACAAAATCTCAAAAACTCACAAAGTGATCCGAAATGCCTCCAAAAACATGTACCAACAAGTCACAACCAAACATGGCACGAAATTCCTACGATGAGGACCATGACAATCCGATAAAACTGAGAAAACCCAACGAATCCGGAATAAAGATCTCGGGTATTACACTAATTAGAAAATCCAATAGATTTTGTGCTTGGGATTGTATTAAACGCGAAAATATTTTCATCTAAACCAGGCTTTCACTGTCTTTCTATTCCCAACAATTGGTATTAGAGCCTTTATTAAATTTAATGAATTAGGTGATTAGTTACGAACAATTTAAGTATTTATTATTATGATTAGTGAAATAATTGGCTAGATTTGTCTTGCAGGGAAAATATAATCCAATTAGTAAGGTTAATGAGTACATGATCATTTTTTTTTATTTACATATTTTATTGGTTTTGGTCCGATCTGAGGCATGTATTTATTTTTCTGTGAAAAAATTCATGGATAGTCTAAGGTTTATATCTTCCGTGTAAATTGTTGTAAGTAGATGTATTTTACTTTTTATAAAACTACAATCGAATTGGAGAAATTAAGATACGATGAAAAATTTTCGTAATGAAATCGAGACTGTCGGGCGACGGCAAAAAACGAGCAGCAAGTCGCGGCTAATAGGCGGACCGACATGCATCACACGGTTGCGTGTTGCGCGATCTACTCCCTGCTAGGCCGTGAGTCGGCTGGTTCGGATCGACTCGTCCGGAATTGAAGTTTTGTCCGATTTACCGCTGTTTGTTGCTTCCGCCGGTTCGCTAAGATTTAATAAATTCTCACAAAAGGATTTAATTTGGAAGGAGGTGACGGGATGCTTAATCCAATGGGAGATATCTAGTCGAAGATTTTCTCGAGTTCAAATTGGGAATGAAAACTATGATATTTGGGTAAAGTTGTTTATCGATTTTGTTTTAATTACGAATGAATGAATGTGTGATATGTTTCTTATATGCTAGAATGACAAAAATATAAATCACAAGTCAAAATAACTAAGTGACTAAATTGATTTAATTTTTTAGTAAAATCATATTGGCCTCCATAATTGATTTAAATTGTGATGTAATTAGCATGTATGTTGATATTAGGATCTTCCTCCGTATTGTGTGTGCTAGTTATAGATTCACCAGTTTCAAACTCCGAATGATAATATAAATTAAATATTATTTTTTATGAGAGGACCTCTATATTTGTAGGACTATTGTTTTATAATAATATTTTAAGATTGTTGATATTCACTTAGATGTATTAATTAATAAGCTCCTATTGGGTACTATATTAATTAATATATGGCCAAGAGAAACGAAATGTTAATTTTACTTATCATCGCGCAAGTTGACTAGATAGTTAAATTAAAGACGTAAAAATATTCTTGAAATATATTTGTAAACATCCACATGATCGTGGTTTGCATGTGCAGTTTTTCGAGGCGTTAGTTGTTAGCTGATATATTGTGTTTTAAGATTTCTCAATATATTTGCTACAAATTGTGAAGAATGTTTTTACTTTTATCTCATATATCTTTCAATCGTCTTACTATTATTCTCAAAAAAAGTAAACTTGATGATACTAACTTTGCTGATTGAGAAGGAAATTTAAACATTGTCCGCATTGCTGAAGAAGATGAATTTGTTCTATCTGAGAAATGTCAATTAGAACCAGATGCGGATTCTACGCTTCAAGAAGGCCTTGAAAGGTGTCATGCCAATACTCGCATGACATCTATTGTTATACGAAATTCAACTATAGCAAGGTGCCTCACCCAGTCTTTTCCTAAATCGAGCATACAAGCTCTCAACATGTACCTCAAATCTTTGAATAGTACGATATGTCTATCTATCTATCTGCAGATGATATGCCGTACTAAATTTCAATTGTTCCCATAGCCTGGTGGACATCATTCCAAAATCATGAAACAAATCGAACATCTCTGATAGATATGATAGATGTGGGCACACCAAGTAGTCATATAATCTCGTATACGAAGATTATAGCCAACTACTCTTCTCCGGTTGCTTCTTGTATGGGAAGGAAATGATATATTTTCTCAGCACGTCAGCAATAACCAAAATCACGTTCTTATTTCAAGCTTTTATGATTTGTAGAAATCTTATAGGTCACCCCATGTAATTAGTGTCTCCAGATCTTAAGAGCCTGAATAACTACAAGTTCAAGATCGTGTGTCAGATTGTTCATCTCATACAGCTTCAACTGGCGACAAGTGTCCCCAATTACATTGTTGTTCTGCATTAAAATGCATCCTAAACCATGTTTAGACCATCATTGTAAATTATGAATCATTCCATGCCCCGAGGTAACGCAAATACTGGAGCGGTAGTCAGTCTCTTCTTGAGTTCGTCAAAACTCATCTAATCGTAAGCCATCATCACGAACGTGTTGTAACACCCCGAGATATTCAGGATTCTTACATCTCCGTAAATCCTTTATATAAGAATTTACTAGGCTAAGAATTTAAAACAACATTATTAAATCCCAACAGTAAAATTTATTATTACATCCCGAGTTTCAAAAAGACAAAAAGACAAACACCAAACAGTAAACAATACAATACCATCCAAACAATACAAAGCAACAACGTACTCGAGTACTTATTAAAAAGATAACACAGCTGAAAGGACTCTCCGGACCGTTAATATCACTCAGCACCCTGTCATCATGTAGATCCTTTTTGGAACACTATTGGTCGGTATCGCCATTTGGAGATAGAGTTATAAAACTCTTTCACATTGCGGAAGCGATTTAAATAAATGTGCAAAAAATAAATCGACACAAGGATTTATAGAGGTTCGGCCAAACATGGATACATCCTCTCTTCGGTATCTTTTTACTTAGGCTAAAGATAAACATCTATACCTCTCTTCTATCGCTCGATGGATTACCGTTACAAACTCGTCTTCTATCGGTCCGAGTAAACCGTTCAATCACTTGTCTTTATGTCGGTCCAAGTTAAACCATTTTTCTTTTCTATTGGACAAGGAATCAACCAATCTAGCTTTCTATGGGTACCAGATAGACCTCACTTGGATATAGATTGCGATTCTAACAATGCCGGATCCTTGATCCTAATAACACCGAATCCAATCTTATCCTTTCTTTTTCCTCTCTTGTATGATTTCGTGTATAACACTCAATCATGTATCAATATAAGCTCAAGTACAACTATAATGAATACAATGATATCTCAAGTATGAATGATTTGCTCAAGGTTGTTGTTATGTTTGATAGCAAGTGGTTTGGTATTTATAGGCATTTTCCTCCAACTAGCCGTTGCTGCCAGTCTTACTTAGCGTGCGCTAGCCTTTTCTTTAGCGTGGGCTAATGCCTGTTGCGTACGTTGATATTCATTGTTTACGTACGTTAGCTGCTCTTCCTTCAGTCCAGAGGCTACTGCCTCTATCCGTTAGCGTGCGCTAACATCTCTATGTAGCGTGCGTTAACATTGCATCATTGCTTGCATCATATATCCATTTGTAGCTTTTGACTTTACTTCAGAATCTCCCAACGGATTGATTATCTTGAATTCAAACACTTTAGCGTGTGCTATTCCTCAATCTTAGCGTGCGCTATGATTTCGTCACTGCTTGCGTCATACTGTGTTTGAACGTCTTTCACAATGATCATATTCCTTCGATAGCATGCGTTATGCTTCAGTCGTAGTGTGCGCTATCTTCATCAGGTGACTTGACTTCAGCTGACATTGAACTTGTCTGATCTTTAGGTAACTTTAACATTACAAACATTATCTTCTCCTTGTTACGTACGTTACTCGCTTTTGATAGCGTGCGCTATACAATGTATATAGCGTGCATTAAGCTTGTCATTTGCAGTCAACTTTCCTCTTGTCTGATCAGGTAGGTTGCTCTTGTCTGATCAGGTAGGTTTCCCAACTTGACTGATCGGATCATCAGGTAACTTTGTCTTCTCGTCTGATCAGGTAGCTTCTGTCCAGCTTGATTGACTTTGTTGTTTTGTTTTGCTTCCTTGTTGTTTTACTTTGTTTAACAACTTAATCATCAAAACTCTATTAATGAATATTTAGAATAAAATATTCCAACAATTTCCCCTTTTTTGATGATTACAAAACAACAACTTGAATTGGATAAAACCTGCAAAATAAAATATATGTATATTTGTACAGATCAATGTTTTCGACTTTGTCCGTTTCGTTAGTTTCTTCTCCCAGCTTTTCTTTCTTTCCTTTTCGACTTCTTCTTTATTTTTCAACTTCTTCGTGTATTCTTTTCTCCCTTTTTTTGATTTGTACAATTCTCTCCACCTTTTTATTTTTATTTTTCTCGTCATTCTTCCATGACGTTTTTTATCCCATTCAACTATATCATCTCCTCCTTTTTGTTATCAGCAAAAAGTGTAAAGCAAAGTATACCAATTTATGATAAAATATGATATGATAAAATATGCATAGAAATGGTAAAACTCCCCCTGAGTATAATATTTATTATAAAAGTTAATTTTCGGGGATCCAACCGATAGTTGGTTTTTCTTTCGAGACATAGAAGATATTCGGAATAAAAGTTCCTTTTGGAATCCAAATCTTTTTGTTTTTTATCGTCCGTCGTGGGCTTTTACAATTCAAAATATGATTCCCAATTTTTAGACATTTGTCACAACGGGGTATTTTGAAATTTACGGATTCAGTTTCAGAATTTGGTTTGAATCTCAACCCCTGTTTATTCAAAGTATATTTTTGAACACAAAGCATTCTTTAAATTATTTTTATTTTCAATTCATTTTGAATGATCGGTCTCGACACTTTTCCCTTTTTCAAGAATTTTGGAAAGCTCGGTTTCCAATAATTTATTTTTAGCTTGGAGGGATTTAATTTTACTTAAAGCATATTGATAATCCGTGTGCAATAATTCAAATGCTTCAAATAGTTCATCGTAAGAATTACTTGGCTTTCGACGTCGCTTTCATCGAATGAACTTCGGACCATGAGAGCGAGGTTATTTTGATTGATAAAATCTTCGTCCTCATCTTCGTCACTCCACGTGGCAATTAAAACTTCCTTCTTGGGGTTTGCTCGGCAATTCTTCGCGAAGTGGCCTGGTTTACCACAGACTCGACAGTTGTTGTCGAATTTCTTCATTCCGCCCGAGATGTATTTCTTTCTCCGGTTTAATAGGTTTTGGAACTTCTTAATATTCTTGGCATAATATGCCGATTCTTCGTCACTTTCGTCCACCGGGATTTCTTCTTTATTTCTCGACATCTTAGCCTTCATGGCTATCGTTATTTCCTTCGACTTCGGCTTGGCATTCCGAAATTTTAGGACAATTTTGTAGTTTATAAGTGAACCAACGAGAGCACTAAAATCAAGATTATTTAAATCTTTTGATTCCATTATTGCCGTCACCTTTCCATTCCATTCTCGAAGTAGTGATCGGAGGATCTTCTTTACTTTCTCACTACTCGAAAGGGGCTTCCCATAACATGCCAATCTATTTGTAATGACTGAGAATCGATCGAGCATGATTGTAATGGATTCTTCTTCTTTCATTTGGAATAGCTCATAATCGTGAAGAAGCATGTTGATCTTCGTCTCCTTTACTTGAGACGTTCCTTCATGTGTGACTTCAAGCATTTTCCATATTTCTTTCGCACTATCACACGGAGATATCCGGTTGTGTTCTTTCGGATTTAAAGCACAATATAATAATTACGTGGCTTTGCAATTATAGTGGTCGTTTTTCCAATCCGAATCATCATATTCTTCAAAAGATTTAAGCGAACCATCGGATTTGATAGGAATTTTCGGACCAAGACAGATGACTTTCCATAATTCGATATCGTAAGCTCGAATAAATATCGACATCTTCTTCTTCCATGCCATGAAGTTAGATCCGTCAAAGAATGGTGGTCTGTTCAAGGCAAGACCTTCGACCGGGGCAATTTGAAACGCCATTGGATCTTCTCTCCTCGGATGTTAAGCCGCTTCTAGGAGTACCGCTCCGATACCAATTGTTGGAACACTATTGGTCAGTATCACCGTTTGGAGATAGAGTTATAAAACTCTTTCGCGTTGCGGAAGCGATCTAAATAAAGGTGCGGAAAATAAATCGACACAAGGATTTATAGAGGTTCGGCCAAATGTGCCTACTTCCTCTCTTCGGTATCTTTTTACTTAGGCTAAAGATAAACATCTATACCTCTCTTCTATCGCTCGATGGATTACCGTTACAAACTCGTCTTCTATCGGTCCGAGTAAACCGTTCAATCACTTGTCTTTATGTCGGTCCAAGTTAAACCATTTTTCTTTTCTATTGGACAAGGAATCAACCAATCTAGCTTTCTATGGGTACTAGATAGACCTCACTTGGATATAGATTGCGATTCTAACAATGCCGGATCCTTGATCCTAATAACACCGAATCCAATCTTATCCTTTCTTTTTCCTCTCTTGTATGATTTTGTGTATAACACTCAATCATGTATCAATATAAGCTCAAGTACAACAACTATAATGAATACAATGATATCTCAAGTATGAATGATTTGCTCAAGGTTGTTGTTATGTTTGATACCAAGTGGTTTGGTATTTATAGGCATTTTCCTCCAACTAGCCGTTGCTGCCAGTCTTACTTAGCGTGCACTATCCTTTTGCTTTAGCGTGGGCTAATGCCTGTTGCGTACGTTGATATTCATTGTTTACGTATGTTAGCTGCTCTTCCTTCAGTCCAGAGGCTACTGCCTCTATCCGTTAGCGTGCGCTAACATCTCTATGTAGCGTGCGTTAACATTGCATCATTGCTTGCATCATATATCCATTTGTAGCTTTTGACTTTACTTCAGAATCTCCCAACGGATTGATTATCTTGAATTCAAACACTTTAGCGTGTGCTATTCCTCAATCTTAGCGTGCGCTATGATTTCGTCACTGCTTGCGTCATACTGTGTTTGAACGTCTTTCACAATGATCATATTCCTTCGATAGCATGCGTTATGCTTCATTCGTAGCGTGCGCTATCTTCATCAGATGACTTGACTTCAGCTGACATTGAACTTGTCTGATCTTTAGGTAACTTTAACATTACAAACATTATCTTCTCCTTGTTACGTACGTTACTCGCTTTTGATAGCGTGCGCTATACAATGTATATAGCGTGCATTAAGCTTGTCATTTGCAGTCAACTTTCCTCTTGTCTGATCAGGTAGGTTGCTCTTGTCTGATCAGGTAGGTTTCCCAACTTGACTGATCGGATCATCAGGTAACTTTGTCTTCTCGTCTGATCAGGTAGCTTCTGTCCAGCTTGATTGACTTTGTTGTTTTGTTTTGCTTCCTTGTTGTTTTACTTTGTTTAACAACTTAATCATCAAAACTCTATTAATGAATATTTAGAATAAAATATTCCAACAATTTCCCCTTTTTTGATGATTACAAAACAACAACTTGAATTGGATAAAACCTGCAAAATAAAATATATGTATATTTGTACAGATCAATGTTTTCGACTTTGTCCGTTTCGTTAGTTTCTTCTCCCAGCTTTTCTTTCTTTCCTTTTCGACTTCTTCTTTATTTTTCAACTTCTTCGTGTATTATTTTCTCCCTTTTTTTGATTTGTACAATTCTCTCCACCTTTTTATTTTTATTTTTCTCGTCATTCTTCCATGACGTTTTTTATCCCATTCAACTATATCATCTCCTCCTTTTTGTTATCAGCAAAAAGTGTAAAGCAAAGTATACCAATTTATGATAAAATATGATATGATAAAATATGCATAGAAATGGTAAAACTCCCCCTGAGTATAATATTTATTATAAAAGTTAATTTTCGGGGATCCAACCGATAGTTGGTTTTTCTTTCGAGACATAGACGATATTCGGAATAAAAGTTCCTTTTGGAATCCAAATCTTTTTGTTTTTTATCGTCCGTCGTGGGCTTTTACAATTCAAAATATGATTCCCAATTTTTAGACATTTGTCACAACGGGGTATTTTGAAATTTACGGATTCAGTTTCAAAATTTGGTTTGAATCTCAACCCCTGTTTATTCAAAGTATATTTTTGAACACAAAGCATTCTTTAAATTATTTTTATTTTCAATTCATTTTGAATGATCGGTCTCGACACTTTTCCCTTTTTCAAGAATTTTGGAAAGCTCGGTTTCCAATAATTTATTTTTATCTTGGAGGGATTTAATTTTACTTAAAGCATTTTGATAATCCGTGTGCAATAATTCAAATGCTTCAAATAGTTCATCGTAAGAATTACTTGGCTTTCGACGTCGCTTTCATCGAATGAACTTCGGACCATGAGAGCGAGGTTATTTTGATTGATAAAATCTTCGTCCTCATCTTCGTCACTCCACGTGGCAATTAAAACTTCCTTCTTGGGGTTTGCTCGGCAATTCTTCGCGAAGTGGCCTGGTTTACCACAGACTCGACAGTTGTTGTCGAATTTCTTCATTCCGCCCGAGATGTCTTTCTTTCTCCGGTTTAATAGGTTTTGGAACTTCTTAATATTCTTGGCATAATATGCCGATTCTTCGTCACTTTCGTCCACCGGGATTTCTTCTTTATTTCTCGACATCTTAGCCTTCATGGCTATCGTTCTTTCCTTCGACTTCGGCTTGGCATTCCGAAATTTTAGGACAATTTTGTAGTTTATAAGTGAACCAACGAGAGCACTAAAATCAAGATTATTTAAATCTTTTGATTCCATTATTGCCGTTACCTTTCCATTCCATTCTCGAAGTAGTGATCGGAGGATCTTCTTTACTTTCTCACTACTCGAAAGGGGCTTCCCATAACATGCCAATCTATTTGTAATGACTGAGAATCGATCGAGCATGATTGTAATGGATTCTTCTTCTTTCATTTGGAATAGCTCATAATCGTGAAGAAGCATGTTGATCTTCGTCTCCTTTACTTGAGACGTTCCTTCATGTGTGACTTCAAGCATTTTCCATATTTCTTTCGCACTATCACACGAAGATATCCGGTTGTGTTCTTTCGGATTTAAAGCACAATATAATAATTGCGTGGCTTTGCAATTATAGTGGTCGTTTTTCCAATCCGAATCATCATATTCTTCAAAAGATTTAAGCGAACCATCGGATTTGATAGGAATTTTCGGACCAAGACAGATGACTTTCCATAATTCGATATCGTAAGCTCGAATAAATATCGACATCTTCTTCTTCCATGCCATGAAGTTAGATCCGTCAAAGAATGGTGGTCTGTTCAAGGCAAGACCTTCGACCGGGGCAATTTGAAACGCCATTGGATCTTCTCTCCTCGGATGTTAAGCCGCTTCTAGGAGTACCGCTCCGATACCAATTGTTGGAACACTATTGGTCAGTATCACCGTTTGGAGATAGAGTTATAAAACTCTTTGCGTTGAAGCGATCTAAATAAAGGTGCGGAAAATAAATCGACACAAGGATTTATAGAGGTTCGGCTAAATGTGCCTACTTCCTCTCTTCGGTATCTTTTTACTTAGGCTAAAGATAAACATCTATACCTCTCTTCTATCACTCGATGGATTACCGTTACAAACTCGTCTTCTATCGGTCCGAGTAAACCGTTCAATCACTTGTCTTTATGTCGGTCCAAGTTAAACCATTTTTCTTTTATATTGGACAAGGAATCAACCAATCTAGCTTTCTATGGGTACTAGATAGACCTCACTTGGATATAGATTGCGATTCTAACAATGCCGGATCCTTGATCCTAATAACACCAAATCCAATCTTATCCTTTCTTTTTCCTCTCTTGTATGATTTCGTGTATAACACTCAATCATGTATCAATATAAGCTCAAGTACAACAACTATAATGAATACAATGATATCTCAAGTATGAATGATTTGCTCAAGGTTGTTGTTATGTTTGATACCAAGTGGTTTGGTATTTATAGGCATTTTCCTCTAACTAGCCGTTGCTGCCAGTCTTACTTAGCGTGCGCTAGCCTTTTGCTTTAGCGTGGGCTAATGCCTGTTGCGTACGTTGATATTCATTGTTTACGTACGTTAGCTGCTCTTCCTTCAGTCCAGAGGCTACTGCCTCTATCCGTTAGCGTGCGCTAACATCTCTATGTAGCGTGCGTTAACATTGCATCATTGCTTGCATCATATATCCATTTGTAGCTTTTGACTTTACTTCAGAATCTCCCAACGGATTGATTATCTTGAATTCAAACACTTTAGCGTGTGCTATTCCTCAATCTTAGCGTGCGCTATGATTTCGTCACTGCTTGCGTCATACTGTGTTTGAACGTCTTTCACAATGATCATATTCCTTCGATAGCATGCGTTATGCTTCAGTCGTAGCGTGCGCTATCTTCATCAGGTGACTTGACTTGGTGACATTGAACTTGTCGATCTTTAGGTAACTTTAACATTACAAACATTATCTTCTCCTTGTTACGTCGTTACTCGCTTTTGATAGCGTGCGCTATACAATGTATATAGCGTGCATTAAGCTTGTCATTTGCAATCAACTTTCCTCTTGTCGATCGGGTAGGTTGCTCTTGTCTGATCGGGTAGGTTTCCCAACTTGGTGATCGGATCATCGGGTAACTTTGTCTTCTCGTCGATCGGGTAGCTTCATCGACTTGATTGACTTTGTTGTTTTGTTTTGCTTCCTTGTTGTTTTACTTTGTTTAACAACTTAATCATCAAAACTCTATTAATGAATATTTAGAATAAAATATTCCAACAATTTCCCCTTTTTGATGATTACAAAACAACAACTTGAATTGGATAAAACACGCAAAATAAAATATATGTATATTTGTACAGATCAATGTTTTCGACTTTGTCCGTTTCGTTAGTTTCTTCTCGACTTTTCTTTCTTTCCTTTTCGACTTCTTCTTTATTTTTCAACTTCTTCGTATTATTTTCTCCCTTTTTTGATTTGTACAATTCTCTCCACCTTTTTATTTTTATTTTTCTCGTCATTCTTCCATGACGTTTTTTATCCCATTCAACTATATCATCTCCTCCTTTTTGTTATCAGCAAAAAGTGTAAAGCAAAGTATACCAATTTATGATAAAATATGATATGATAAAATATGCATAGAAATGGTAAAACTCCCCCTGAGTATAATATTTATTATAAAAGTTAATTTTCGGGGATCCAACCGATAGTTGGTTTTTCTTTCGAGACATAGACGATATTCGGAATAAAAGTTCCTTTTGGAATCCAAATCTTTTTGTTTTTTATCGTCCGTCGTGGGCTTTTACAATTCGAAATATGATTCCCAATTTTTAGACATTTGTCACAACGGGGTATTTTGAAATTTACGGATTCAGTTTCTAAATTTGGTTTGAATCTCAACCCCTGTTTATTCAAAGTATATTTTTGAACACAAAGCATTCTTTAAATTATTTTCATTTTCAATTTATTTTGAATGATCGATCTCGACACTTTTCCCTTTTTCAAGAATTTTGGAAAGCTCGGTTTCCAATAATTTATTTTTAGCTTGGAGGGATTTAATTTTACTTAAAGCATTTTGATAATCCGTGTGCAATAATTCAAATGCTTCAAATAGTTCATCGTAAGAATTACTTGGCTTTCGATGTCGCTTTCATCGAATGAACTTCGGACCATGAGAGCGAGGTTATTTTGATTGATAAAATCTTCGTCCTCATCTTCGTCACTCCACGTGGCAATTAAAACTTCCTTCTTGGGGTTTGCTCGGCAATTCTTCGTGAAGTGGCCTGGTTTACCACAGACTCGACAGTTGTTGTCGAATTTCTTCATTCCGCCCGAGATGTCTTTCTTTCTCCGGTTTAATAGGTTTTGGAACTTCTTAATATTCTTGGCATAATATGCCGATTCTTCGTCACTTTCGTCCACCGGGATTTCTTCTTTATTTCTCGACATCTTAGCCTTCATGGCTATTGTTCTTTCCTTCGACTTCGGCTTGGCATTCCGAAATTTTAGGACAATTTTGTAGTTTATAAGTGAACCAACGAGAGCACTAAAATCAAGATTATTTAAATCTTTTGATTCCATTATTGCCATCACCTTTCCATTCCATTCTCGAAGTAGTGATCGGAGGATCTTCTTTACTTTCTTACTACTCTAAAGGGGCTTCCCATAACATGCCAATCTATTTGTAATGACTGAGAATCGATCGAGCATGATTGTAATGGATTCTTCTTCTTTCATTTGGAATAGCTCATAATCGTGAAGAAGCATGTTGATCTTCGTCTCCTTTACTTGAGACGTTCCTTCATGTGTGACTTCAAGCATTTTCCATATTTCTTTCGCACTATCACACGAAGATATCCGGTTGTGTTCTTTCGGATTTAAAGCACAATATAATAATTACGTGGCTTTGCAATTATAGTGGTCGTTTTTCCAATCTGAATCATCATATTCTTCAAAAGATTTAAGCGAACCATCGGATTTGATAGGAATTTTCGGACCAAGACAGATGACTTTCTATAATTCGATATCGTAAGCTCGAATAAATATCGACATCTTCTTCTTCCATGCCATGAAGTTAGATCCGTCAAAGAATGGTGGTCTGTTCAAGGCAAGACCTTCGACCGGGGCAATTTGAAACGCCATTGGATCTTCTCTCCTCGGATGTTAAGCCGCTTCTAGGAGTACCGCTCCGATACCAATTGTTGGAACACTATTGGTCAGTATCACCGTTTGGAGATAGAGTTATAAAACTCTTTCGCGTTGCGGAAGCGATCTAAATAAAGGTGCGGAAAATAAATCGACACAAGGATTTATAGAGGTTCGGCCAAATGTGCCTACTTCCTCTCTTCGGTATCTTTTTACTTAGGCTAAAGATAAACATCTATACCTCTCTTCTATCGCTCGATGGATTACCGTTACAAACTCGTCTTCTATCGGTCCGAGTAAACCGTTCAATCACTTGTCTTTATGTCGGTCCAAGTTAAACCATTTTTCTTTTCTATTGGACAAGGAATCAACCAATCTAGCTTTCTATGGGTACTAGATAGACCTCACTTGGATATAGATTGCGATTCTAACAATGCCGGATCCTTGATCCTAATAACACCGAATCCAATCTTATCCTTTCTTTTTCCTCTCTTGTATGATTTCGTGTATAACACTCAATCATGTATCAATATAAGCTCAAGTACAACAACTATAATGAATACAATGATATCTCAAGTATGAATGATTTGCTCAAGGTTGTTGTTATGTTTGATACCAAGTGGTTTGGTATTTATAGGCATTTTCCTCCAACTAGCCGTTGCTGCCAGTCTTACTTAGCGTGTGCTAGCCTTTTACTTTAACGTGCGCTAATGCCTGTTGCGTACGTTGATATTCGTTGTTTACGTACGTTAGCTGCTCTTCATTCAGTCCAGAGGCTACTGCCTCTATCCGTTAGCATGCACTAACATCTTTATATAGCGTGCGTTAACATTGCATCATTGCTTGCGTCATATATCCGTTTGTAGCTTTTGACATTACTTCAGAATCTCCCAACGGATTGATTATCTTGAATTCAAACACTTTAGCGTGCGCTATTCCTCAATCTTAGCGTGCGCTATGATTTCGTCACTGCTTGCATCATACTGTATTTGAACGTCTTTCACAACGGTCATATTCCTTCGATAGCGTGCGTTATGCTTCAGTCGTAGCGTGCGCTATCCTCATTCGGTGACTTGACTTCAGGTGACATTGAACTTATCTGATCTTCAGGTAACTTTAACATTACGAACGTTATCTACTCCTTGTTACGTACGTTACTCGCTTTTGATAGCGTGCGCTATATAGTGTATATAGCGTGCGTTAAGCTTGTCATCTGCAGTCAACTTTCCTCTTGTCTGATCAGGTAGGTTGATCTCGTCTGATCAGGCAGGTTTCCCAACTTGACTGATCTGATCATCAGGTAACTTTGTCTTCTCGTCTGATTAGGTAGCTTCTGTCCAGCTTGATTAACTTTGTTGTTTTGTTTTGCTTCCTTGTTGTTTTACTTTGTTTAACAACTTAATCATCAAAACTCTATTAATGAATATTTTGAATAAAATATTTTAGCACTCCTGTGGTTGTTTTCCGGCTCTCCTAGATCCTGAACATAAAATACATGTCCACCCCGAAGGGGTTAGCACAACGATGCTAGTACAAGTACGATAATTATACAACACAAATTATTCGACAACACGTGAAGAATAACGCAGTATCAATAACAACAACACAACAACAAGCCTCTCCAC
Organism: Orobanche coerulescens; assembly: GCA_033398695.1. Taxonomy (NCBI): domain Eukaryota; kingdom Viridiplantae; phylum Streptophyta; class Magnoliopsida; order Lamiales; family Orobanchaceae; genus Orobanche; species Orobanche coerulescens. The sequence continues at coordinate 178,534,464 of CM065808.1, forward strand.
GAGAAGATTATCAATGCATTACACAATATGACAATCACAACATAATCATGGTATTCCAACGATCCAGCGTGCACATCATAGATGCCCACGATGATCTCGTCGGACCAACACATGGTGGAAAACCCGTCCAACAAGCCAGCGCATACATCATAGATCCCAAGATGATCCTTTCGGACCAACACGTGGTGTACAAACAACTATAACACGTATGCATGACAACATAAATGACATCAACATGGATAAACACAATTCAAGTACTTGCATTATAATGACGACAAGGATTTAAATACTTCAGCGTGCACCAGAACACTTGAAGGTCGTCCCTTCGTTTAACCACTTGCAAGCTTCGAACCTTAAATAATAATAACGAAGAATTTAACTTGCGTATACATAACTAACACGAGGGCGTCTGGTGAACAAATTAAAAACTCGCAAGTGTACGAATTGCTTTTGTAGTTAGCGGCAAGTAACTCCGAGGTCGATCTCTCGAGGAGTTGGAAATGGTTTGAAGTTCGATTATGTTTACCAAATAGTCGAATTAACAAAAGTAAAGTAAATTAAAACACGGTGAATGATTCGATTGAGATGTAAGTTCGTAAAACAAGTGTGGAAAATTAAATTAATCGAAGCGTTAAAAACACCGAATTTAAGGTTGGATTTCTAGAGAATACAATTATGAGAATGATATTGGAGTTTATAATCACCGACACACACGTTATCAATTATTAGTTTCGATACTCAAAGAATTTATGGTTTGGAATTACCGATTGCTCATAATTAAAAGAAATCCGTTTGATGGCGGCAAATTCTAAAAATCGCGATTGTCCTTTACGAAAAAAAGAGAAACTCCTATGATGGGGATGAATCCCTACTAACAATCGACTAGCCGACTACTTTTGATGAGGTAAATCGCTAAAAGATCATAGAAAAAGCTCAAGAACATTCACAATCACTTCTACCGGACCGTTTGATGGCGAAGACTGGTAAAAACCCTCGTGTATCTCAATACTAGCAATTTAGAATCAGAGTTTGATGATCTAAATCCTAAGTTCTCTTGTGTCTAAACAATATTCGTGCACAAATATCATCAAGAACGCCGATAGATTATGAAGAACAAAGAAAGAGGAAGAATCCCAAACTCATACCCGGAAAATCAATCAAAACTAACAACCAAGAACATGTGTGTGGTTCAATCTAAATACTCATATGATAAGATTAGATACTCATGATCATTTCAACAATAATAGTCAAAATCATAGAATAAAACATGATAGAAATCTTCCCTTGCGAAAACGAAATCAAAGCCCGAGGAAGGTTTGACGTTCTTCCTTCAAAAACTCACAAAATCTTTATACAAGGAATGAAAATCACTCACAAATGTATCTCTAGATGTGTAGAATACAAGAAAAATGATAAAAACTAAGTTCTAAGAGTGTATTTCGGCTTCTCCCTTTGGATATAGGGTTAAGGGGGTATTTATACCTCTCAAAAGAAACTAAAAACACATAAAAAATACCCTGCTGCAGTCAAGGACCGCGGTCCAAAGCTTACGGACCGCGGTCTGGGCGATTTTGCTGGAGCTCGCTGCCGTGCGGTCCGAAATACGGACCGCGGTCCTGATGCGGTCTGAGCGCAATCGTGGTCTTGAATCCATATCTCCCTCAATACACCTTGTAATTTAGCGTATACTATACCGTTGCAAATCTGATTTCACGAGGAATCCATACATATAGAGAACACATCCTAATTCGAAGTAATGAATCTGGAAATTAGAAAATACGACCGACATTTCTTCTATCTTCATCGTTTAAGCCCGTTCTTGCTCTTGATCGTCATAAACTCCAGTATTGGCCATAAAAGCTCATATTTCACCACAATCTTCGTCCGGATACCTACAAAACAAAAACACAACATACCACACGTAAAAAGAGGAAAAAAATTAAAAACAAATGAAAGCGCGACTCGATAGAACAGAATGAGACGATCAAAAATCGACTCATCAAATCCCCCCAAACCTAAACTTTGCTTGCCCTCAAGCAAAAAGAAATAAAACACACGACAAATAAAACGAGGAGGATTGAATATTCAAGTTAATCATCGGGTATACATACAATCAACCGAGAATGTAAAAGTATCGTAAAGTCTCGTAATTCGTCATGGAAGCCTAAACTCACAAATGAGTGGAAAGCAATGGTACTTGATCGAACATGCAAGAAAACAAGTCTTAGTAGTCCCTCACATAATTATATCGATTCGCTCATCTCTCAAGTGTTTATATAGGTCAATACGCTCAACTCGATTCGAATGGAAAGTTCTACTATATGCTTGCACTTCTTCTCTTCTTCAAATGCATCAATATTCACAAAACACGAGTCATAGGGTCTTACTTTTGGTTGTAATGGGGCTGTGGCTCAGGTTGGGAAAATTTGGCTAGTAGTTACAAGTTCAGTCCAAGTAGAGCATGTACGATCCTCACTTATATGAAATAAACACTCAAAGCAAGATCGATCATTCTACTTCAACTCTCCCGTATATATATATATATCCTTTTTTTTTCTAGGCCTTGTTAAGCGCAATGCTTATGATATTGGCCTATTTCTCACAACCCAATGACTTCCCTTTTGTTTTTCTTAGGCTCACTCCTCTCCTCCCCTATCTTTTCTATCCTACTATTATTATTAGGATCGCCCTTTTTTTGTGAGGCTTATTATTTTCAGGGGAACGAGAGAGAAATTTTTTGCCTCTATACACCACAAACTTTGCACACCTTCATTTTTCAAATATACCCTCTCATGCTCTTACGTGGACCAATACTTGGGTAAGTTATGGCCTTTGGATATGGAGCTGTAACATGTGGGTTTTTCGAACAAAAATACGACTAAAGGCTCAACGGGGCTAGCAAAGGATATTGATATGAAATGGTGGGTATTTTTAGATAAGTAGGTTCAAGATAAAAAATGGGCAGCCCTAATCAGTTCTCGTGTATGCAAGTTCTAAAGAATACAAACCATAAGAAGAGAAATCACACATGAAAGAATTTTACCACTAAAAGTGAACAGTTCAATTAGGCACAAGAACTCACGACTTTTGGACTACCACACTCATTCCTTATACATCAAATCAAGTAACCAAAACTATACATTCACATGCAAGGTCAAACAATCAAATAGATTTATAAAACTCCACGAGTCAAGTACAAACACGACTAATCATCCATATACCCAACAGTTAACAAGGTTATTACAATCCAACTACTACATCACGCAAGAGAAAAAAAATAAAGAAAAGAAACAAAAATCACACAAAATAAAAACAAATAAAAATCGAAGAAGTTGCACCCCCCAAACCTAAACCTTTGCTTGTCCCCAAGCAAAAAAAAAAAAAAAAGAAGTTGGGAAAGATGCTTAAATGCAAATTAAGAAGAAAAGAAATAAAACTACCGGATTAAGAAGTGTGGTTTTTGATCGTGGGGCACCATGCTTTTATGCTCGAGTCTCAACTTTCAATAGCTCGGGCTTCTTCCTCCCATAAATAACTCCTTTTGAGATTTCCTACACACACCACAGACAAAAACAAATAAAAGCAATATTAATAATAATAAAAGCGATAAAAATTTAAAAACTCCCTTGGGTTGCCTCCCAAGCAACGCTTTTTTATAGTCTTTAGCTCGACTCTTCAGCTTCTTCTATCCTGGATTAAATAGAAACGTGCCAGGTCCATCCACATAGCTCGTCATTTTTCGCTCATTTTCCTTCGCCAGGATATGGATAGTGGCTCCATGGACTTCCATTGTGAGCGCTTTTGTCACCATTTCAGTTTTCATTATGATTGTCACCATGAAATGTCTTTCTTGAAGAATAAGTAACATGATTTTTGTTGATGATGTTTCTTCTATGTTTGGTATCACGAAATCCATCAGGGCTATCACCTCCCCCAAACATAGTTGCGAGTATATTGTTTTTTGTGTTAAATTAATACTCGCTCCTAAGTTCACAGTGGGAACTTATTTCTCCACGAAAATAACTTCCATGTCAAATCTTTTTAGGTCCTCTTTTTGATGCATTGATTCGACTGGTTCACTCTTATTCTCTTCAATTGGCTTCTCGATTGGATCTTTAGATTTCTCCCAAGGAATTCGAGTCTCTCAAGATTGAGTAGCAGTTGCTCGGATTTTTTCATCTTTCGACTCATGCTCTTCGATCACCATAGATTTCTCCGATTGACTCCACAATTCTTCTTTCTCACCGCTCCTCTCTTTCGCTTTATTTATCACTTTACCACTTCGGAGGGTGGTAATAGCTTGAGCTTGCTTGGGCTGACTTGGTAGTTTACCCCTTTCTTGTCTGCGTGCATCGGTAGCAAGTTTCCCAATTTGAATCTCCATTTTCTTCACCGAAGCTTCTAAAGGTTCGAATTTTTTATTGTTCTCAGCTCGATTTTCCCTGCTTTCCTTAATGAACGCCGCAATACTCTCTTCAAGAGAGTTCCTTTGCTGTGGAGGTGGTTCACTTTGCGTTGTTTGTTGGGCTCGATTTCCTTCGTTGTATTGAGTTTCGGCGCTTGTGTCGTATGACATCGGGTTGTTGTTTCTCCAAGAGAATTTCGGATGGTTTCTTAGCCCAGAATGATAAGTGTTCGGGAGAGGTACATTTCTTGCATTTCCGCCATAATTATTTCTCCTCTCCTCCCACTCGGGCCTTCCCGTGCTTTGTCCCATAGCCCAATTCACTTGTTCGGTTTGTTCTTTTGTAAAAGTATGTGTGCAAGAATTAGCATCATGTCCGGGTCCCCAACAAATTTCGCAAACTCGTGAGCTCGAAGATTTATTTTGGGTCTTGAGTTGTCTTAGTTTCTGAGTTGTCTTATTTCCTTCGTTAACTCATTGATCTTAGATTGCATCTCATCCTTCTCGCTTACTTGGTTCACAACTCCCCTACGAACACACACACTTTTTTGTTGAGAATTAGCTCCCAATGTTTCATATCTGTCATAAGCTTGTCTCTCCGTCAACCCCCAAAACGAACCACCGGCTGCTTTATCCACCGCACCTTGGCAATATTGAGTCAATCCATCATAGAAAAATTGATTAAGTAGTTGAAGCGGATAGTGATGGTGTGGGCATTGAATGGGGAGCACCTTGAATCGGTCCCATGCTTCGTGAAATGCCTCTCCGTCTTGTTGTCCAAATGTTGAGATTTGGGCTCTCAACTGTGTAGTCTTCGAATGAGAGAAGTACTTGGTAATGAATTTGTCGTAAACTTCATCCCACGTTCTTAGTGAGCCCGGTGCGAAAGTCATCAACCATTGTTTCGCATCATCCTTGAGTGTATAAGGAAGCACTTCATTCTTAGCTGATCCTCGGTCAACCCATTTAATGGGAAGTTGTTAGTCGCCACATAGAAGTCCCGGATGAACGATAATGGGCCCTCATGTGCTAATCCATGAAATGAGGGCAATTGCTCGATGTGAAATCCGCTGATGTGGTAGTTCTTTGCTGCCGGTACTAATTGGATGCACGAGATGGCGGTGTTAACCACGGGCTTTGCATAGTCCCGTATTAGATGCTCAATCGGAGGTTGTTGCGGCATATTGTAGTTTGCTTCCATCCCATATTGAGGCCCGGGATAATAGTTCGCTTCATATTGCACTCCAACGGGTGGTTGTCTTGGATAAAAGTATCTCCATTGTTGAGCTTCGGGTATCCCTTGATTGCACCCAACATTCTCATATCTCGGAAATCTCGGTTGACGAATGTTTTCTTCATCTAAATTTTATGCAACATTCTCATACCTCGGTTGACGAGGGTTTTCTTCCTGGAGCAAAAGTCGCTCTTCAAGATCCGGATTTTCCTCGTCGTTTGCCATTGATGATGTGGCTATTGTTTTTGGTGCTCTAATTCTTTGAACTTCGTCTATGGGTGGAAGAATCGGGTTTCCCAACGATCTCCTACCAAGCATAAACAAAAGAAATTAGAGCGAATTTTTTAGACTTTATCGAAAGTAATGAAAACGGAAAAGTAATCAAGAAAAACAATTCAATTATTATCAAAATAAGATCAAAATTGAAATGCCAACTCCCCGTGGCGCCAAAAACTTGATGAACAAATTAAAAACTCGCAATTGTACGAATCACTTTTGTAGGAAACGGGCAAGTAACTCCGAGGTCGATCTCTCGAGGAGTTGGAAATAGTTTGAAGTTCGATTATGTTTAGCAAATAGTCGAATTAACAAAAGTAAAGTAAATTAAAACACGATGAATGATTCGATTGAGATGTAAGTTCGTAAAACAAGTGCGGAAAATTAAATTAATCGAAGCGTTAAAAACACCGAATTTAAGGTTGGATTTCTAGAGAATACAATTATGAGAATAATATTGGAGTTTATAATCACCGACACACACGCTATCAATTATTAGTTTTGATACTCAAAGAATTTATAGTTTGGAATTACCGATTGCTCACAATTAAAAGAAATCCGTTTGATGGCGGAAAATTCTAAAAATCGCGATTGTCCTTTACGAAAACAAGAGAAACTCCTATGATTGGGATGAATCCCTACTAACAATCGACTAGCCGACTACTTTTGATGAGGTAAATCGCTAAAAGATCATAGAAAAAGCTCAAGAACATTCACAATCACTTCTACCGGACCGTTTGATGGCGAAAACCGGTAAAAAACCGTCGTGTATCTCAATACTAGCAACTTAGAATCAAGGTTTGATGATCTAAATCCTAAGTTCTCTTGTGTCTAAACAATATTCGTGCACAAATATCATCAAGAACGCCGATAGATTACGAAGAACAAAGAAAGAGGAAGAATCCCAAACTCATACCCGGAAAATCAATCAAAACTAACAACCAAGAACATGTGTGTGGTTCAATCTAAACACCCATATGATAATATTAGCTACTCATGATCATTTCAACAATAATAGCAAAAATCATAGAATAAAACATGGTAGAAATCTTCCCTTGCAAAAATGAAATCGAAGCCCGAGGAAGGTTTGATGTTCTTCCTTCAAAAACTCACAAAATCTTCATACAAGGAATGAAAATCACTCACAAATGTATCTCTAGATGTTTAGAATACAAGAAAAATGATAAAAACTAAGTTCTAAGAGTGTATTTCGACTTCTCCCCTTGGATATAGGGTTAAGGGGGTATTTATACCTCTCAAAAGAAACTAAAAACGCAGAAAAAAAATACCCTCCTGCAGTCAAGGACCGCAGTCCAAAGATTCCGGACCGCGGTCTGGGCGATTTTGCTGGAGCTCGCTGCCGTGCGGTCCGAAATACGGACCGCGGCCCTGATGAAGTCTGAGCGCGACCGTGGTCCTAAAGCCATATCTCCCTCAATACATCTCGGAATTTAGCGTATAATATACCGTTGCGAAGATGATTTCACTAGGAATCCACTCATATAGAGAACACATCCTAATTCGAAGTAATAAATCTTCAAATTAGAAAATACGATAGATATTGCTTCAATCTTCATCGTTTAAGCCCCGTTCTTGCTCTTGATCGCCATAAACTCCAATTTGGCCATAAAAGCGCATATTTCACCACAATCTTCTTCCGGCTACCTACAAAACAAAAATACAACATACCACACGTAAAAAGAGAAAAAACACTTAAAAACAAACGAAAGCGCGACTCGATAGAACAAAATGAGACGATCAAAAATCGACTCATCAACGTCTAACTTACTTAACTAAGATCAAGTGAGTCATTCTACATGCGGCCGACTTCATGGTTCACACATCCAACGAACATATATCTCATGCGATTTGATTGATTCTGATAGGGATAAGATGTTGACGTCTTCGAATTCAAGGATAAACATGTCATCACAATTCCATACTCTAATCTAGATTATAAATTCTTATATGCGGTTCGGCTAATCTATGATTGATACAATTGTTACCAACATCATTACTTCATTCTAACTTTCATCATGAAGATCAGCTAATCAACCCTCCCTTACAAGACATGGCGAAAACCCTCAATATTCATCCTCTTAAATTCGTCTAACGAAGGTGATAACAATAACAAGTCTTACGACATAAGAACATTTCGAATTCATCATCAAATGTATGGTACAATCTCAGAAAACTTCATCCCAAAGTTTACTCAACCAAGGCTCATCTAAAAAATCCTCTTAACAATAGAGAGACCTAAGTATAATCGTCTAACCCTCCTAAAACATGGTGTTCGATTCAATAGGTTAACAATAACCATAATAACTTAAGTAGCATGTTCATAACATTCTTAAGAACACGAAATCCAGGTTGGTACAACATCAACATACCTTACTACAGAGGAAAACGACGAAACACTTGATGGAACTCAACACTGGGAATTTGAACACCAATCCAAGATGTCTATGATCTTCAAAACCAAGCTGAAAGGTTGATACAAGGAGGTTACAGGGCTGGGGAAACTCTCAAAGTCTCAGAATTCAGACAAGGAGTGGATGTGAAATGGAAGAAGGTTGTTTTCTATAAATAGAATTCTGAACTTCACGTATGTTAGACACAATGCATTACGTACGCTAGATTCTTAACGTACGCTAGTAATAAAACCTTACGTACGCTATCGTTAGTCAGTAGCTCACTATCTCAATTTGCCTTCAGTTTTTCATACGTTATCAGACATTACGTACGCTACCAGCTGCCTTTAACGTACGTTAACCACATAGTATAGCGTACGCTAAACACTATTGACTTCACTTTTCCCGAAAAGTGTCTAGGTTCATGTAGAGGAAATTCGTCCCCATCTTCATCCGACCCTACACGTCGACCGTGTCTCAATATGATGTTGACTGCTTCTAACGTACGCTAAACATACAACATAACATATGTTAGATCGGGTTAGTAGCATACGCTAGAAACATAAGTTAGCGTACGCTAAGATCATGCAGACACATACATGAATTAGTACACTCTACACCATACGATTATGAATACTGGAGTACGGATACAGAAGTTCATACTTCGATTAATTATATGACATAATCAAATACCACAAGGTTCACATACAGATGAAAATACATAACAATTATCTGGGTATTACATACTCCCTCTCTAAAAAGAAGTTTCATCCCAAAACTTAAGAGAAAAATAACTCTGGGTATCTTATTTTCATACTGTCTTCAGTCTCCTAAGTTGCTTCTTCGACTCCATGTTGTGACCATGAACTTTAACCAAAGAGATTAATTTATTATTCAATTGCTTGATTCGACCCCTGAGTATCTTAATTGATTTCTCTTCAAACATGCCATCATTAGCTACTTCTATCTCGCCAAAATCGATGACATGACTGGGATCCGATATGTACTTCCGTAATTGTGATACATGAAATACATTGTGAACATGACTCAATGATGAGGGTAAGTCCAATCTGTATGCCAATTCTCCAACTCTTTCGAGAATCTCAATTGGCCCGATGTATCTAGGACTCAGCTTTCCCTTTCTTCCAAAACGAAAAATTCCCAGAGTAGGAGAAACTTTTAGAAGTACATGATCCCCAACTTCAAATTCCAACGGGCGGTGGCGCACATCTGCGTAAGACTTCTGTCGACTCTGGGCGGTCAACAATCTTTCACGGATTAGGGCTACCTTCTCCTGAGTTTGTATTATAAATTCTGGTTCCGTCCCAATTAAGTCAGACGAATCGTCCTAGTATAAGGATGACCTACATCTCCTCTTGTACAACACTTCGAAAGGTGCCATCTTGATGGAAGCATGCCAACTATTATTGTAGGTGAACTCACTCAATGGCAGATGAGTTTCCCAATCCTTTGACCAATCTAAAGCACAAGCTGTCAACATGTCTTCTACCATTTGAATAGTTCTCTCGGATTGTCTATCGGTTTGAGGGTGGTAAGCCGTGCTAAATCTCAACTCGGTTCCCAAAGCCTTATGAAATTCTTTCCAAAAATGCGACACGAAGCGACCATCCCGATCCGAAATAATGGTTTTCGGTATTCCGTACAATTAGACTATTTCCACAATAATACTCGCGCCAATCTCTCTGGTCCCCAAGTATCTTTAATGCCTAAGAAGTGAGCCGACTTGGTTAAACAGTCAACTATTACCCAGATCATATTCATTCCCATCCAGGTCTTCGGCATGTTGGTGATAAAATCCATCGATATATCTTTCCACTTCCATTTCGAGATTGGAAGTGGCTTCAACATCCCAGCGGGTCGCTGATGTTCGATTTTAACCTGCTGACAAGTCAAACACTTCGCGACATATTCCGCCACCTCTTTCTTCATGTTATCCCATCAAAAGTTCTGTTTCAGATCTTTATACATCTTAATGGTGCCCGAGTGAATTGAATAAGGCGTACTATGAGCTTCTTTCATGATTGTTAGCTTCAGAACATCATTATTCGGGACCCAAAGTCAGTTTTGAAACCTCAAAACTCCATCTTCATGGATTACAAAGCTTGGGGCCTTTCCTTTGCTTACTTCATCACGTAACCGAATTATTAGAGGGTCATCTAATTGCTTAGATTTGATTTCATCGGCCAATGATGAAGTTAATTCCATCACACATAGTTGTCCTTGAACTCCTTTTAACCACACTTCAAATCCCCCACGAATGAATACTCATTGAATGCTGGAATGGGATGTGAGCGTTTACGGCTTAGTGTATCTGCTACCATGTTCGTTTTGCCTGGATGATAAACAATTTCCAAATTATAGTCTTTAATCAATTCCAGCCATCTCCTCTGTCACATGTTTAATTCTTTCTGACTGAAGATATATTTAAAACTCTTATGATCGGTGAAGATCTCACAGTGGGTCCCATACAAATAGTGTCGCCATATCTTAAATGCAAAGAGAACAACTGCTAATTCCAAATCATGTGTTGGGTAATTAACTTCATATGGTTTTAACTTCCGTGAGGCATACGCGATTACCTTGTCATCCTACATTAGCACACAACCCAGTCCCTGATTCGAAGCATCACTGTAAACCATGAACCCTCCAGTTCCTTGTGGTAATGATAAGATTGGGGCTGTCGTCAACCTCTTCTTGAGTTCGTCAAAACTGACTTGACACTTCTCGTTCCATTCGAACATTTGGGTTTTTTGCAACAATTTAGTAAGTGGGCGGGCAATTTTAGAAAACCCTTCCACGAACCGACGATAGTACCCAGCAAGTCCTAAGAAACTTCTGACTTCTTTCACATTCTTAGGAGACTCCTACCGCGTGATTGCCTCGACTTTATGCGGATCTACTCGGACCCATTCTGCTGATACTACATAACCAAGGAACATTACTTGCTTCAACTAGAATTCGCATTTAGAAAATTTGGCGTACAAATGTTCGCGCCTTAAGAGGTTCAGCACAGTCCGTAGGTTTTCTGCATGCTCGTCCTAACTCTTTGAGTAAACCAAAATATCATCAATAAAGACAACTACGAACTTATCCAAGTACTCTACGAATACTCAGTTCATCAACTGCATAAACACGATAGACGTATTAGTGAGATCGAACGGCATTGCCATAAATTCATAGTGCCCATAGCGGGTCCTAAATACTGACTTCAGAACATCGAATTCTTTAATCCTCAACTGATGGTATCCTGATCTCAAATCGATCTTCGAGAATACTATTGCCCCTTGCAACTGGTCGAACAAATCACCAAGTCGAGGCAACGGGTATTTATTCTTGATTGTCACTTTATTTGCTCTCGGTAGTCAATGCACAACCGAAATGATCCATCTTTCTTTCGGACGAATAGTACTGGTGCGCTCCATGGAGAAACACTTGGCTGAATATAACCTTTGTCCATCAGTTCTTCAAGTTGCTTCTTCAACTCATACATCTCAATGGGTGTCATCCTATACAACACCTTGTAAATGGGTGTGGCTCCCGGCTCTAGCTCGATGGTAAACTCTACATCCCGTTGTGGAGGTAATCCAGGTAATTCATCAGGAAATATATCTGGAAATTGGTTTAAAACAGGAATAGATGAATGTTCTATTATTCCTTCTTCTTTCTTCATTGCGTAACACCAATATCCGGTGGTACAGCCCTGTTGCAGCAGTTTGATAACGTTCATTGCTTTTATCATTCTTCATGAGCTCCCTGGTTTCCATCCTTCAAATAAATATCCAGAGCCATCCTCAGCTATCATCGAGATGTTTCTCTCCCGATAATTCATAATAGCTCGATAACGGCTAAGCCAGTCGCCTCCAAGAATCAGATCATCTCCTTGAATTTCCACCACGATCAGATTTGAAAGCCAGTCTTTGCATCCGATTGATATAGGAAAATTCCTAGTTTCTAAATTCACCACAATTCTTTATACACTCGATAAACCCACAATATAAGGCTCACATTCATGAAAACAAGAAATTTTTAAGAGATTTACACAAGACAGTGATATAAATGAATGTGTAGCTCAGGTATCGAACAAAACGCTAACTGGTTGCGAAAGGATCTGAATCATACCTGATGCAACCACTGTACTCTGATTATCTGTCCTCCTCATTTCATAAAGGCAGAGGAACGGACCCAACACTCGATGCTTTCTTCCGGTCATACTGTCCTCTGCCTCTTCCTCGGCCAAAATTCCGATGTGGCTGCACACTCTGCTGAGTTTTATGGACACTCGCCTCTTTCTGAGCTGGTTGTGAAGTATGAGTTCCATAAGATCTAGTAGCATCTCTACAAAACATCGCACGATGCCCTTCTTTGACACATTCACAACACGTTACCAAAGGAAATGAACAATCACGCCAAAGATGCCCTGATCGACCACAGTTGAAGCATTTCCTATCTGCATCATTAAAAGCGGGTGCCGACCTGGAATTCATTCCTTTTTTAGATGGAGGCGGGGGCTTCGTGAACGAGTGAAAAGACGATTGGTCTTTACAGGATGTAACACCCCCAAAACCAACCGGGGATATTACAGCACCATGGGCCCCGCGCCAGAACCCACAAAGCTAAAAATCATTTTCACAAACGTTTCAGACACGCCAAAGAGGCAAAGACGGTAATATTTTAAATACTCAAATATTTTTCAAAATAAAGTTCCCAAATACCTTCATAAAATACCAATTAAAAGTACAAGGCAAGGATACCAAAAGGGGCATTTTGATAGTGTACACGAGTTGGTAAAATACCGAAAGCCATTTAAAGATACACACGCAGTAGATATAACACAGTAGGAAATACATTTGCAGCGGAATCATAACAACCAGAAAAGAATACTCGAATCCCAAATAACCATGCCATAGACAGTATCACCAGGAAGCTCATCCCTTCACGACCACTACTAGCTCAATCTCCGAGTAGCTAAAAGATAAAGCCCACGACGGGGTCAACCATAATACTCAATAATGATATCGATCACATCAACATAAACAATTACATATCAATGTAACCACAAGGTCAGAATACTTCCAATATAATCTTACCGTAGTAACCTCACGAATTCGTGGTGACTCATATCAAGTCAACCTTTACCTCGATCCACACACCGCATTCTCAAGTGATGAATGAATTCAAAAATAACCATCTGTACTGTATTCAAATGATACCGAGATTCTCAAAACATAAGTATATCCTAATATGGAATAATCCATCCCTGTCCAACTCTGTCTGCTGGATCGCACAATCGAATTCCAATTTTGATAAAATCGATAATACACAATACATTTGTAGACCAACTGCCCTGAAACAATAACAAGTCCCGGATATCGATAAAAGCATGAATGCTCACACAAGCAATAATAATAAACAACCAATGCATCAAACTAGAATATCATTGACATGATAACTTCACTCAAGATCAACAAAGGACCAACCACGAACGAGAATACCATCGATGTGGTAAACTCCAACAAGATCAAATAAAGGATCAGCACGACCGAGAATACCAACGATAAGGTAAACTCCAAACAAGATCAACAAAGGATCAACAGCGAACGAGAATACCAACGATAAGGTAAACTCCAACAAGATCAATAAAGGATCAACAACGATCGAGAATACCAACGGTATGGTAAACTCCAAACAGCATCAATAAAGGTTCAACAGCGACCAAGAATACCAACGATAAGGTAAACTCCAAACAGTATCAATAAAGGTTCAACAGCGAATGAGAATACCACGATATGGTGAACTCCAAATGAGATTAATAAAGGATCAATAACGAACGAGATTACCAACGATATGGTGAACTCCAAACGAGATCAATAAAGGATCAATAACGAACGAGATTACCAACGATATGGTGAACTCCAAACGAGATCAATAAAGGATCAATAACGAATGAGATTACCAACGATATGGTGAACTCCAAACGAGATCAATAAGGATCAATAGCGAACGAGAATACCAACGACATGGTATACTCCAACAAGATCAATAAAGGACCACAGGTACAGATACACGAGAGAATAAAATCGTCAAACATATACAGATCACATATATGGGTTCTCGAAGACAAACTCGACTATCGAACATATCCGACCATATATGGACTATGAACGACCAATCAATATAACTCAAGATGGACATCACGATACGCCCGATCTGGAAATGTGTCCGTGCACAAGCCACCAATGGGTATAGATCGAATACACGTGTGGTCTTGTACCTAATCTATCTGACGAAGTACATCTCGTGTGCACAGCTCAATGTGAGGTTGAAACCAACACATGACAACATGTGCCCGCCCTGAAAATCCTACACATGACCGATCAGTACGTATCTGACTCCAGATATGTCACGATACAACATGACAATGAAACTCGAAGAAACGCATATCCAATAAGGATCAGAAGACTTCCCAAGTGAACAACGACAGTTCGAAAATGAAAGATCGACATGACCACAATGTCGTATTTCCGTTAGACAATAGTTCACAGCATGCTCAACAATGCATATAATATTAACACATAAACTCCCACGGTCGCAATCAAGGGTCACAAAAGCATCTACTCAGGAATGCTCCGGACATTATCACATAAACTCCCAAGGCCGCAGCCAAGGGTCACGGAAGCATCTACACAGGAACACTCCAGTCCGTGGGTGCCATATTCTCGTCTTATCCCTCAATACATTACATACAATCACAAAATAACCCAAGGTCGCAACCAAGAATCACGGAAGCATCTACGGAGGAATACTCCGGAAGGTGGGTGCCATTTAGGTCTTATCCCTCGACACATCGGCCCAATTAAAATTACAGTTCAAAGAAAGAGCACATCACCAATAGACCAAACAATGATGCACACTCATCACATGAAACATCAACACACATATACAATAATGCAATAGGATAATTATCATAATTCAGCAATACTAAATTACCTCAAAGCCGGAGACACTAACCTTTCCACGACCAACATCCCTGAACGAGTACACAATTATACGAATAGTCCGAAATGAAGTACAATTCATCACTATCAACAATACACCACCTCAAGATCAATGTTGGCACAGTAAACTGTCCTCGATATCCAACATTTCATATAATAGACCAAAGATAATTGACATCTCCGTTTCCACTAGACATCTTTAAATCATATACATTATGATTTATCCCAGTCGAAGCATACTATACATACCATTATCCCGACAATTCATATTCATAATATCATTGCTATATGAATCATAAATGAAATAAAATCAAAACCATTTATTAAACATTATGAACTGAGCAAGCATAACTTGCCTTGATACCGATACGACGAAACCGTTACCAATCCCACCGTCTTCATATACAAGCTCCTCAGCGCCCCGACCAAGGCGATCCATGCATTCTCCAATCTCAATCACAGCACAATGGTTAATATCAACGGTCACTTATCACAACCTAATGCAGTAATCAATTAACAACACGCACGGTAACAATCAACAACTGATATAATCAACCAATCAAACTCACGGTTCGACGATACCTCGATCATATACGAAACCAAACTATTTCAACTCAATAATACGAATACAAGCCGCAATTCGATAATCGATCAATTCTAACAAGTGTCTCAACATTATATTCCGACTTAAATCTTAATTACGGATTAACAAGGTTCATCCTCGTAAATTCATAGTAAAAACTAATTATCGATTATCATCATAATAATCTCATCAACTCATAATCATATTCGTACTTCCTATACAGATATTACACCAAAAATCACATAACTTGGTTTTAGATACGAATATTCCATATTCATATCCAAAACACCTACACCTTACACATATTCATCATATAATTCAAGAATTTCTCAAGAACATGAATTAATCATATCCAATTAACATCACTTGTTCATAATCATCAAGATATCATAGTCCAATATGTTATCTAACCTCTAATCTATCAAATTCCTCTCATATTCCGATCAACACATACATTTCATCATCTCCTTCAACATACACTTCATATAATATCAAGAATCACAACAATACTTCCATATTCATCGACATACGAAGCAAATAATGGTAACAACATCAAGAATCCGAACTAAGGTGTAGAGTTGATCAACATACCTCAAGAACACAATCAAACACCCCAAGAATCCACAATATATTCATATCTCAAGCTCCATATCCATGCCTTTAAGCTCCCAATCCACTTGGAAGATCCAAAATCGGTCTCGGAGGGTTGAAGGGTGAAGAAATGACGTGAACATCTCCAAAAATGCCAAAGGGACGGGTCTCTCTCTCTCTCTCTCTCACACACACACACACACATATATATATAACTTCATCCATTACGTACGTTATGTAATTAACCTAACGTACGTAGCCTCCTTTACGTACGTTAACTGACCTTGGAACGTACGTAACACTATCCCAGGGGCTACTGCCTCAATTCGTGGCATGCATTACGTATGTAATTTCCTTACCGTAGCGTACGTAATGTAGCTGTTGACTTGCTACAGTGCTATACTTGTTTACGTACGTAATAGGCTATCCTTAACGTACGTAAAGCTCGATGTTGACTACCTGTCCACATCCGCGCTGAAAGCTGCCGACACCGGTGTTGGAACATTTTGTTCCATACATGCTTAATAGTGTTTTGATGATTAAAGTTGTTACACAATACAAAACAACAAAAAGACGAAGCAAAGCATCGAAGGAAAACGAAGTGCAAAAAGCTGGAAATCACAAGACTGATGTACGTAACATGTGATGTTTAACGTACGTAATTGAAGCAACTTACCGTACGTAAGAATTGTTGGATAGCATACGTAATGGTGTTCAAACCAGATGAACGTTGGGAGAGTCAAAGTCAGAAAAGAAGCAACAGATATATGACGTCAGCAATGACGTAAAACTAATGTACGTAATGGGTGTTGGCTAACGTACGTAACACAAGAAACGAATGCTACTGGACTGGAACTGGGTGATGCTAACGTATGTAAACCGTTGAGGTTAACGTATGTAAAATATCTTACGTACGTAAGATGGTGAAGATAGCGTACGTAATCAAGTCTGAAGGTGCAACAGCTAGTTTGGTTGATGAAGCCTATAAATACCATAACCTTGGTATTATTCCACACAACAACTTCAAGCATACGAGACATTGATCTGAGATTCATATACATTCTATTGTTTTTGTAATATTGAGCTTATATTGTTAGTTTGAGTGTTTATACATTAAACATCATACACGAGACGTAAAAGAAAAGATACGATTAGATTCGGTGTTATTAGGATCAAGGATCCGACATTATTATAATTGTAATCGCTATCTTCGTGAGGTTTATCTAGTACCCATAGAAAGCTAGAGAGGTTGATTCCTTATCCTATAGAAAAGGAAAACGGTTTAACTTGGACCGACACAAAGACAAGTACGAGTGGTTTATCACGGACCAATAGAAGATGTGATTGTAACGGTTATCCCTCGACCGATAGAAGAGAGGTGCAGAGGTTTTTATCTTGAACCTATAGAAAAAGATACAGAGAGAGGACGTAGGCTCGTTTATAGCCGAACCTCTATAAATCCTTGTGTCGTTTAATTTCCGCACATTTAATTTATACTTCCGCAACACGGCATATATTCCGATCTTGCTCCAACAATTGGTATCGGAGCAGTACCTCTAATACACGGCTTAACATCCGAGGAGTCGATCCAAATGGCATTTCAATTTGCTCCAGTCGCAGGTCTTGCTCTTAAGCGACCACCATTTTTTGATGGCGCAAATTTCATGACTTGGAAGAAAAAGATGTCAATATTCATCCGAGCGTATGACATCGATATTTGGAAGATCATTTGTCTTGGCCCGAAAGTTCCAATCAAGCCTGACGGATCTCTTAATAATCAACCGGGATTTCTTCTCTTTTTGACATCTTAGCCTTCAAGGCTATTGATATTTCCTTTGGCTTTGGTTTGGTATTCCGAGATTTTAGGACAATCTCGTAGTTTATAAGAGAACCAATGAGAGCACTAAAATCAAGATTATTTAAATCTTTAGATTCCATTTTTGCCGTCACCGTACCGTCCCATTCTCGAGGTAGTGATCGGAGAATTTTCTTTACTTTCTCACTACTCGAAAGTGGTCTTCCGAAACATGCTAATCCATTTGTGATGACCGAGAATCGGTCGAGCATTATAGTGATATATTCGTCGTCCTTCATTTGGAATAACTCGTAATTGTGAATGAACATGTTTATCTTCGTCTCCTTGACTTGAGACGTACCTTCGTGTGTTACCTCAAGTATTTTCCAAATTTCTTTGTCACTATCACATGATGATATCCGGTTCTGTTCTTCCGGATTTAATGCACAATATAATAATTGCGTGGCTTTGCAATTATAATGATCATTTTTCCAATCCGCGTCGTCATATTCTTCGAAAGATTTAAACGTACCATCGGACTTGATTGGAATTTTCGGACCAAGGCATATTACTTTCCAAATCTCGATGTCATATGCTCGGATGAATATTGACATCTTTTTCTTCCACGTCATAAAGTTCGAGCCATCAAAAAATGGTGGTCGATTGAGAGCAAGGCCTTCGACTGGAGCAAATTGAAACGCCATTTGGATCGACTCCTCAGATGTTAAGCCGCTTATTGGAGGTACCGCTCTGAAACCAATTTTTGGAGCAAAACCGGTATTATGCGTCATGTTGTGGAAGCGTAAATAATGCGTAAAGTGCAGAAAATAAATCGACACAAGATTTATAGAGGTTCGGCTATAATCGAGCCTACGTCCTATCTCGGTATCTTTTTCTATAGGATGAATATCAACCCCTGCACCTCTCTTCTATCGATCGAGGGATAACCGTTAGAAGCTCGTCTTCTATCGGTCTGAGTAAACCGTTCAATCACTCTTCTATCGGTCGAGATATTACCGTGTGTACTTGTCTTTGCGTCGGTCCAAGTTAGACCGTTTTCCTTTTCTATTGGACAAGGAATCAACCACTCTAGATTTCTATCGGTACTAGATAGACCTCACTTAGATATCGATTGTGATTCTAACAATGCCGGATCCTTGATCCTTATAACACCGAATCCAATCGTATCTTTTCTTTTACCTCTCCTGTATGTGTTGAATGTATAAACACTCAAACTAACAATATAAGCTCAATATCACAACAATATAATGTATATGAATATCAGATCAATGTCTTGATTGCTTGAAGTTGTTGTAGGATGAATACCATTAGAAGTGGTATTTATAGCCATTTCTCTTCCAACTAGCCGTTGTTGACTTTTGACTTGCTAGCGTGCGCTAGCTCTTCTTCATAGCGTGCGCTAACCCCGTTACGTACGTTATCGCTTTCCAATTTCAGTCTAGTAGCTTTCTTTTCTTTACTTACGTACGTTGTAACTTCTGCATTATGTATGTTAATCTGTCTTCTTAGCGTACGTTAATCCTTACACATAGCGTACGTTAATCCTTACACATAGCGTGCGTTAATCCATATATCCGTTGCTTATATTTGTCAAAGTATCCGTTCCAACTTTATGACTTTGACCGGGTTTTCCCAACGTTTATCTGATTTGAATACACATTACGTACGTTAACATATCCGCGTTACGTACGTTAATTATGCTTCGATAGCGTGCGCTATGCAAAGTACATAGCGTGCGTTAAGTTTGCAGTTTGGGCAGCTTTTTGCGACTTCGTCTCCTTCAATGCTTTGCTTCGCCTCTTTGTTGTTTTGTTTTGTTTAGCAACTTAATCATCAAAACACTATTAATGAATATGTGGAATAAATATTCCAACAGGAAGGTGGGTGACATTTAGATCTTATCCCTCGACACATCGGCCCAATTAAAATTACAGTTCAAAGAAAGAGCACATCACCAATACACCAAACAATGATGCACACTCATCACATGAAACATCAACATACACATATACAACAATGCAACAGGATAATTATCAGAATTCAGCAATACTAAATTACCTCAAAGCCGGAGACACTAACCTTTCTACGACCAACATCCCTAAACGAGTACACAATTATACGAATAGTCCGAAATGAAGTACAGTTAATCACTATCAACAATCCACCACCTCGAGATCAATGTCGGCACGGTAAACTGTCCTCGATATCCTCATATAATAGACCAAAGATAATTCACATCTCCATTTCCACTAGACATCTGTAAATCATATACATATGATTTATCCCAGTCCAAGCATAATATACATACCATTATCCCGATAATTCATATTCATAATATCATTGCCATATGAATCATAAATGAAATGAAATAAAAACCATTTATTAAACATTATGAACTGAGCAAGCATAACTTGCCTTGATACCGATACGACAAAGCGTTACCAATACCATCGTCTTCATCTACAAGCTCCTCATCCCCGATCAAGAGGATCCATGCATTCTCCAATCTCAATCGCAGCACAACGGTTAATATCAACGGTCACTTATCACAACATAATGCAGTAATCAATTAACAACATGCACGATAACAATCAACAACTGATATAATCAACCAATCAAACTCACGGTTCGACGATACCTCGATTATATACAAAACTAAACAATTTTAACTCAACAATACGAATACAAGCCGCAATTCGATAACCGATCAATTCTAACAAGTGTCTCAACATTATATTCCGACTTCAATCTTAATTACGGATTAACAAGGTTCATCCTCGTAAATTCATAGTAAGAACTAATTATTGATTATCATCATAATAATCTCATTAACTCATAATCATATTCGTACTTCCTATACGGATATTGCACCAAAAATCACATAACGTGGTTTTAGATACGAATATTTCATACTCATATCCAAAACACCAACACCTTACACACGTTCATCATATAATTCAAGAATTCCTCAAGAACATGAATTAATCATATCCAATTAACATCACTTGTTCATAATCATCAAGATATCATAGTCCAATGTGTTATCTAACCTCTAATCTATCAAATTCCCCTCATATTCCGATCAACACATACATATCATCATCTCCTTCAATATACACTTCATATAACATCAAAAATCACAACAATACTACCATATTCATCGCCATACGAAGCAAACAATGGTAACAACATCAAGAATCCGAAGTAAGGTGTAGAGTTGACCGACATACCTCAAGAACACAATCAAACACCCCAAGAATCCACAATATCTTCATATCTCAAGCTCCATATCCATGCCTTCAAGTTCCCAATCCATTTGGAAGAGCCAAAATCGGTCTCGGAGGGTTGAAGGGTGAAGAAATGACGTGAACATCTCCAAAAATGCCAAAGGGATGGGTCTTATATATATATATATATATATATATATATATATATATAACTTCAACCATTACATACGTTATGTAATCAACCTAACGTATGTAACCTCCTTTACGTATGTTAACTGACCTTGTTAACGTACATAACACTATCCCAGGGGCTACTGCCTCAATTCGTGGCATGCATTACGTACGTAATTTCCTTACCGTAGCGTACGTAATGTAGCTGTTGACTTGCTACAGTGCTATATTTGTAACACCCTCAGGTTATTCAGGGAATATTACAGCGTCGTAAGCCCCACCGTGGGACCCACATGGCTAAACATACGCGGAACTACAAATTTTGACCGAGAAGGTCTACATACAATGGAATGAAGAACAATACAAAAGGTACTCAAAACATATCCAATGTATCCAAATACATCACAACACAAATCGATACCTCGGCAAACACAGGCCGGAACATCAAGGAAAATGGAAAACAATACTTGAGTATTCAATAACCATTCCAGTACAACAACACTGAATGGGGAAACTCAAAACATAACCGGAGGAAAGACACAGTATCACACTTGCCCACCATCTTCATGCCGACCCAATACCTACCTGTCCGCTCTCTTGGAACCTGAAATACATAAAAAGTATTTCCTCCATAAAGGGGTTAGCCGTCGAATAGCTAGTGCAAGTATATCAAGTATGAAATACAATACTCCTCGACAATAAAGTAAATGTAACCGTCAATTCATCAATTTAGGACTAGTATTCTGGAATAACTAAATCTCATAGCATCACATCAATACATATATGAATACCGTGGAACCGCACCATAGGCTACGGAACCCTCAGAGGACTCGTCGGTCCATCCCAGAGTGGTTCGTTCATATCATCCGTGTAATCGCACCAAGAGGCTACGAAACCCTCAGGGGACCCGTCGGCCCACCCCAGAGTGGATATAAATAATCATGCAATTAATATATCTTACTTTCAAATTCGAGAACGTACAATCATAAATATATACTTGCCTTTGAGACATCGAGAAATTGAACGCAAAAAGGGTATGAGTTCGGTAGGTCTAAGAACGCGCTTACGGCACCTAAACGATTCGCAAGGAATATGATAATCAATTATCCATACTCAAATTACATGAAGAAACTCCCGAAACCCGTCTACGATTCATGAAAATACACAGATAAACAACTAGAGGTTGGAAAATCGTCCAAACCCTCACAAGTCCGAAAACGGCACAATCCAATCCGTAAAATCGTAGGAAAAACTTGCATACGGGATAGATACTTCATAATCTCAAGGTTCTCAAGCTTCAAAATGAATAAATAGGACGAATCTAGGACCCAAAATTCCCAAAAAAATAGGGTTCTAAGGATTTTTACCTTGATTTGGACGTTAAGATGGATTAGATGTTGTGAAAGCCTTGTTCTCCAACCAAATACGTTGTTGTTAGAAGAAAGATCGCTTCCAATCACCCAAAATCGTCTCTCCCGAGCTGCTCCCATCGGAAATGAGTGAAGAGGATGAAAAATGACGAAATGGAAGTCAACTGTCCAATATATATCCGCCCAGCCTAGCGCACGCTACGCTTCCTTCATTAGAGTGCGCTAGCGTGGTCACCGGGTAGTCCAGTGGCTTCTGCCGGCCCCGTTAGCGTGCCCTAATCGCCCTTCTCTAGCGTGCGCTAGCCAAAAAGTGGTGTCCAGTACTTGAGTCCAGAACCTACTGTCCTCTGCCCTGCTCAAGCCTTAGCGTGCGTTACCGCTATGGCCTAGCATGCGTTATGCGACAGCTTTAGCGTGCGCTAGCCGAATCCTAGCGTACGTTACCTAATAATCCAGAAAACCTGACAACCTCACTGCCTCTGCCGACCAGCCCGTTAGCGTGTGCTACGGACGGATGTTAGCGTACGCTACTAACCACGAATAGCGTGCGCTAACGAACTCCTAGCGCGTGTTAACCGCCAGTCCAGAGGGCAGTCCGAGTTACTGGTTCTGACATGACTGGTCCCTTAGCGCGCGCTACAGCACAAAGCTAGCGTGCGCTATTCACACAAAATTAGCGTGCGTTAGCCTAGGCCTAGCGTGCGCTATTTCTCTGGCCCAAAACACTTCCGCAAGGTCTAAACAACACAATCGTGACCCAAACAAGATATTAAACTCAGTAACAATATCAACAACATCACCAAGAGTTTACAGAGCGACAAAATAAGAAGAACGGAAATGGTGCCAACATAATGGCGACCTACATCGCCTACCATAAAGTGCCTCGAATGGTGCCATTTTGATCGACGCATGCCAACTATTATTGTAAGCAAACTCGATCAACGGTAAGTGAAGCTCCCAATCATTACTCCAGTCTAAGGCACAAGCCCACAACATATCTTCTAACATCTGAATCGTCCTCTCTGTCTGACCATCCGACTGAGGATGAAAGGAAGTGCTCAATCCCAACTCAGTACCCAAAGCCTGATGAACGGACTTCCAAAAATGCGATACGAAACGACCGTCTCGATCAGAAACAATGGTCTTGGGGGCACCGTGCAACATTACGATCTCAGCTATGAAAGTTCGAGCCAATCTATCCGGTCCCCAAGTATCCTTAATACCCAAGAAGTGTGCAGATTTGGTCAACCGATCGACAATTACCCAAATCATATTCATTCCGGCCCGAGTTCTTGGCATGCCAGTGAAATCCATAGAGATGTCTTCCCACTTCCACTCGGGAATTGGAAGCGGTTTCAACAACCCTGCTGGTCGTTGATGTTCGATCTTGACTTGTTGACACTGTAACACCCCCAATCCACTCAGGGATATTACACGCCGTAGACCCTCTCCTCGAGGATCTACCAGGCTGATAACTAAAATCAAACATCTAAACATCGCCTTTAAGGCTAAAATGACTCAGTAGACCGACTTGGTCTTTCAATAATAACATACAACTCATTCCCAACACATACCCACGCAGGGGTCAAAATAAAATAAACTCCCGTACAACGGGGAAAAGATACCGCAGCGGAAAAAGAAAATACAACTGGACCAATACGACATCAACGGAACCTCGTGTGATTAGTATCGTTCATCTTTCATCATCCTTCGTGCCGACTCATGCTATGCTCCAAAACCCGAATGCAAAATAGACATCCACCCCGAATACTCGGGGTTAGCAAACTCACCGTTTTGCTAGTGCAAGTACAAGTGCAAAAATACGAGCCATACAATACAAGTTCCAAGAACAATAATAATCAGGAATCCTCAAAGATCCAAACGTAAAGAAAAGTACTTCCCGAGGCAAGAGTTTGGGTAAACATTTCCAAAACCGAAAGATCGCAAATAAGGGAAACAATTTACAAAACAGTTTAAAATGCCATCGAGAGTTTTAATAGAAAACAAATTTAGGATTATAAAATCCTTCTCTTTCCAAAAGATCGATAGGGTCACAGCCCAAACGTTTGTTTTCGCAAACAGGAAATCACCAACAATTTACAGGGTCAAAGCCCAACATCACGTGTCCTCAACGGACGTAAAATCAACGAAACATAATCACGCACGCGCATCGCCTAGGACCGGGACGATACCACCGACATTCCACTCGAGGCCTCGAAGGACCCTCCCGAGCTGGCTAGCGAAACAAATCACAACATCTCACGGTTGGATCAATCACTTGTTGCATCCTGGCCACATGATCGCATGCCATGTGCCACCGTAGATTAACTTTGGCGCTCACGGTTGGATCAATCACTTGTTGCATCCTGGCCACATGATCACATGCCATGTGCCACCGTAGTTTTCCTTAGGCTCTCACGGTTGGATCAATCGCTTGTTGCATCCTGGCCACATGATCACATGCCATGTGCCACCGTAGGCCCCGCCCACATTCACACAATCACACACATATCACAATGCAACAAAGATATCCAAATAATTCATCCAGAGGCATCAACACTTAGCCAAACACCACGTCAAACCACAACGCACCGAAATGAAATAATATGCGCCCACACGCAATACCAAGTGCAACATCAACACCAAACATATCCATAGAGTTCACATAGTCATTCTCAAACCACACCATTTACAAAACACACGCGTTTTGAAAGCAAGCCTTTAACAAGGCTAAACCGATCTTTTGAAAGTTCAAACACACGATCAAATAAACACATAGAGAAGGTTACTAACTATCATATCCACAAAACAAGAATTGTATGGACAAGGTACTTGCCTCGATACCACGAGCACGGAACCACGAACGGATACGGCTCAACGGGAAGCTTCGGGCCCGATGCTAACGAAGGGAATACGACAACGAGCGGAGCGGAAGAATCAAGCACGGCCGTGAGGAACCGACGAAAATGAACCTAACGATTCGAATAGCACAATCACAACCACTTCTAAACGATTATGGAAATGGAATACACCGAACCCGCCTACGATTCATGTATATTCATACCGAAAGCAACGAGGGCGGACCACAACCAAACCCTCTCGATTCCGTAAAAATCCACAAAATATCCATGAATCCGTAGGGAAACTAAAGATACTAACAAGATTAATCATATTCATCATGAATCCATCAACGAAACGGAAAGAATCGGACAAAACCCCAAAATCCCCAATTATCCAAAAAGGTAGGGTTTCAAGAGATATTACCTTGAGTGATTCAAGTGTTAAGATCCGTAGAACACGCGTTAGATTGATTATCCGAGCCTCACAACCGAAAAGAAATGATGAAAATCGACCCCGGATGAAGAACTCTCTCCTCTATATCTCCTCTCTCGCGGCGCAGTGGAAAAATTGGAAAGAAATGAGCTTCACGCTCAAAACAACGCATTTAAAGTGTAACACAAGGACCTATCGGCCGGCCTATCGGCCGATAGGCCCAACCGATAGCCATACCGAATGTAGGCGGAGTCTATCGACCCCCTATCGGCCGAAAGGCTCTGGAAGTGCTCGGCCAAAAGCGAAACGACCATAACTCTCTCGTCAGGACTCGATTGACTCACCGTTTGAACCATTGGAAAGCTAACTCGATGTTCTATAATATTGCAAAGATTTATAATTTTTGGAGTCATCAAAAATTAATGGTGATCTAACAAAGACGAACTCATACTTAGAAAAGTCGTTTAGTAATCCACAATTCAACAAAAGCGACACCGAAACCGAACACGAATACGAACCAAGATACGGTTACGAAGTACTCACAAAGACGAATCTAAGAGCTAGTAGGACACACGATTCCGACCACCCGAAGGCTCGGAATTCAACAACGAGTAATTACCCAAAACTTTGGGAAATTACGAAAATGGCCCAAAACGTCCGAAAATCACGATACGCGATCGAAACACCAAACCAAAGCTCGCAACATGAATAATAACATTAAATGAACTTACGAGAAACTCAAAGCAGCTTGACGAGATTCGCAAGAATCGAGCTCAAGTGCGGAAAAGTCGCTAAAAAGCACGGAACTCAACAAAACAACACCGAAACGAACTCGGATGACAAAAAGTGAAGAATTAATCATTCTCGAAATGACGAAATGGTCATGAGCGAGTCGTCAAAACGGACTTCCGCCGAAAAAAGAAAATTACCGAAATTCGAAATTGCCGATATTACATTCTACCCTCCTTAAAAGAAGTTTCGTCCCGAAACTTAAAACAAGTAGGGGGAAGCAATATACCCTGCCAGGAAAACTCGACGAGATACGCAAAAACCGAAAACTCGCGCTTCGGCGAAACGCTGCAAGAAACGCAAAGAGACATACGGCGTGAAAACACGCTCCACGACGACCAATACCACGTCGCCGTTAGGAACATACTAAAGTCAACAAGTGACAAGCGTCAACAAACAGATAGTATAATCCAGTCGATTATCCAGACAATCACAAAACACAACGAACGAAAATCAACAGGATTGACCCACCCAACGGTACATCAATCAAAACGTGGCCGGCCGAACAAATACAATTCCACCGCCCAAGGGTTGGAAGATTTAAAAAGAGACTAAAATACCGAACATAAGGGAATTTCGAAGGAGTCAGAATGTTCAACAATCACGAAACGAGATCAACAAAAAAAGAACAAACAAACGAAAGAACCACAAATATCGAGACAACAAAAATAGAACGATCATGTTCGAATCACAAAGAACAATAAAGTTCAAACAACAACTCCCGGGACGATCTGGTGAGAACTACAAGACATGCATTGCCGAAGATCCACAGAAAGGGAATAGCGATTGAAAAGTCACAACGACAACGAGTTATTCCGAAATAACACCACACTCGTTCGATCAACAAAAGCAAGGAGCAGGCAAGCTCGAAATGTCAACGAACATAAATGAGTCGGCAGTCGAAAACACAAGAGTTCCAAAGCCGATCCACTTGAATAAAAGAACTTGTAGAACCAGATGATGTCACTCCCAAACAAGGTTCACAAGAATCGAATCAACTCAAAAAAATCACAGCGATAACCCAGTTGACCCCAAAACAAGATCACGGCTCGTTCGAGCAGCGAAACGAAATACAACAAGTTCGAAAGTATCAACGAACACGAGCGAGTCGATAGACTCGAGAAAGAGAAAATGCGAGTCTAAAAACAACACGGGTACTACATTCGACCTCTTATAAAGAAGGTCGCCCCGCAACTCATAGCAATGAAATCAAGGTGACGCACAACAAGCAACCGCGAAACATCCTTCAAAGGCCTCTCAAAGCCGATTCCGATGATCTTTGAAGCGCGAACTTCGAAAGTCTCGGTAGCTAATTCGCAAAGCGGAATTCGGTGTCCTCGAGTCCACACTTGAAATGTGTTACCGACGAGAAGGACAGTTTACACGTGCATGCCCCGGCACATCACGGTTGAAACGTCTCGGCTCGGCATACCGAAAATACAAATGCTAGATACAATGGGGCACAACGTCGCAAAATAACATAGCGGAGATGCCAACTCAGATCAACAAAGAATCATAACACATACTATATACAACGATTACCATCATAAAGTAATACACACACAAACACTATAGCAACGACGGTATCGTTCGGCGACCTCGACGGCCCGAACGATAACCAGCACATAATTTCAACCATCATGAAACAATCACACATGTACACAAACGTACAAACTCAAGCTTCAACAGCTCACACCCGTGCGACAACACGCAAATCACCACGAGGCGACAAACAGTAAATACCAGTTCATACCTCTCACAGAGGACTAGTACAACAAATGCGTGGCAACGCCTCGACGTTCATGCCACCATTTCGATCACAATTAGGGGTTAACACCGTAACAAAAGTTCGAAAACCATACACGCATTTCCGGTCCGCAAACAGGAATGATAGGTTTTAAAAACAAAAACCACCTTTGAAGACAGTTTGGAAACACCAATTGATCTTGAGTATCATTTTACAAAAAGTTGAACAAACATCATTTTCGAGACTTTGAAAATCATCTTGCGTTTGAACAAAAATGAGGACACCTTCTCGTAGTGAAAAACTTTCAAAAATATTCGACCCTTGGGTCTAAGCAACCGCATTTGAAAATATCTCAAAAATATTTTTGGTCCTCAACCGAATTTTTTTTTGAAATGTATTGCGGCATTAGAAAACACCTTGAAAACACCGCTTAAAATAATTCGTTTTAAAAGTACGTCTCGAATTTTAATTTTCTAAGACACTCAAGGTTTTCAAAATAATTCAATGGGCTAGAATGCCCAAAAATTTGAGTAATTACAAGGAACAATATAGCGCCGTGGGTCCCGCCACGAACCCACCAGCTAAAAACCATTCACAAAAACGCCAAAAAGGCCGATGTGACGGTAATATTTCAAAACTCATAAAATCCATTTACAAAATACTAAATACCGTCATAAGAATTTCGCCAAAATGATCAAGGCCATAATGCCAAAAACTCGGTTAATGGAATCAATTTTCAAATAAAACTCGGTCGGTAAAATACCGAAAATCATTACAAAGGAACTCACGCAATGGATAAAAGGAATAAAGTCAAACATGCACAATCCATCAACACTACTCCTCATATGAACGAAGTATTAGAGTCGAGTAACCACATATCACGAAATCAAAATTCATAAAAGAATTCCGTCGCTTAACAAATAATCATAAAAAAATAGCTCGTGTCACACGAGGCACAACACAAAGAAGGGAGACTTACAGCCACAGGTCGCACGAAGATGATGATCGCCCCACGATACTAATCACGACCAACAAACTCATACGACGCGTCGCGACACGACTCGATCGGATAAAATCCGACGAGACAAAAACTCGATAGACACCATCGACCCGACACCTAGGTTTCCACAACCTAAGCTCCGATACCATTTATGTAACACCCCAATCCACTCGTGGATATTACACGCCGTAGACCCTCTCCTCGAGGATCTACCAGCCGATAACTAAAATCAAACATCTAAACATCGCCTTTAAGGCTAAAATGACTCAAAGAGACCGACTTGGTCTTTCAATAATAACATACAACTCATTCCCAACACATACCCACGCAGGGGTCAAAATAAAATAAACTCCGTACAACGGGAAAAGATACCGCATGAAAAAGAAAATACACAACTGGACCAATACGACATCAACGGAACCTCGTGTGATTAGTATCGTTCATCTTTCATCATCCTTCGTGCCGACCTGTGCTATGCTCCAAAACCCGAATGCAAAAATAGACATCCACCCCGAATACTGGGTTAGCAAACTCCACCGTTTTGCTAGTGCAAGTACAAGTGCAAAAATACGAGCCATACAATACAAGTTCCAAGAACAATAATAATCAGAATCCTCAAAGATCCAAACGTAAAGAAAAGTACTTCCCGAGGCAAGAGTTTGGGTAAACATTTCCAAAACCGAAAGATCGCAAATAAGGAAACAATTTACAAAACAGTTTAAAATGCCATCGAGAGTTTTAATAGAAAACAAATTTAGGATTATAAAATCCTTCTCTTTCCAAAAGATCGATAGGTCACAAACCAAACGCTTGTTTTCGCAACAGAAATCACCAACAATTTACGTGGTCAAAGCCCAACATCACGTGTCCTCAACGGACGTAAAATCAACGAAACATAATCACGCACGCGCGCATCGCCTAGACCGGACGATACCACCGACATCCCACTCGAGGCCTCGAAGGACCCTCCCGGTGGCTAGCGAAACAAATCACAACATCTCACGGTTGGATCAATCACTTGTTGCATCCTCGCCACATGATCGCATGCCATGTGCCACCGTAGATTAACTTTGGCTCACGGTTGGATCAATCACTTGTTGCATCCTCGCCACATGATCACATGCCATGTGCCACCGTAGTTTTCCTTAGGCTCTCACGGTTGGATCAATCGCTTGTTGCATCCTGGCCACATGATCACATGCCATGTGCCACCGTAGGCCCCGCCCACATTCACACAATCACACATATCACAATGCAACAAAGATATCCAAATAATTCATCCAGAGGCATCAACACTTAGCCAAACACCACGTCAAACCACAACGCACCGAAATGAAATAATATGCGCCCACACGCAATACCAAGTGCAACATCAACACCAAACATATCCATAGAGTTCACATAGTCATTCTCAAACCACACCATTTACAAAACACGCGTTTTGAAAGCAAGCCTTTAACAAGGCTAAACCGAATCTTTTGAAAGTTCAAACACACGATCAAATAAACACATAGAGACGGTTACTAATTATCATATCCACAAAACAAGAATTGTATGGACAAGGTACTTGCCTCGATACCACGAGCACGGAACCACGAACGGATACGGCTCAACCGAAGCTTCTAACGCCCGATGCTAACGAAAAGGGAATACGACAACGAACGGAACGGAAGAATCAAGCACGACCGTGAGGAACCGATTAAAATGAACCTAACGATTCGAATAGCACAATCACAACCACTTCTAAACGATTATGGAAATG
Organism: Orobanche coerulescens; assembly: GCA_033398695.1. Classification (NCBI taxonomy): domain Eukaryota; kingdom Viridiplantae; phylum Streptophyta; class Magnoliopsida; order Lamiales; family Orobanchaceae; genus Orobanche; species Orobanche coerulescens. The sequence continues at coordinate 178,566,135 of CM065808.1, forward strand.
GAATACACCCGAACCCCGCCTACGATTCATGTATATTCATACCGAAAACAAGAACGAGGGCGGACCACAACCAAACCCTCTCGATTCCGTAAAATCCACAAAATATCCATGAATCCGTAGGGAAACTAAAGATACTAACAAGATTAATCATATTCATCATGAATCCATCAACGAAACGGAAAGAATCGGACAAAACCCCAAAATCCCCAATTATCCAAAAAGGTAGGGTTTCAAGAGATATTACCTTGAGTGATTCAAGTGTTAAGATCCGTAGAACACGCGTTAGATTGATTATCCGAGCCTCACAACCGAAAAGAAATGATGAAAATCGACTCTGATGAAGAACTCTCTCCTCTATATCTCCTCTCTCGCGCAAAGGGAAAAATTGGAAAGAAATGAGCTTCACGCTCAAAACAACGCATTTAAAGTGTAACACAGACCTATCGGCCGGCCTATCGGCCGATAGGCCCAACCGATAGCCATACGAATGTAGGCGGAGAGTCTATCGACCCCCTATCGGCCGAAAGGCTCTGGAAGTGCTCGCCAAAATCAAACGACCATAACTCTCTCGTCCTGACTCCGATTGACTCACCGTTTGAACCATTGGAAAGCTAACTCGATGTTCTATAATATTGCAAAGATTTATAATTTTTGGAGTCATCAAAAATTAATGGTGATCTAACAAAGACGAACTCATACTTAGAAAAGTCGTTTAGTAATCCACAATTCAACAAAACGACACCGAAACCCGAACTCGAATACGAACCGAAGATACGGTTACGAAGTACTCACAAAGACGAATCTAAGAGCTAGTAGGACACACGATTCCGACCACCCGAAGGCTCGGAATTCAACAACGGAAGTAATTACCCAAAACTTTGGGAAATTACGAAAATGGCCCAAAACGTCCGAAAATCACGATACGCGATCGAAACACCAAACCAAAGCTCGCAACATGAATAATAACATTAAATGAACTTACGAGAAACTCGAAACGACAGTTTCGGACGAGATTCGCAAGAATCGAGCTCAAGTGCGGAAAAGTCGCTAAAAAGCACGGAACTCAACAAAACAACACCGAAACGAACTCGGATGACAAAAAGTGAAGAATTAATCATTCTCGAAATGACGAAATGGTCATGAGCGAGTCGTCAAAACGGACTTCCGCCGAAAAAAAGAAAATTACCGAAATTCGAAATTGCGGATATTACAGACACGTCAGGCACCGCAGTACAAATTCCGTGACATCCTTCTTCATGTTGTTCCACCAAAAATTTCGTTTCAAGTCCTTATACATCTTACTCGTCCCGGGGTGGATTGAGTAAGGCGTAGCATGGGCTTCTCGGAGAATTCTCTGCCTCAACTCTAGATCATTCGGAACACAAATCCTGCCCTGAAATCTCAGAATACTATCCTCGTGAACCATAAAGCCAGGAGCTTTTCCTTTAATTACATCTTCCTTCAGTTGAGAGATCATCAGGTCACTCCACTGCTTCCCTTTGATGTCGCCAACCAAGGACAAAGTAATTTCGAGAGTACACAACTGTCCCTGTACTCGTTGAAGCCAAACTTCTATCCCTTGCTCCATTAAATCCAGACGAATTTTCGTCTGAGATGTAAGAACCTCGAGCATTTGAAGAGATGCCTATTTGCGGCTCAAAGCATCCGCGACGACATTGGCTTTTCCGGGGTGGTAAAGAATTTCCAAATCGTAATCCTTTATCAACTCTAACCAACGTCTTTGTCTCATATTCAGCTCCTTCTGACTAAAAATATACTTCGGGCTCTTGTGATCGGTATAAATCCGACACGGAGAACCATACAAATAATGCCGCCAAATCTTGAGTGCGAAGACAATTGCGGCCAACTCCAAATCGTGAGTAGGATAATTCATCTCATACGGCTTTAGTTGACGTGACGCAAAAGCTATCGTCTTATCATGTTGCATAAGTACACAACCAAGACCTTGACCCGAAGCATCACTATAAACTGCAAAGCCCTCACTACCATGTGGTAAAGTTAAAATCGGCGCTGAAGTCAAACATCACTTCAGTTCATCGAAGCTCTGTTGTCTCTCATCCGTCCAAATAAACTTTTCGGTCTTCTGGAGTAATTTCGTAAGCGGCCGAGCGAGTTTCGAGAATCCCTCGACAAACCGACGGTAATACCCATCAAGGCCCAAAAATCTACGGACTTCCTTAACATTTTTAGGTGGTGCCCAATCTAGCACTGCCTCAATCTTCTGCGGGTCTACACGAACCCCTTAGGCCGAAATTACATGGCCGAGAAACATAACTTCTTCTAACCAGAATTCACATTTCGAGAATTTTGCATAGAGGTGCTCGGTTCTCAATATATCTAGTACCAAACGAAAGTGTCGGGCATGTTCCTCTTTATCTGGAGAATAGATCAAAATGTCATCAATAAAGATGACTACACTCCTGTCGAGATACTCGATGAAAATTTTATTCATTAACTACATGAATACTGCCGGCGCATTAGTCAACCCAAAAGGCATAACTACAAATTCATAATGCCCATATCTCGTCCGAAATGCCGTCTTCGGAACAACGGACTCTCTCACCCTGAGTTGAAAATACCCTGATCTTAAATCAATTTTCGAGAAAACTGCAGCCCCTTGCAATTGATCAAATAAATCGTCTATACGAGGCAAAGGATAGTTGTTCTTGATGGTCACTTTGTTTAGCTCACGGTAATCGATGCACAAACGTAGTGAACCATCTTTCTTTCTCACAAAAAGGACAGGTGCACCCCAAGGTGAAGCGCTCGGTCTGATGTACCCTCTTTCCAGATGTTCTCCCAACTGATTCTTTAATTCTTGCATCTCGGAAGGTGCAATTCGATAAGGTGCCTTAGAAATCGGAGCCGCATCTGGCTCTAAGTCCACAGAAAATTCTATCTCACGATCTGGTAGTAATCCTGGGAGATCGTCCGGAAAAATATCGGGATACTCATTAACAACCAGAATCGAAGAGAAATCGACTTCGTTCCCTTCCGTTTTCAAGACATAACACCAATAGCCCATACAACCTTTATTCAAAAGTTTTACGGCCTTCATGGCGCTGATAAGTAACTTGGTTTGACCCGACTTACGTCCCAAAAATGAGTACTCGGATCCGTCTTTAGTCATCATGGTGATGACCTTAGTACGGTAATTCATAATCGTTTGGTGACTATCAAGCCAATCCTCGCCGAGGATCACGTCCTCGCCTACCATATCAACTACAATCAGATTCGATAACCATTCCATACTGGATATAATCACCGGAAAATCTTTAATCTCCCGGTTTCCCACAATTCTATCCCCGCTAGGTAGTTTCACAATGAAGGGATCACAAGCAGTCATACAAGTTATATTCAAATGGCGTACACACTCCAAGGAAATAAAAGAATGTGTAGCACCCATATCAAAAAGCACACGGACTGGATGAGATAAAATATGAATGGTACCTGAAGCCACCGCCGCGTCGGGTTCGTCTGTTCGACGCATATCATAAACCCATGGTTGCACCGAACCGATGCTAGAGTTTCCCCCTCCAGCGTTCTGACCCCGTCCCCAGTCCCTGTCGAAATTCTGCTGAGGTTGACCAAAAGATTGCCGCTGATTTATGCCTTGGTCAAGTGGTGCTGGGGCAGAAGCCCGAGTGTCCAAAGTCTGATTCGGCTCGGAACAATAAGCCGCTCTATGTACCAAATGTCCGCATGTGTGACACTTCAATGGTGGAAAATTTCATTCCAAATTAACGTGGCCTGGACGACCACAATTATAGCAAGTCACCGTGCGATTTGTGGTACCCGGAGTAGAACGGTAACCCCTCTTTCCCTTATTAGAACGTGACGACTGTCCAACAGAACGGTTAGTCGTCTGTGACCTTTGGAAATTGCCACTCTTAGAGCCAGAAAAATTCCCCGCAACCTTCTGCTTCTTCGATTCTTCAATGGTATCGTTGTCGGGGCTTAACATATCATGGGCTAAATCTCTGTCCTGATATTCCTTCAGTGTGGTACAAGCAAATCCGTCCATGTACCGCCGTAAGTCCATATTCATCCGCATATCAAAGTAATGGATCTTATCACGCTCGTTACGCACTTGATCCTTCACGTGGATCAATTGCTGGTTGTATTCCATGATCGCCTGCGAAACGGGAATATCCTGTGGTTTAGCTTCAAAAAAGGCTCGGATTCGGCCCTCTCGCACCGGCCAAGGACAAAACCTGGCCTCCAAAAGCTCCTTAAATTCATCCCACGTGGCAACAAGATCATGCGGCTTGATGACTTTCCACCATGTAGCGGCCTCCTTAGTGAGGAAATACTGGGCAATCGGTACTTTCCTCACTTCGGGGCAATCAACCGCTTCAAAAATTTTCTCCAACTCCGCTAGCCAATCATCCCAACCCAACGGGTCTGTGGCACCGCCAAACTGTGGAGGGTGCATACGGATTACATTCTGAAGCAAGGCATCCGTGTTCGGGTTCGGATTATTCAGCTGAAGAGTTTGGGCTAAAATGGTCATCTGGGTAGCCAATTGTTGAAGTACATTCGCAACTCCAACATCCGCACTGTTCCCCTGGCCATTCGACTGGTCGTGCTGACTTTCGGTGTCAGGATGCACCGAGTTCGACAAACTGGGGTTGGTTGACCCCACAACAGAACTGAGGAAAACGGCCGCGCCTCGTCCTCGTCCGCGTCCACAGCCACGACCACGGCCTAGTCCCCTACCAGCTGACATACTGAAGAACACACAAGGCACGTAAGTACAATTCAATCGCACGTCATCGAAGTGACCGATTCTCAAGAATACCAAAAATAGAAGCAAAACGAATAAGGAAACACCATAAGAGTAAGAGGTCTTACAAGTACCGGTCGCACTGTGATGATGGCAAAGTAGTGATACCGTGGGTAAATGACGACTCAATCGACTCAAAATACCGACAACCTAGGTATCCATAGACCTAAGCTCTGATACCATATTCTGTAACACCCCGAAGTTATTCAGGGAATATTACAGCGCCATAAGCCCCACCGTGGGACCCACAAGGCTAAACATACGCGGAACTACAAATTTTGACAGAGAAGGTCTACATACAATGGAATGAAGAACAATACAAAAGGTACTCAAAACATATCCAATGTATCCGAAGACATCACAACACAAATCGATACCTCGGCAAACACAGGCCGGAACATCAAGAAAAATGGAAAACAATACTCGAGTATTCAATAACCATTCCAGTACAACAACACTAAATGGGGAAACTCAAAACATAACCGGAGGAAAGATACATTATCACACTTGCCCACCATCTTCATCCCGACCCGATACCTGCCTGTCCGATCTCCTGGAACCTGAAATACAAAAAAAGTATTTCCCCCATAAAGGGGTTAGCCGTCGAATAGCTAGTGCAAGTATATCAAGTATGAAATACAATACTCCTAGACAATAAAGTAAATGTAACCGTCAATTCATCAATTTAGGACTAGTATTCCGGAATAACTAAATCTCATAGCATCACATCAATACATATATGAATACCGTGGAACCGCACAAGAGGCTACGGAACCCTCAGAGGACTCATCGCTCCATCCCAGAGTGGTTCATTCATATCATCCGTGGAATCGCACCAAGAGGCTACGAAACCCTCAGGGGACCGGTCGGCCCGCCCCAGAGTGGATATAAATAATCATGCCATTAATATATCTTACTTTCAAAGTCGAGAACGTACAATCATAAATATATACTTGCCTTTGAGACATCGAGAAATTGAACGGAAAAAGGGTATGAGTTCGGTAGGTCCAAGAACGCGCTTCCGGCACCTAAACGATTCACAAGGAATATTATAATCAATTATCCATACTCAAATTACACGAAGAAACTCCCGAAACCCATCTACGATTCATGAAAATACACGGATAAACAACTAGAGGTTGGAAAATCGTCCAAACCCTCACAAGTCCAAAAACGGCACAATCCAATCCGTAAAATCGTAGGAAAAATATGCATACGGGATAGATACATCATAATCTCAAGGTTCTCAAGCTTCAAAATGAATAAATCGGACGAATCTAGGAAAACCCCCAAAATTCCGAAAAAATAGGGTTCTAAGGATTTTTACCTTGATTTGGACGTTAGGATGGATTAGATGTTGTGAAATCCTTGTTTTCCAACCAAATACATTGTTGTTAGAAGAAAGATCACTTCCAATCGCCCAAAATCATCTCTCCCGAGCTGCTCCCGTCGGAAATGAGTGAAGAGGATGAAAAATGACGAAATGGAATTCAACTGTACAATATATATCCGCCGAGCCTAGCGCACGCTACGCTTCCTTCATTAGCGTGTGCTAGAGTGGTCACCGGGTAGTCCAGTGGCTTCTGCTGGCCCCATTATCATGCGCTAATCGCCCTTCTCTAGCGTGCGCTAGCCAAAAAGTGGTGTCCAGTACTTGAGTCCAGAACCTACTGTCCTCTGCCCTGCTCAAGTCTTAGCGTGCGTTACCGCTATGGCCTAGCGTACGTTACCTGATAGTCCAGAAAACCTGACAACCTCACTGCCTCTGCCGACCAGCCTGTTAGCGTGCGCTACGGACGGATGTTAGCGTACGCTACTAACCACGAATAGCGTGCGCTAACGAACTCATAGCGCGCGTTAACCGCCAGTCCAGAGGGCAGTCCGAGTTACTAGTTCTGACCTGACTGGTCCATTAGCGCGCGCTACGGCACAAAGCTAGCGTGCACTATTCACACATAATTAGCGTGCGTTAGCCTAGGCCTAGCGCACTCTATTTCTCTGGCCCAGAACACTTCCGCAAGGTCTAAACAACACAATTGTGACCCAAACAAGATACGAAACTCAGTAACAATATCAACAACATCACCAAGAGTTTACAGAGCGACAAAATAAGAAGAACGGCAAGGTCAAACAGTCAATAGAAAGTACGGGTATTACAATACTTGTTTACGTACGTAATAGGCTATCCTTAACATATGTAAAGCTCGATGTTGACTCGCATGTCCACATCCGCGCCGAAAGCGGCCGACACCAGGCCCACCTACCGCCCACAGCTCGGACCTGTTCGATTCTCTTTATAACGTACGTTATGTACTCAACCTAACGTACGTTAAGCTCGCTTCATTACGTACGTAAGCTCCTGTTCTTAGCGTATGCTACGCTTGGACCTTTACGTACGTAAGCTCATATGCTTAACGTATGTAATGGCTTTTATACTTAGCCATTTTTGCTCCTGCCTATCGTATCAATATACCGAACACGTACACGCGACATACTGATTACATATACTCGTTCCAATAACATTCTCATACGATACATCTGATGCACGACATCCTCAATTGCAATTGTCGACCAAGTACGACAATTATACAATACTCATACAATATATCCAACATCGTAAGACCATCAAGCATGTAATATCCTAGAATTAAAAATAACCTCGATAGATATACTGGTACAACTGTCACAGTCCCCAAAATTACTCATTCATACTGCATCGGTCCCACTCTGTACAGTACAACTCAGATAAAACAATGCAAAAAATTCGTAGCGAAATTTTAGGATATTACACAGGACCACTACTCTTGGGCTCTGCGAAACCACCAGAAACTTTCTGCTTCTTAGAATCGGAAAACTTTTCCATAGCTACTTCTTTCATCTCGTATGCCAGAGCTTTATCTTGATACTGGCGGAGAGTGGTACATTCAAATCCTGACATATATCTCTGTATCTCCGGCTTCATCCTCATGTCAAAGTGAAGCATCATTTCTGCATCGGTCCTGACAAGGTGTCGAACAAATGCCAGTTGGTGATTAAAGGTCTTAATCGCTTGAGCTGTACATCCGCAGGTTGTGCGGAGAAGAATTCTTAGACTTTAGCTTTCAGAACCGGACGAGGGCAATACTGAGCTTCCATTATTATCCCTAATCAGCATCATGATCAATAGGTCGGATAGATTCCCACCACTCGGACGCTTCCCCAGTCAGAAAATATTGGGCGATAGAGGCCCTTCGATCGTCCGGACAGTTAATTCCTACAAATATTTTCTCTAACTTTTTTAGGCAATGATCTCATGTCGGCATTTCAGAAATGCCATTGAACTTTGGTGGATGCATCTTTGCCACCTCTTGTATCCATCTGTCTCCTTGATACCCCAAGTCTTGGATGCCCTGCTGTCTTTCCCCTGGTCGTATACCTATCGCCACCTGCATTCTGTCCACCACTTGAGCGAATTGGGTCATCTGGTTGACCACCTATCGAAGCACATCAGGGACCGCAGGATTATCATTTCCCTCTACAGTTTGCTCTCAATTATTGTTGACAGATTCTTGTTGATCGCTAGAACTGAGATAAGCCTGATTTGACAGGGAATCAGGGACAGAGGATGAAGCTTCTCTCTCAGCATTTGCGCGTCCGCGTCCATGACCGCGACCATGTCCACGACCTCTTACTGTAAGCATACATACTCAATATACGAGAAACAATATCGTTCTAGGATTAATTATCGCAAAAGGGCATAACACTGAAGGATAATAACCGAGTTTTAGAAAATTTACAACCACAACTCGCATGAAGACGCAGGCGGTACAATGATGATATTCACGGTCGGTCAACCAAAAGACATATCTGCACCCTAAATGAACCCGACTACCAAGATGTCCTTAAATCTTAGCTCCGATACCATATTCTGTAACACCCCGAGATATTCAGGATTATTACAGTGCCGTAAATCCTTTATATAAGAATTTACTAGGCTAAGAATTTAAGACAACATTATTAAATCCCAACAGTAAAATTTATTATTACATCCCGAGTTTCAAAAGGACAAAAAGACAAACACCAAACAGTAAACAATACAATACCATCCGAACAATACAAAGCAACAACTTACTTGAGTACTTATTAAAAACACAACACAACTTAAAGGATTCTCCGGACCGTTAACATCACTCAGCACCCCCGTCGTCATGTAGCTCCTGTGGTTGTTTTCCGACTCTCCTGGATCCTGAACATAAAACACATATCCACCCCCGAATGAGTTAGCACAACGATGCTAGTACAAGTACGATAATTATACAACACATGAAGAATAACGCAGTATCAATAACAACAACACAACAACAACAAGCCTCTCGATGAGAAAACTATCAATGCATTACATAATATGACAATCACAACATACTCATGGTAATCCAACGATCCAGCGCGCAGAGCATAGATGCCTATGATGATCCTGTTGGACCAACACGTGGTGGAAAACCCATCCAACGATCCAACGCATACAACATAGATCCCAAGATGATCCCGTCGAACCAACACGTGGTGGACAAGCAACTACAACACATATGCATGACAACATAAATGACATCAACACGGATAAACACAATTAAAGTACTTGCCTTATAATGACGACAAGGATTTAAATACTTCGGCGTGCACCAAAACACTTGAAGGTCGTCCCTTCGTCTAACCACTTGCACGCTTCGAACCTTAAACAATAATAACGAAGAATTCAACTTGCATATACATAACTAACACGAGGGCATCTAACTTACTTAACTAAGATCAAGTGAGTCATTCTAGATGCAACCGACTTCATGGTTCACACATCCGACGAACACATATCTCATGCGATTTGAATGATCCTAATAGGGATAAGATGTTGACGTCTTCGAATTCAAGGATAAACATGTCATCACAATTCCATACTCCAATCTCGATTATAAATTCTTATATGCGGTTCGATGGTTGATACAATTGTTACCAACATCATCACTTCATTCTAACTTTCATCATGAAGATTAGCTAATCAACCCACCCTTACAAGACATGGCAAAAACCCTCAATGTCCATCCACTTAAATTCGTCAAACGAAGGTGATAACAATAATAAGCTTTACGACATAAGAAAATTTCAAATTCATCATCAAATGTATGGTACAATCTCAGAAAACTTCATCCCAAAGTTTACTCAACCAAGGCTCATCTCAAAAATCTTCTTAACAACAGAAAGACCTAAGTATAATCGTCTAACCCTCATAAAACATGGTGTTCGATTTAATAGGTTAACAACAACCATAATAACTTCAGTAGCATGTTCATAACATTCTTAAGAACTCGAATTCCAGGTTGGTACAACATCAACATACCTTACAATGGAGAAAAACGACGAAACACCTGATGGAACTCAACACCGGGAGTTTGAACACGAATCGAAGATGTCTATGATCTTGAAAACCAAGTTGAAAGGTTGATACAAGTAGGTTATAGGTTTGGGGAAACTCTCAAAGTCTCAGAATTCGGACAAGGAGTGGATGTGAAATGGAAGAAGGTTGTTGTCTATAAATAGAATTCTGAACTTCACGTATGTTAGACAAAATGCATTACGTACGCTAGGTTCTTAACATACGCTAGTAACAAAACCTTGCGTACGCTATCGTCAGTCAGTAGCTCACTATCTCAATCTGCCTTCAGTCTTGCGTACGCTATCAGACATTATGTACACTACTAGCTGCCTTTAACATACGTTAACCACATAGTGTAGTGTACGCTAAACACCGTTGACTTCACTTTTCCGAAAAGTGTCTAGGTTCATGCAGAGGAAATTCGTCTTCATCTTTATCCGGCCTTACACACCGACCGTGTCTCAATCTGATGTTGACTGTTTCTAACGTATGCTAAACATACAGCATAACATGCGTTAGATCGGGTGAGTAGCGTATGCTTGAAACATAAGTTAGCGTATGCTAATATCATACAGACACATACATTAATTATTACACTCTACACTATACGATTATGAATACTATAGTACGGATACAGAAGTTCATACTTCGATTAATTACACGACATAATCAAATACGGTTCACATATAGATAAAAATACACAATAATTATCCGGGTATTACACGTGTTAGTTTTCCTCACGAAGTTCGTCAAGGGTCGACTGATACTAGAGAATTCCTGGACGGACCGATGATCGTAGCCTGTCAATCAAAGGAAACTTCTGACGTCCTTGATATTCTTAGGTGATTCCCAGATCATCACTGTCTTGATCTACTGAGGATTGACTCTGACGTTTTCTATCGACACAATGTGGCATAAAAAGATTACTCTCGACAATTGGGATTTGCAACTAGATAAGTTAGAATATATTGATGTTGTCTCAAAACACCTAGCACTTGTATCAAGTGCTCTTCATACTCCTCTCAACTTGTGGGAAAGAGTAAGAATGTTATTAATAAACACCATCACATATATATGAAGTAAATCAATCAGAACTCTGTTCATTGACTCCATGAAGACGGTTGGAGCATTAGTCAATCCAAATGATTCTACTATGTACTCGTAGGGCCCGTACCTCGATCGAAATGCCATCTTAGGTATATCTTCCTCTCGAATTCTCTAATGATAGTAGCTAGACTGCAAAATTAATCTTGAAAAGTACCACAAATCCCTGAAGCGGGTCCAGTAAGTCATCAATCCTCGAAAATGGATACCGATTCTTGATGGTGACTTTGTTTATTTCTCTGTAATCAATACACAAGCAAAGTGAATTTTCTTTCCTCTTTAAGAAAATAACTATCATGCCCCAAGGTGAAATAATTGGGTGCATAAGACCTTTTTCTAACAACTCTTCAAGTTGTATCTTTAATTCTTGCATCTTCACTGGTGCCATTATGTATGGAGCTTTATAAATCAGCCTCGTTCTTGGTTCAAGTTCGATTGAAAGATCAACTTCTATTCATGGCGGCAATCTAGGTAAGTCATTAGTAAATTCATTAGGAAATTCGTTTACCACCGGAATATGGACCATGGATAATTCAGAAGTCTCCTCGTGTAGAACATAACACTAAAAATACATCTCGTTTGAGTGGCAAGAGATTTTTGGTGTCACTAAACTGAGAGGTCCCTTCATGCTGAAATGTTCCCATCCTCTAATGACATGAATAGCACCTTCACGAGCCATAATATAGAACAATGTATGACACATGTATCAAACAACACATGTACATGTTTAGAATTTACAAAATAGGTGTGCTTGATATAGTTGTTGCATGTTGATAGTCAGTTGCTCTCAGCCGAGCACACGAGATGGAGCTGATCCCGAGAAAGATGCAGTACCACCGCCTTACCCACGACCTCTATTTACACCTTGCAATAGAGGTCGAGTCTGAACAGGCGGAGATAGATATTTAGGAGCAGATAGTATTATGGGTGACCGAACTGAGTCCTATTGCCTCGAACGAAAGGCTGAATTTGTTGCGTATGCAGCTCGTGAACAAGACATGTGGCCACTCTTTCCATAAGTGAAATATTTTGTTGCTGTCTTCTGGCAGCGGTTCATGGAGTGTCATGTATTTCCACAGTTAAAACATTTTCGGTTGGCAAATATACCCTTCGACCTTCCTTGTTAGTGGGAAACATCATATTTGTTAGAATACAGCATCGAGTTTGCTTTATAATTTCTGCCAGAATGATAACATGTCTTCCGCCTCTTCTAACTCTAGCTTGCATCAAAGCTTAGAATGGTATCTGCATATGTTGTTGCTATATCCTCATATTCCCTCAAAGTGGTACAATGAAAATCGGCAGCATAGCGTTGAATGTCTTCTGGCAGTCTCTGTGCTACATGGTAGATATATTGGTCCTCAGACAAAACCACATGAGAAATTTAACTCGGCTCAGTCTGATAGGTCTGAATGATCTCCTGAAATGGCGAATTTTGTGGCCCATTACTGAAGAATCATATGCACGAGAGGTATGCACATATCTAGTACAATACTCATTATTCCACAAACTAGCCAACTCGAGCCAACCAATAACTCTTCCTTCTAGTTTATATGTCCTCCACCAGCGAGCAACATTATCACGAAGCTGATTAAGTCCTAGTGGCACTTTTCTGTTTTGTGTACATCTAATAACCTCAAAAGCGATCTCCAGTTTGAAGATTGAGCCATCAACCTGCTTTTCCCATGTTCCGTTGAAAAAAGATGGCCTCGCCTTTAGTGTTTCTCCAAGCCAACTGTCACCACTGGAGTTCCCCTTAATTAACATTAATAATCGGTAACCGATCGGCCTGATTAGCTTAGGCAATACGCATCGATCTCCTGGACTAAGTTCTGAATACAAACCTGGTCCATGCCTCCCGAGTTAGCATCTTGGCGTTCCGCTTCATTAGCATTCAGATTTATGATGAGAGGTGGTTGGTCCCCACGTAGAACATTCTCAACAGTGTCCTCGTTAGTGTCATTAGCAACAGAGTCAGCAGGTGTGTTAAAAACCGCATTAGCATTTCTTGTATTCCTATGTCGTGCCATCTCAACAAATAGTGACAATCTAAAGGACGAGATCAGTATCATCATTATTCAAAATATCACTAATCCCCAATCTTAATATAATCACCAAGAGAAATATAATTCATAAAAATGGACACACATAATTCACTTACTTAGTAATTCCCTCAACAAGTAGTGGTCGCTTGGTGTTAATCTTCATTGGTTTCTTTAAATATTTTCGAATAAAAAATAAATTTTGCGGAAAAAAAAGTTTTATGTTGAATATTTAGTTCTGATACCATATTTTGTAACATCCACTGAACTTACCGAGTATTACAATCGTGAATCCAAGTGGTACCCACAAGGCTATTTTAATAGCATCAAACTTATTATGGTTAATTTGAAAAAGTGCTCGAAATGACCAACTCCACAATACAACAATCGAAAAGTTTACATTTGTATATACATCTGATTATACAGTAATTACAAGAAAATGATTCAAAAGTTTATTCTTAATTTTTTCAAATAAACTTCATATGTGTAATCACGCTGCAATACTCGATCAAGTATGACCGGGACTCTAGAGAATATCCTGCACCTAAGCAACAAATTTGCCTAACATGATGAGTCGTGCCAGCCCAACATGAGGTCAGATATGATAACAAATATCATAAAACTATAGCACATATATGAAAGGCCCATAAACACTTGGTCCTTTTAAAATTGCAGTTACTGCACGCGCCAAATAATAATCACAAGCCCATCGGATACACACTGCCGGTGAAAGAACCGTACGAGAATACACACTGTCGGTAAAAGAACTGTACCACTGGCGGTAATTACAAACACCACACCAGGATATACACTGCTGGCCGTAATTATCACAATCACAATTACCAAAGTCTAAAATTCTAGTATGAAGGTGCTGAAATTCCGAGTAGGAGAGAGAGATATGCATGATTTTCTCTATAGGAGGTTGTGTTTATAGGTGTAAATTATATCAAAGACAAAAGAATTTTTGGTTAATTTGGATCCTTTGACTTGCTTCCCAAGCAGTCTGGAAGGATTAAGAATGGGAGGAGTCACAAACTTAATTAATATTGACGAATAATTAAATTCGGGGGTCGGGAAGGGCCAAGGCCCGAGGCTGGGTCTAAGGCTGAACCGAGCTGTCGGTCGTATAGATAGATGATTGGTGGGATGGTTGGTCGGTCGGTCGGACGCATGGACACGCGAGTGCCCGTATGCGACCCCTTCCGCCTAGGCACTCCCGCAAGTGTTTTGTATAGTCTACTATCTTGTTTTGTATTATAAGGTGCCTCCTACAGAGAAATATTTTCTATGTGGGATGGCTTCAACTCCTTTCAAATGAGTGAGTTTTCTTATTTTTCCATCTCGAAAGCTCAACCTTTGAGCACTAATTTCTCACTTTTCCGATCTTAGATTTTTGAAAATAAATACACCATGATTATCTACTCGAAATGTAATATCCGTGTTTTCTATTTTTGGTAATTTCTATTTTTGGTGTATGTTCGCTTCGGACAGCTCGCTTAGCACTGTTTTGGAATTCTGAATCTATTTTGTTCTTGGAGTTTTTCCGTCTGGTCGAGTTTCGAGGATGTTTTTGCATAATTTCATCTTGAAATATATTTTGCCGCATGTACGTTCGATTCTCGTAAAACTTGTTCGTTTTCATTGTTTCTTGATTTGTATAAGTTTGTATGGTTGAGTTGGTCGTGTTGAAACTTTCGGTTTGTTAATCCGACGTTGTATCGCGATTTTTCGGGCATTTGGGTCGTTCTTGTAATTTTCATAAGTTTGGGGAATTTCGCTTTATTTGTTTCGTTTCAGACTCCCTAGTGATCGAGATTATATTCTCTTTCAACACTCAACTTTGTCATCTTGATTATTACGTATTTATGTTTCCGGATTCTGGTCTTGCTTCGTATTTCGGCACTTTCGCGCTGTTGGCAGCAGTGTACTGTACAGTACTGAACTGCTTCCTGAGTAGCGCACGCTACCCCGGACTTACTTGCGTGTGCTATCACTGTGTGGTTAGCGTACGCTAACCCGGGGGTCGTAGCGTGCGCTAACAATTTCAGCGGTCTGGACAGTAGGTTCAGTGTTTCTGTACTGGGCCAGGTAGCGTACGCTAATTCAGCATTAACGCACGCTAGTTCCTAATATTAGCGCACGCTAACCATGTCCGTTAGCGCACGCTAACTGGAGGACAGTAGGCAGACTGTTTTCCCCGCCCCGTTAGCGCACGCTAATGCTTGTGCGTAGCGTGCGCTAAGACTGTTTTATAAATAGGACAGCAGCAGTCAACTTCGTTATTTTTCCTTCATTTCTTATCCTTCTCGGCTTTGAGCGATTCCAGGCGAGGTTTAGGGCCGATTCCGACTGTAGATCATCATTCACTACCACCGTGCATTCCTTGTGTGAATTCTTCAAGTTCCTAATCACTTTCCACCATCCGAATCAAGGTAAAAACTCCCAAAACCCTTGTTTTGAGATTTTGGGGGAAAATTGGGGATTTCTTGGGATTTGACTCTTATAGTCCGAATTATCACTGGGTTATCGCTAGACTTTGATTGTGTACTTGTAATCCTTCATTTTATTGATGATTTGTGGTTTTGGACTTCAAGTTTTCCATTGTTTGTCACTTATAGTCAACGATACCCAAGTCATGACCGACAAATTGTTCCAGCGGGTAGAATTAGGATTTATTCTTACCTTTCCGCGTTATTGAGACTTTTGTATACCGTTATTGTGTTAGGAACGGATTTGGAAGGATTGTTCGGACCGAAACCTATTCCTTCGTCGTTTCCTTCGTTTCGTTTCATTCAAGGCAAGTACATGTATTACATTTCGTTATGTATGTTGTGATTTTCGAAATAAATGATGAACTGTGATTTTCGGGTGCGTGAGTTGTGTTCCTTCCACCCTGAGTGTCCGAAGGGATGTCTGGGGGTCGATACTAAGGGGTATGGCCGCGGAAGGGAACTTGGGTGCGTGTGTGATTGAACTTCCACCCGGAGTGTCCGACGGGATGTCTGGGGGTCGATACTAAGGGGTACGGTCGCGGAAGTGGTATCCCACCCGGAGTGTTCGACGGGATGTCTGGGGGTCGATACTAAGGGGTACGGCCACGGGATACCAGTTGTGATTTTGTGAAATCGTGATGATTGGAACTGATTTGATTGCCAATGTAGTATTCCGGAATATATATGGCAAATGACTTATGTTTGAGATGATTGTGTAAAAACCGTATTTTGTATATAATGTTGTGTAATTGTGTACTTGCACTAGCTATTCGAATGCTAACCCCTTAAATGGGGGAAATGCGTCTTATGCATTTCAGGTACCGGGAGAGGTGAGGAGCAGGCACGGGACACGCATGCAAAGGATGGGATGGCTTGATGATGTGGCTCGAGTCTGTATTTTTATGTCGTGTCATTGCATTTGTCGAGTTTCGGAGTTAGACTGTTTACTTTGAAACTTGGTTTAAGTCCCCTGCGTGGGCAATGAGTTTGGATTTATCTTATGTTCATGTACTCCGTTAAAATGTTTTGGCCGAGGCCACGGCCTTACTTACTTTTGAGTGCGTCATTTGGGATTATATTGTGGTTTATGTGTCATGTGTCAGCCTGGTAGACCTCACGAGGGTTCTACGGCGTGTAATGTCCCATTTGTGAATCGGGGTGTTACATTTATGGTATCGGAGCAAGGTTTTGAATACCTAGGTTGTCGGTGAATTTTGGGTCTGTCAGTTGCGTCATTAGAGTCAGTCGTTGAGCCTAATATCATCATGCTACCGTCTTTTCGTGCGACCCGTGGCTGTAAGTCTCCTCGAACTCTTATATTTCTGTAATTCGTTTTCTTGCGCTGTTCGGAATCGTGACTTGTGTTACCAACCTTGTGAATTGTGAATCTTTCTGATCTTGTTCTTTTCTTATTTTCCTTCAGTATGTTGAGAGGTCGTGGTAGACCGGCTAGGGGACGCGGCCGCGGCCGTGGTCGTGGTGCTGATAATGAGGAGGGCTCACTTTCTCAGTCCTCTGCGGACTCAGCCTCTCACTCAGTGCCGTCGGGTAATAATGCCGACGCCGGGGCTACTGCCGTACTTCGGCAGTTGGTAGCCCAACTTACTCAGATAGCTCAGGGTGGACGCCAGAATCCGCCCCCGACACCGGAAGAGGAGGCTAGTAAATGGCTTCAGACGGTGACTAAGATGAACCCACCTCGTTTCTCCGGATCTTCTGACCCTCTCGGTTGGGAAAATTGGCTCTTTCAGTTGTCCAGAACCTTCGATGCCGTAGCTTGTCCCGAAGACAGGAGGGTACTTATTGCCCAGTACCTCCTGGATAAGGAAGCTGCGGAATGGTGGAAGGCCGTTACGCCTAGAGACTGTCGAGCTACTTGGGAGGAATTCAAGGCTGCTATGGAAGCAGAATATTGTCCACCGCCAGTTAAGGAACGCAGAATTGTGGAGTTCTTCACCGCTACACCTCAGGATGTGCCTATCTCTCAGGCCATCATTACTTACAATCAGCAGTTGGGCTTCGTGAGAGATCAGGTGAGGACGGAGGCTGATAAAATCCGTTCCTTTAATATGCGCATGAAACCGCATATCAGGCAGAGTATGGCACCGCTCATGTGTTCCACTTTGAAGGAGTATCAGGATCGCGCTCTAGCGATCGAGATGGCCGCACCGGAATTAGAGTTGGGTGCCGAGGCCAAGAAACAGAAAACGGTTGGCAACTTTTCAGACGGCAAGAGTGGCCGATTTTCGAGAGTACAGTCAGCCCCTACACCGGGGAAGAGGCCATTTCATCAAGCTGGGGGATCTCAGGGTAACCGTTAAGTTTAGTCCGTTGCTTCTGGTGGCAGGGTTTGTTTTAACTGCAACCAATATGAGCATTTGATGAAGGATTGTCCTTTTCCTCCAGTTACTTGCTACACTTGCGCGCAGACCGGGCATCGGACGACTCATTGTAAGAGGGCCACCAGGGCTGTTAGGGTTCCGACTACCACTACCAATCAGAGGGATCACAGCACTCCAGCTGCTCATATTCTGCAGAGTTCGGGTCGTGGTAGGGGACGGGGTCAACCGGATCGCCGTGCAGCCTCGAGTTCGGGTTCAGTTCACCCCCGATTGTATCAGATGAGGCGCACAGAGGAGGCAGACATTCCGGTGGCGTCAGGTACCACTCAAATCCTTACTCATCCAGTTTCAGTGCTTTTTGATTCCGGTGCTACCCATTCCTTTATTGCATCGGATTGTGTGAGTCGTATTGGTTTTGACTGCTTGTTTGAGTGTGAGCCATTTGTAGTGAGTACGCCCAGCGGGGATCGTATGGTTGGGGACCGGGAAGTTAGGGATTGCCCAGTGAGGATCGGGAGCCGAGATTGGCCCTCGAATCTCATTGTTATAGACCTTAAGGGTGAGGATTTGATCCTCGGGGACGATTGGTTGGATCGTCACGGTGCTATCATGAACTATCGGACTCGTACTATCTCGATCGTGGCCGAGGACGGCACCGAGCATACTCTAGTCGGTTGTAAGCCGGGTAGATTGGGGAGTGTGATTAGCGCCTTGAAGGCAATGAAACTTCTGAACCATGGTTGTGTTGGCTACTGGTGTTACGCTCTGAAGGCGGAAGATGGTGGAATTGATTTATCGTCAATTCCAGTTGTTAGCGAATACCCCGATGTATTTCCGGACGACTTGCCGGGATTACCACCACAGCAAGAGGTGGAGTTCCCTACTGATCTAGAGCCGAATGCGGCCCCTATTTCTCGAGCGCCGTACCGTATGGCACCGTCAGAGATGTTAGAATTGAAGAATCAGTTGGGAGAGTTGTTAGATAAAGGGTATATTCGGCCGAGCGCATCGCCTTGGGGTGCGCCTGTACTTTTTGTTAAGAAGAAGGATGGATCGCTTCGTTTATGCATCGACTATCGAGAATTAAACAAGCTAACCATCAAAAATAAATACCCTTTGCCCAGGATTGACGATTTGTTTGATCAGCTTCAGGGGGCGACAATCTTTTCGAAGATTGATTTGCGATCGGGCTACTACCAGTTGAGGATTCGGGACGTCGATATTCCGAAAGCTGTCTTTCGAACGAGATATGGCCATTACGAGTTTGTGGTTATGCCTTTTGGGCTAACCAATGCCCCAGCAGTGTTCATGCAGTTGATGAACAAAGTTTTTATTGAGTATCTGGACAAATTCGTAGTCGTTTTTATCGACGATATTCTTATCTATTCACGGAGTCGGGAGGAGCACGCATTACATCTCCGGATTGTATTAGACACTTTGAGGGTTGAGCAGTTGTACGCGAAGTTCTCTAAGTGTGAGTTTTGGCTCGAGGAAGTGACGTTCCTCGGGCATGTGATTTCAGCAGAGGGAGTTCGGGTAGATCCGCAGAAGATAGAGGCAGTGATGGCTTGGGAGCCGCCTAAGAATGTGAAGGAGGTGAGGAGTTTTTTGGGTCTTGCCGGCTATTACCGTAGGTTCGTTGAGGGATTTTCTAAGATCGCTAGACCACTCACTCAGTTGCTCCAGAAAACTCAGAAGTTTGAGTGGACTGCAGACATGCAGGACAGTTTTGACGAGTTAAAGAGACGTTTGACTACCGCACCCGTTTTAGCATTGCCTCAGGGGAACGAGGATTTCGTAGTGTATAGTGATGCTTCGGGCCTTGGTCTAGGATGTGTTTTGACGCAGAGAGACAGAGTGATTGCTTATGCGTCCCGCCAATTGAAACCTTATGAGGTAAATTATCCCACGCACGATTTGGAATTAGCTGCGGTCGTTTTCGCCTTAAAAATTTGGAGGCATTATCTCTATGGGTCATCGTGTAAGATTTTTACGGATCACAAGAGTCTGAAGTACATCTTCAGCCAGAAAGAGTTGAATATGAGGCAGCGTAGGTGGTTAGAGCTAATTAAAGATTACGACCTCGAGATACTTTACCATCCGGGTAAGGCCAACGTAGTGGCTGATGCGTTGAGCCGAAAACCGATGGCTTTACAGATGTTAGAGGTACTTACACCGCAGAGTAGGATCCAGCGAGATTTCATCTGTCAGAATATTGAGGTTTGGGTTCAGAGAGTTCAGGGCCAGTTATGTGCGTTAGAGATCACTTCGTCCTTGACTGATGATATCAAGGCGAAGCAGTATGACGATCCGTTTTTGGTCCAGTTGAGGGAGGATGTGAGGAAGGGGAAAGCCCCTGGATTTGTAGTTCAGGATGATGGCGTTCTGAGATTTCGCGGCAGATTGTGTGTACCGAATGTTATTGAGCTGAGACAGAAGATCTTGAGCGAAGCTCATACCACGCCTTACTCCATACATCCTGGTACGAGTAAAATGTACAAGAACGTGAGGAGTAAATACTGGTGGAGTAATTTGAAGACAGACGTTAGCGAGTTCGTGTCGATATGTTTGACTTGTCAGCAGGTTAAGATCGAGCATCAGCGACCCGCGGGGTTTTTGCGACCACTTCCTATCCCGGAGTGGAAATGGGAGGATATTTCTATGGATTTCATTACCAGTATGCCTAGGACTCGGACTGGAATGAACATGATTTGGGTTATTGTCGATCGACTGACCAAATCAGCTCATTTCCTGGGTATTAAGGACACTTGGGGTCCAGAGACCGGCAGTGTTTATTGCAGAGATCGTGAGATTGCATGGGACTCCTAAGAGTATTGTTTCGGATCGTGATGGCCGGTTCGTGTCACATTTTTGGCAGGCTGTTCATCGAGCTTTGGGGACTGAGTTGAGACTCAGTACATCTTACCACCCTCAGACTGACGGGCAGTCATAGCGGACGATCCAGACGTTAGAGAATATGTTGAAAGCCTGTGCCCTAGATTGGAAGGATGATTGGGAGTCGCACTTGCCATTGATCGAGTTCACGTACAACAATATTTGACACGCCTCGATCAAAATGGCACCATTTGAGGCGTTGTATGGGAGGAGGTGTAGATCGCCGTTGTGTTGGGACGATGCGTCCGAGCTGATTGGTACCGAGCCCGATATGGTAGTTGAGACGAGAGAGAAGATTACTCTGATTCGTGATAGATTGTTGACGGCCCAGAGTCGACAGAAGTCTTATGCCGACACGCGTCGCCGGCCGTTGGAGTTCGAAGTGGGTGATCACGTTTTGCTTAAGGTGTCGCCGACACGGGGAGTTTACCGCTTCTGCCGGAAGGGTAAACTTAGTCCGAGATATATTGGGCCGTTTGAGATTTTAGAGAGAGTGGGAGAGCTTGCCTATCGGTTAGGCTTGCCGCCGTCTTTGAGTCACGTTCATAACGTATTTCATGTTTCCCAGCTTAGGAGGTATGTATCGGACCCTAGCCATATTATCGACTTTGGAGAGATCGAATTGGGACCCGACATTACCATCGAGGAGAGGCCGATTCAGATTTTAGAGCGTCGGGTGAAGCAACTTCGTCATAAAACCATTCCTCTGGTTAAAGTTCAATGGTCGAGACATGGGTCCGAGGAAGCCACATGGGAGACGGAAGAGAGTTTGCGGTCGAGATACCCCGAGTTGTTCGCGTTGTAAGTTTCGGGACGAAACTTATTTTTAGGGGGAGATAATGTAATATCCGTGTTTTCTATTTTCGGTAATTTCTATTTTTGGTGTATGTTCGCTTCGGACAGCTCGCTTAGCACTGTTTTGGAATTCTGAATCTATTTTGTTCTTGGAGTTTTTCCGTCTGGTCGAGTTTCGAGGATATTTTTGCATAATTTCATCTTGAATTATATTTTGCCGCATGTACGTTCGATTCTCGTAAAACTTGTTCGTTTTCGTTGTTTCTTGATTTGTATAAGTTTGTATGGTTGAGTTGGTCGTGTTGAAACTTTCGGTTTGTTAATCCGACGTTGTATCGCGATTTTTCGGGCATTTGGGTCGTTCTTGTAATTTTCATAAGTTTGGGGAATTTCGCTTTATTTGTTTCGTTTCAGACTCCCTAGTGATCTAGATTATATTCTCTTTCAATGCTCAACTTTGTCATCTTGATTGTTACGTATTTATGTTTCCGGATTCTGGTCTTACTTCGTATTTCGGCACTTTTGCGCTGTTGGCAGCAGTGTACTGTACAGTACTGAACTGCTTCCTGAGTAGCGCACGCTACCCCGGACTTACTTGCGTGCGCTATCACTGTGTGGTTAGCGTACGCTAACCCGGGGGTCGTAGCATGCGCTAATGATTTCATTGATGCAGGCCGGTAGGTTGATGTTTACATCTTGGGCCAGGTAGCGTACGCTAATTCAGCATTAACGCACGCTAGTTCCTAATATTAGCGCACGCTAACCATGTCCGTTAGCGCACGCTAACTGGAGGACAGTAGGCAGACTGTTTTCCCCGCCCCGTTAGCGCACGCTAATGCTTGTGCGTAGCGTGCGCTAAGACTATTTTATAAATAGGACAGCAGCAGTCAACTTCGTTATTTTTCCTTCATTTCTTATCCTTCTCGGCTTTGAGCGATTCCAGGCGAGGGTTAGGGCCGATTCCGACTGTAGATCATCATTCACTACCACCGTGCATTCCTTGCGTGAATTCTTCAAGTTCCTAATCACTTTCCACCATCCGAATCAAGGTAAAAACTCCCAAAACCCTTGTTTTGAGATTTTGGGGGAAATTTGGGGATTTCTTGGGATTTGACTCTTATAGTCCGAATTATCACTGGGTTATCGCTAGACTTCGATTGTGTACTTGTAATCCTTCGTTTTATTGATGATTTGTGGTTTTGGACTTCAAGTTTTCCATTGTTTGTCACTTATAGTCAACGATACCCAAGTCATGACCGACAAATTGTTCCAGCGGGTAGAATTAGGATTTATTCTTACCTTTCCGCGTTATTGAGACTTGTGTATACCGTTATTGTGTTAGGAACGGATTTGGAAGGATTGTTCGGACCGAAACCTATTCCTTCGTCGTTTCCTTCGTTTCGTTTCATTCAAGGCAAGTACATGTATTACATTTCGTTATGTATGTTGTGATTTTCGAAATAAATGATGAACTGTGATTTTCGGGTGCGTGAGTTGTGTTCCTTCTACCCGGAGTGTCCGACGGGATGTCTGGGGGTCGATACTAAGGGGTACGGCCGCGTAAGGGAACTTGGGTGCGTGTGTGATTGAACTTCCACCCGGAGTGTCCGACGGGATGTCTGGGGGTCGATACTAAGGGGTACGGCCGCGGAAGTGGTATCCCACTCGGAGTGTTCGACGGGATGTCTGGGAGTCGATACTAAGGGGTACGGCCACGGGATACCAGTTGTGATTTTGTGAAATCGTGATGATTGGAACTGATTTGATTGCCAATGTAGTATTCCGGAATATATATGGCAAATGACTTATGTTTGAGATGATTGTGTAAAAACCGTATTTTGTATATAATGTTGTGTAATTGTGTACTTGCACTAGCTATTCGAATGCTAACCCCTTAAATGGGGGAAATGCGTCTTATGCATTTCAGGTACCGGGAGAGCTGAGGAGCAGGCACGGGACACGCATGCAAAGGATGGGATGGCTTGATGATGTGGCTCGAGTCTGTATTTTTATGTCGTGTCATTGCATTTGTCGAGTTTCGGAGTTAGACTGTTTGCTTTGAAACTTGGTTTAAGTCCCCTGCGTGGGCAATGAGTTTGGATTTATCTTATGTTCATGTATTCCGTTAAAATGTTTTGGCCGAAGCCACGACCTTACTTACTTTTGAGTGCGTCATTTGGGATTATATTGTGGTTTATGTGTCATGTGTCAGCCTGGTAGACCTCACGAGGGTTCTACGGCGTGTAATGTCCCATTTGTGAATTGGGGTGTTACACGAAATTTATATTTCGTATCAAGCTCGTTTTAAATTTCGACGACACGCCAAATTTAGAAAATATAGTCAAGTCGTGCTTTAACCATTTATTTCTAAAAATCCTAATATTATTTGTACAATATAATATGGGCTTTTCTACCGTCAGGCCAGGAAAACTTGGCCTGACGTTAGGCCGGTGTTAAAATTACATATTTTTTTATATTTGTCGATTCCAATTTGTATATTCTTCTTATTAGAGTTGAGCTGTGCGGATTGGAATCAACAAATATGAAAAAAATGCAATTTTAGTACCAGCCTAATACAAGATCAAGTTTTCCTGACCTGACGATAAGAAAATACATCTTAAGTACACCACATATTTTTTCATATTTGTCGATTCAAGTTGTATATTCTTCTTGTTAGGATTGAACTATACGGATTGGAATCGACAAATATAAAAAAATAAGTAATTTTAACACCGGCCTAACGTCAGGTCAAGTTTTCCTGGCCTGACAATAGAAAAGCCCATATAATATAACATAAGATAAGAGTTGCGTTTATAGAAGATAAGATGATTGGTTTGGAAATGAGGTGATTACGGAGAAGGTACGATTTGCATCTATAGAAGATAAGATGATGGAGAATCAGTTAATATGGTCTCTCTACGTGAGAGGAAGACCTGTTAATGCCCCAGTGAGGAGGGTCGAACACTTGGCAACATATAACATTGTGAAGGGTAAATGAAGACCCACAAAAACATGAATAAGTGATTGAAAACTATATGAGGTTCCTCGATATTGGAGAAAAATGGCTATAGTGAGAACAATGTAGAGGAAAAATATGAGTGTGGTTATGGAGTTTAATTCCTATTTATTTTTGTTTTTATTCTTATTTTATTTTATTTTATTTTATTTTACTTTATTTTTTGTTTATTTTTCATATTTTTTCAAACTTATTCACTAATCTTCTACTACCATTCTTAATATTTGAATGATTTTTTTATATGGAGTCAATTTAATTTTTCTTCAAACTTCATATTTTATATTTAATTATTTAGTAATTTTTTGTTTTTGTTACTATTAATTCATTTTCTTAGCCAAGGAGGGTTTAAAGGATGGTTCATGTTATTCGAACACAAATCATTTTGGGAGTAGGACTCAAATGCTGTTGAAAGGACCAATGTACCACTCCATATTAAATTTGATATAAAAAATATATCCTTCCAAAAGTATCCTTAGAATATTGAATTAAAGAATTTAGTTTTTTCATTCCTGACAGTTCTCCGCCAGACCTCCAGCAACTAGACAATTTTTTTCGGTCGCCTGCCTACCGATTCTCCGACAGCAGCCAGCTACCCATTGGATCTACGACGACGAGTAGTTTTTATTATTTTTTTGTTCTTTTTGCGGTCGCTTGCAGGCCTATTCTCCGTCGGTCCGCCTGCTGTCCGTCGCCATACCTCAGGCGACTGGGCAGTTTTTTTTATTTTTTTTGCAGCCACCTACGGACCGTTTTCCTACGAGGCCCCCGATGGCCACCGGCAGACATCAGCCCCCCCGCCGGTCCACCATATAGTTTTTTTTTTTGCGATCGTCGATAGTCGGGGGACCTCCGTTGACTGGTCGATTTTTTTTTTTTTGCAGCCGTCTACCAACCTGTTCTTCAGCCGCCGACCATCGATGGGCATCCGGTGAGCAAAAATTTCTTTTTGTCTCTGGCGGTCAATATATTTTTTGAACAATATGATCATTTAATTTGATAATTTTAATTTAATTATGGCACCCCCACCGTGCCATTATGTGACGGATTATCCACTAATGTGTGTGTATATATATTTATCTTTTCGTACATACTATTTGCGAAATCAATTCGACAATTGTCAAAAAATTGAATGTCCGTAGTCCATGTCATAATTTATTGTCCAATTAGATGTCACAAAAATTACACATCATTTCTTTTTGGCACATAATAATATTTTTATTTATAATTTATAGTATTTATAATTTAATTTGAAACGGTACATAATCTATAGATGAAAATCTTATTGTAGTTACCAAATTTATAAAAATTAAAATTTATTTTAATTACATATAAATAACACACGCATGTTATATATTCATATTCATGCTCAATTTTGGTAATTAAAGGATCAATTATTTTTTATATTTAATTTTTAGGTTAACTATAATTAATTAGTAACTTATCAAATAAAAAATATACTACTAAATTTTCACATTTAGTTTTTCGTCATGTGATTAATTGATTAATTATTGATTTTAAATATCATATATTCATAAATGAAATTTTTTAAAAATAACAACCATATAACACTCCAATAAACATATAATATATTTAAAAAATATATAAAATAATATTCTCAAATCCTTACATATATTCAAACTTTCAACTATAAATAGAGAATTGCTTCGATTCATCTAACTCCATAATTGGAGTCGCAAAAAAATTATACATTTATAAAGTATGTAACAACTATGAAATTGAGTAAATATGGATCTCCGAGAATTATCCATTAGTGGAAGGGACAACAATCCAACAAAATTGTAGTAATTATTGTCTACACGCTAACAATAAAGGTTGTCTATTTTTTTCGCGATCCACTATGGCTCTGAGGCATCGATGGTGGTTCTCGACTGTGGTATTTCATCACCTTTAATGATAGATATAATAAAAATATTAGCATTTTAACCATGTGTGAGTATGCATACTCAGACATGGAGAGAGAGTATGTATACTCGTAAATAGATGAGTACTTACACATTGTCATCCTTATACATATCATGTATAATAAATATTATCTATTATTTTATTTTGTTATATTTTATGCAATATTAGTTGTTCTTTAATGTATACAAAACAAGATTATGGTCATGTTTGGCGACTAGTGGATAGCTGATAGCTGATTGTATTAGCTAATACGTGATAGCTGATTGTGTATAAGTATTTGGTAAAATGATAGTTGATAGTTGCTTGATTGCGCAAAATGATTAATAAGGATATTGAAATATTTATTTGGTTAATAATAATAACCATTATGGTGAATTTATTGAAAATAAAATAATATTACGAAAATCTTAGTTATTTTGAAGTTGTCCTAATTCAAATTTTTGTAGAGAAATATTAATAGTTGTTAAATATTAAATTAGTTGTAAATAGTATGAAAAATGACAAGTATGTTTGAAATAATTACAATAATGGTATCATGTTTTTGTTGTTTCAGGAAGAAATTATCATTTTAAATCAAGTTCACAATTATTTCTACGCAAAAAGCTCATCTACCTATCTTTTTCAAAATCAGCTTTTGGACCAAAAAGCTAATATAAAACTCTATTTTTCATTTGAGGTAATTAGTTATTTTATTAACTTATATGAGTTGAGATAATTAGCAAATATTACTATACAGGTTTGGCACGGAATGGATAGTAAAGTCGGTTATATATTCGGTTTGGGACAAGCACAAGCATATAAATGCTAAACGAATTTTAATAGGTTATCTTATTTCCAAATTAATAATTAGAATTTAATTGTTAATCTTCATCATTTATATTATTTATTCTTAATGTTTACATTTTAATATTTGGATTTTCACCGAGATGGATAATCAATTATTGTAACTACCTATATTTGATTGTTTACATTTAACTGAGTTTGGACAATTGAGGGGTTCTACTATATGAGTTTGAGATGACAACGAGTAGTAAAATCACAAACGTCTTTTACGAACACAAACGAGTACTACTATATATAAATCTTAAAGGCTTGAGAACACCCTTTAATCAATATGATTTAGTACGGATACTGATATATAAATCTTAAAGGCTTGAGAACACAGACGCCCTTTACGAACACAAACGAGTACTACTATAAGGGTTGAGAACACAAACGGGTAGTAAAGTCACATTTTAATTTGGTTTAGGACGCGTACGGGTATATAAATTCTAAAATGGTTCTGATGGCCCGACCCAGCCTTATTATTTCGATTCATCGTCATTCACGGTAAACGACTCTCGGTGATTGAACCCTAACTAAATATTAATGTAATTGTTATGTTTATACTTATAAATTATAACGTAGTATGATTTTCCCATCTAATTTTGACAGATTAGACACAATATATATATATATATTCAAATGTGATCCCGTCCTTAAAATGATAAAGGCGTCCGTACATATTTAGTACAGATTCACTGTAGACATAGTATGTTGTAAAACATATTTATTTTATCTCAATGCACAGTTAATCCTTATTAAATATGTGCAACGAATCTGAATATATATATATATATATATCACTGACTTATGTTTTTCTTGTAATGAATACTCGATCAATTTTCAAAAGGGTTTTCCATTCGGAGAAGGATATATATATATATATGGAGAAGGGGGTAACTTTATAAACCAAATAAGATTAGGGGGCTATTCCCTTACATAGCTAATTTTTATCGTACAGGAGAGTAGAAAAACTACTAGTATTCAGGGGGACCAAGTCCCTAATGTAGCCACAAATAGACGACAGTAAAATATTTAGGGGGGCAATCCAAACATAGCCACAATACAAAAAAGTAAAGATACAATTTTGGGGTGGCCAATTTCCATACATAGCCACACAACAAACTTGACTTACCAACACATACCAATATCTTCCGCCAAAATATCTGGTTCGAGCTTGGATATCTGGAGACGAGGCCGAAGGCATGTTTGATTTGGCCTTTTAACTAGGGCTGGGACTTAGGACCGAATAACCGAATAACCGAACCGAAAAGGTAAAAACGATTCGGTTCGGTTATTGGAAAAAAAATCATGTTTTTTTGGTTATTGGATCCTACTTCAAACTGAAGTTCAGATAACGGTTATTGATTTTTCGAACTCCGAAATACTCGAGAAACCAATATACATAAAATTCATGTTAAAATTAACCGAAATACCCAGTTATTCTACATATTTTCGGTTATTATATATGTTTTCGGTTATTTTACATTTTTGGGTATATACTATATTCTACATATTTTCGAATACTCTTGGAAATATATATAGAATATACTATATTGTCACCTGTTGGAAATAACCGAAGAACCGATAAAAATACCCGATATAATTTCGGTTCGGGTATTTTTGGGTAATGCAAAAAAATTGAGGAACCATACCCGAAAATTTTAATTCGGTTCGAATAATGGGTACGATTTTTTTACTCAATAACCGAAAGTCCCAGCCCTACTTTTAACTACATCCCGAGGTCACTGGAGGCCTTTTAACGACATGCCCAGGTCAAGTTTCAGCACAAGCTTGAATACCCTGAAGTTTGGAGCACGGACAGCACCAAGTTAGTAGCCAAATGCAAGCCTACAAAGTCATCCACAAACAACTGCATCACTACTGCAATGAGTACGCACGTAGTGTAATTGTAATACCCGTAATTTTGATCCCCGGAAATTTTCTATTTTTGGCGGAAGTCTATTTTGACGACTTGCTTGGGACCGTTTCGTCATCCTGAGAATGATTAATTCTACACTTTTTGTCATCCGAGTTCGTTTTGGTATCGTTCTGTTGAATTCCGTGTTCTTTAGCGACTTTTCCACGTATGAGTTCGACTTTGTTAAATCACCATTAATTTTTGGTAACTCCAAAAATTCTTAATCTTTGCAATATTATATAGCATCGACTTAGCTTTCCAATGGTTCAAATGGTGAGTCAATCGGAGTCCGGACGAGAGAGTTATGGTCGTTTTAGCTCACCCGCTCATTTCTCACTTATTGGCCGATCACTGCCGACCGAACTCGGCCGTGTCTTCCGACACGGCCCGTGCCGTACTCGTCCGGAAATGCTGAAGTTTCTGCCACAGGACCCGACCGTGTCGTCTGGCACGGCCGAGTCGAACTCTTCCGGATAAGCCAGAACCGACTGCCCAGACGCCCGACCGTGTTCCAGGACACGGTCGAGTCATGCCGAGTCATTCGGACGGGTCACTATCGGCAGGCCCTCCGCGCCGCGACCGTGTCAAGCAGGACACGGTCGAGTCCCTGTCGGCCAGTTGCGCGCCACGACCGTGCCGATCGGCACGGGCCGTGTCCGGCAGGGCAGTCAACCCCTATAATTCGTTTTTTTGAGCATTTCAGCTCATTTCTGTCTCATTTCTTCACCTACAACCGAGAGAGAGAGAGAGAGCTTGAGGGAGGGATTTCCTTCACAAATCATTTGAGTGTTTGATTTTCTTCATCTCCTTTCGATCGGGAAGCCCGGATAATCGATCTAACGCGTGTTCCTTGGATCATAGAGCTTGGATATTCAAGAGGTAATTTCTTCGACATCTTGACTTCTCGATTTTGTGTGGGTATTGACGTTTTGGATGATTAAATCATGGTGTATGGTCCGATATATGCGTGATTATGGACATGTTTGAGTATTCACCGGATTATTGAAAGATTATTCAAGAACACTTTGAATTTTGTGTTGGATTTTTGGGGGTTTTCGTAGATTCATCCGTTTTGTCCGATTGAAGCTTGAGAACCTTGAGATTTTGATATATATCTATACCATATGAGTGTTTTCTTCCGATTTTACGGGTTAGATTGTGCCGTTTTCGGACTTGTGAGAGTTTGGGCGATTTCCCAACCTTTAGTTATCCACTCGTATATTTTATTGAATCGTAGACGAGTTTCGGGAGTTTCTTCGTGTAATTTGAGTATGGATAATTAATTGTCATATTCCTTGCGAATCGTTTAGGTTCCGGAAGCGCGTTCTCGGACCTACCGAACTCATACCTTTCCTCCGTTCGATTTCTCGATGTCTCAAAGGCAAGTATACATTTATGATTGTACGTTCTCGACTTTGAAAGTATGAAATATTGATGGTATGATTATTTCTAGCCACTCCGGGACGGGCCTATGGTCCTCTGAGGGTTTCGTAGCCTCTGGTGCAATTCCATGGTTGATATGAACGAACCGTTTCTACGGCATTCATATGAAATAATGTTGGCATGTAATGAACGAACCGTTTTGACGGCATTCCTACATGTAACGGCGTATGATATGAACGAACCGTTTCTACGGCATTCACATACGTCTTGAGATTTTAGTCATTCCGGAATACTAGTCTTAAATTGATGAATTGATGGATATTGATGAATTGACGGATTACATTTACTTTATTGTCGAGGAGTATTATGTTTCACACTGTTATACTTGCACTAGCTATTCGATGGCTAACCCCTTTATGGAGGAAATACGTTTCATGTATTTCAGGTTCCAGGAGAGCGGACAGGTGGGTACCGGGTCGGCATGAAGATGATGGGCAAGTGTGATACTGTGTTTTGTCTTCGGTTATTTTCTTGGATTCCTCCATTCAGTGTTGTTGTACTGGAATGGATTTTTAAATACTCGAGTATTGTATTTCAGTTTCCTTGATGTTCCGGCCTGTGTTGCCGAGGTATTGATTTTTGCAGTGATGTATATGGTTTCATTGTTTATGGTTTTGAATACCATTTGTATCGTCTTTCTTTCCATCGTATGTAGACCTTCTCGGTCAAGTTTATAGTTCCGCGTATGTTTAGCCTTGTGGGTCCCACGGCGGGGCTCACGGCGCTTTAATATACCCTGAATAACTTGGGGGTGTTACAGAATATGGTATCGGAGCTTAGGTTTATGGATACCTAGGCTGTCGGTCTTTTGGGTCGATTGAGTCGGCATTTGCCCACAGTATCACTACTCTGCCATCATCACAGTGCGACCGGTACTTGTAAGTCCTCTCACTCTTCTCGTATTTTTCTAAATCGTTTCGTTTATAGCTTGGTATTCTTGGGAATTGGTCACTTCGAGAATGTGCGATTCGGATTATACTTACGCACGTGTGTGCCTTTCAGAATTGTTGGCTGAAAGTAGGAAGAATCGTGGCCGTGGTCACGGACGTGAACTCTTCCTTGAGATTTTGTTAAGTTGCTAATGGCGATAATGGTGTGTATCGATATTATGTTGAGACTTTGTTTAGGAGTCGCATGCTAGTATCACGGGAGATCTTCGACTTCGCAGACTTGTAAGTATGTTGTTCGAATTATTCGATAATTCTTGGTGAAATTGAATTCCCGTTGAAATGTTGTTTGTACAAGTGATTGTAAGTTTCGAGGACGAAACTTATTTTTAAGGGGGGTAGAGTGTAATACCCCGATTTTTCGGATATTTTTTTTTTCGTTTATATATTGGATATCGTGGATGGTTAATTATGCTCGAGGACGTTGTGAACGTATGACAATGTTATTGAATTGAGTATATGTATTGATTTTGCCGTATGCTCGTATTTGGTATGTCATGACTTTGGACAGGAATTGTTGAAATTGGCTAAGTATGGAATTATTACGTACGTTAATAAGGTGAGATTACGTACGTAAGATTGGCATGGTTACGTACGTTATACAGGACGTGTTACGTACGTAACACAACCATGGTACTGTAGCAAGTCAACTGGTATATTACGTACGTTATATGGTATGGGTTACGTACGTAATGGATCGCATTTAAATGAGACAAGGAGTTGGTTACGTCGTTATGGATATTGGATTACGACGTTAAAGTTGTTACGTACGTTAAGAAAGGACACTTACGTACGTAATGAGAGTGCAATTTATATATTGAAGTGTTGCCTTTCATTTCTCTCACGATCCTTTGAGATATTTCTCTCCAAAACTCGTCCCTCTTCACCTTTAAGAGTGTTCTAAACACTTTTAACATGATTGTGAGCTTGGGATCATGGAATTAGAGCTTGGTTATGGAACTATTGTTGATTCTTGAAGTGATTTCTTGTGTTATCCATATTCTATGAGGTTTATGTTGAAGGAAGATAATGATATGCTTTGAATATGTTGATTATGATTATGGAATCATAGAGATCTTGATATTCTTGAGGCCATATGATGACTATGATGATTTAATGATTCTTGGAATGGAGTTCAATTATTCTTTCTTCGTGGTTCGTCCATACAAGGTAATCCTCGTATCCCTTTGATAGTGGCTCATTTTTTTCTTTTGGATTACTACTTGGGAGGGAGTATGTTGGGAATCGTGTATTTTGATGTTCGTCTTATTTCAATGAAAATGCATAAATTGGATCAGCATTTTTATCCATTGCGTGAGTATTTTTGAAATGGATTTTGGTATTTTGCCAATCAAATTTTATTTTGTAAAACCGATTCCCTAAACCGAAGTTTTGGCATTTTAATCTTGATCGTTTTGACGGTATTTGGAAAATGATTTTTTTTAGTATTTGAAAAATATTACCGTCATCGGTCTTTTTGGCATTTTTGGAATGACGTGGAAATTGTGCTTAGCCTGGTAAATCCTTGTGAGAAGGGGTTTACGGCGTGTAATATTCCCAGGAGGATCTGGGGTGTTACAATTATGGTATCATGTGATAATGTTATACGAGATTTATTGGAATTGTAATAAGAGATTTCGGATGTTGAGATGATCATTGAGATCTTCTTCATATGGTGATAAGGGTTTTGTTGCGATTCTTGAGATTGTATGAATGACATGATGAAGAAAATGGTAACATGGAGATATATACCTCGGATATGTTGTTTTGAACGTGATTTCGGATATTTCATGTTCTTGAAGAACTCTTGAATTATACGAGGTGATGAAATTTTTTTTTTAGAAGTGTTGATGTTTTGAAAATGAATATGGAATATTCATATCTAGAGCTAAACTATGTGTTGGAAATAATATTCGTATAGGAATACGAATGTGATTATGAGTTTGATGAGACTATTATTCATCTCTGAATTTGGAAGCCCATACGTATGGAGCAAATATTCAAATCGAATGATTGGATTGTTTGATAACCTTTTTAATATGATTATCTATTGTTTTGAACCAGTCGGATGATTCGAATTGATGATGGTCATAAGTAAATTTTAACGATGGATTTACGAGAAGGGAACCTCGTCAATTCGTATTTAAGAATTGAGTTTGGAACATTTAGACCCTTATTATTGGTCCGAATTGGTTGCTGATATGATCATCATATTTCGACTCGTATTGTGGACATGACTTGTAAGTGTCTGAGTTGGATTGTTCAGTCTGTGATTAGTCGAGATATGGTGAAACGATTGAGTTCGTGGTTTGGTGGTATTGATATTGGTCGTCATCGAACCGGTTGATTATCAATCCTTCGTTTTACGATAAGGTATGATGTTTGATCGTGAATTATGACTGTTGTGTTGCGGTTAAGGTTGAAGGGTTCGTAGATTAACTTGGTCGAGACTGAGGGAATTCGTAAGACGAAATCAACTGAATTGGTAACAGTACGTTGTATTGATATCGAGGCAAGTTTTATACTTGTACTGGTCAATGAGATTAATGTTATCATGTATGTGTATGAATGTGTGTATCATTTCGAGACTTGGTCTCTTTATGATTTTGTTGATATCAGGAGATTGTTTGATACGATACCCTTCGGCAAATTATGCCAAATATTATTGTTGTTCGTAAATGACCGATCCAAGGCATTGCGGTACTTGTTGGTAATATTGTTGTCGATAGCCGGTTCGCGGTATCGACATATCGATTGTTATTGTTGATTGATGTTTCTTTGAGATATTGTTGTTGATAGCCGGTTCGCGGCATCGACGTATTCGATTATCATCTTCGTTATCGGTAACCGATTAAAGGTGCCGAGACATCCGTTGTACAATTGTTATCGGTTAACCGTTCTGAAGGTTATCGATATATATTGAATTGGGATTATCAAAGATAATTCCCATACGTTGTATAATTATTATCGATTGTCCGATCTAACGGTGATCGATATATTGAATTGGGATTATCAAAGATAATTTCCACCCGTTGTCAAAAAGATAATTCCCATCCGTTGAATTATTATTGTCGTGTTGACCGATTCAAGGCAGCACACTATTATTCTTGTGAACTCGGTAATTTTGTGATCGTTGAAGGTTGAGGATTTCCCGAACTGTTGTGTTGTGATCGTTGCTCGTGTTAATCGGTCCTTAGGGAATTCTGATCCCAGAATGGTTGTTTTGAATATCGTTGGTCGTGTCGATCTTTCATTATTCGTGTGTCATCGTTCACTTGGTGAGTCGTATGATCCATATTGGATGTTTTATCCCTTGAGTTTCGTTGTCATGTTGTATCGTGGCATATCCGGAATCATGTCTGCGTGCCGATTGGTTATGTGTAGGATTTTTAGCCAGGCACTCGATGGTCATGCTGTAATATCTGCAAATTTTCGATTTTCGGTAAATTTCTTTTTTCGGCCGAAGTCCGTTTTGACGACTCACTTTTGACCGTTTCGTCATTCGGAGAATATTTAATTCTGCACTTTTTGTCATCCGAGTTCGTTTCGGTGCTGCTTTGTTGAGTTCCGTGCTTTTTAGCGACTTTTCCGCGCTTGAGTTCGGTTCTTGCGAATCTCGTTCGAAACTGTCGTTTGGGGTTTTTCGTAAGTTCATTTAACGTTGTTATACGTGTTGTGAGCTTCGGTTTGATTATTCGTTGTCGTATGGTGATTTTCGGGCATTTGGGCCATTTTCGTAATTTCCCAAAGTTTTGGGTAATTACCTTCCGTTGTCGAATTTCGAGCCTTCGGGTGGTCGGAATCGTGTGTTCTACTAGCTCTTAGATTCGTCTTTGTGAGTATTTCGTAACCGTATCTTCGGTTCGTATTCAGGTTCGGGTTTCGGTGTCGTTTTGTTGAATTCAGGATTACTAAACGACTTTTCTAAGTATGAGTTCGACTTTGTTAGATCACCATTAATTTTTGGTAACTCCAAAAATTCTGAATCTTGCAATATTATATAGCATCGAGTTAGCTTTCCAATGGTTCAAACGGTGAGTCAATCGAGTCCGGACGAGAGAGTTATGGTCGCTTTAGCTCACCCGCTCGTTATTGGCGATCACCGCCGGCCAACTCGGCCGTGTCGTCCGACACGGCCTGCCTGCACTCGTCCCGGAAATGCCGAGTCCCCGCCTCGGGACCCGACCGTCGCCCGACACGCCCCGTGCCGAACTCTTCCAGGATAAGCGAACCGATCGCTGCACGCCCGACCGTGTTCCAGACACGGCCGAGTCATGCCGAAGTCATTGTCGGACGGTCACTATCGGACGACGCGACCGTGTCTAGCGAGACACGGTCGAGTCCTGCCGCCGAGTCGGCTATTTAAGGCCTCGACCGAGTCATATCCGCATTTTCCACTTTTCTTCGTTCCTTCCGCGATTTTTCACCATAGATCGATGGTTTTGAGTAAAATCAACTTATATAAACATGTTTTGGAAGTTGGAATCATGGATTAACATCATCTTCCACCCGGATCAAGGTAAGAACACCTAAACTTTTGGTTTTGGATGTTCTTGGGGTTTCTTGGTGTTTTGGCCGATTTTCTTTGTTTTGATTCGATTCTTGATGAAACTTGATTGTAAACTCGTAATCATTCAATACCCTTGAAGTTTTGTGGAACGGATTTGAGTATTTCTTTGAATAATCGATTGAATTGGACTACGCCTTCAAAGTGTCCGATAAAATGCTTCAATGGGTAGAACTTGGGAAGTTCCATACATTTTCGTAGAATTGTGATTGAATTGATATCGTTGTGACTTAGGAACGAATTCTTGTGAAGAACTCGAGTCGGAACCCTTCCGTTCGTTGCCTTCTTTGGGGTTCGAGCTTCCCGATCGAACCGTGTTCTTCGAAGCGTTTGGTAGCGGTTATTAAGGCAAGTATCTTATTATACGACTTGTATCTTGTGAATAGTAATTACGTATGATATGTATAACGATTTTGCTTGCCTCCGTAAATATGTTCCGTTTGAGTTGGTTGTGTTTTCCGAAATTTGAAGACTTTGTGATAATAGTGATATATTGGTATACGTGTTAGGCGTTGTGCCATTTGTGCAGGATTGCGGTGTACATATGAGATGGTTGTACACGTGTTTCTTCAATGTATTGTGTACCGAATGTGTGTTGTGTTGGTTAAGAGTCGTTGATTGATGATAGTTGTTGCGAGTGTCGAGGTTGTGTTATGTGCGTGCAATGTACGATTTTGTGGTGATCAAGGTGATTGAAACGTGAATGTGAATATGTGTGACCGCTAAGTTCACTCGTGTTGGTTCGACGGGACCTACGAGGATTCGTGGCAGTGGACTACGGGATCAGAACTTAGTGAGGTACTGAGGTCCAATCGTGCTGGTCTGACGAGGCCTACGGTAACGCATGGCAGTGGACCAGGAGATTCGGACACAGTGCGTCCACCCGGGTGAGCTCGACGGGGCTTACGGTGACACGTGGCAGTGGACTACGGTGTCAGGACTGTGTGTGTGATTGTTGTGATTGATATAGTCCGTGCGGGTTGTTATGCCTACGGAGACACGTGACAGTGGATCACGGTGTCGGAATTGGTTATGTTTGGTTAATAGTCCGTGCGGGTTGTTGAACCTACGGAGACACGTGACAGTGGATCACGGTGTCAGAGTTGATTATGTGTGTTTAATTGTGCGTGATGTAGTCCGTGCGGGTTGTTGAACCTACGGAGACACGTGGCAGTGGATCACGGTGTCATGAGCATGATACTTTTCAAATCAAAGTTTTTAAAGGAAAAGTTTTAAGAAATAATGTTGGGCCGAGCCCCACGAGATTTATGGAAATGTTTCCGGTATTGTAAACTGTTGAATTATGAAACGAGTTTTGGGTTAAGGCCCTTAAGTTTTTTGAAAGGTTTTGTGAATCAGGACATGAGGTCTTAAGGTTTTGAAATTCTAAAAATTCCCGAGATGATAATCTTATTTTCGAATGCTTCATAGCTTATCTTCTCTTGTGAAAACCTCCCGGGAATATTTGATACTTGATTATTAATTGCTTGTTACATTTCGTATGATTTGATACTTGCACTAGTAAAACAGTGGAGTTTTACTAACCCCCGAGTAATCGTGGGGTGGATGTCTGTTTTGCGTCTAGGTACATGCAGATTTAGGGGAGCAGTCACAGGATTGGCACAAGAGGATGACGAGCTGCGATACTAATCATGAGTTGAGAGTTATTTTGATTTTTGTTGTGTTGTGAGAGTTGATTTCAGTCTTCCGCTGTATTGTATTTCGACCCCTGTGTGGGTAATGTTATTTAAGTCAGTTTTATCGATTGGGTTGTGTGACCTCATCGGTCTGTGTATTCACGTGTAAGTGACCATATCGGTCAGTATCATTTTATTGTTTGACCCTGGTCGGGCAAGCACTTGGTTGTTTATGGATGTTTAGCCTGGTAGATCCTTGTGGAAAGGGTCTACGGCGTGTAATATTCCCATACGGTTTTGGGGATGTTACATTTATGGTATCGGAGCTTAGGTTGCGGAAACCTAGGTTGTCGGGTCGAGTCAAGTCGTGATTTGTCGAGTAATGTGTTGTCATGTCGTTTGAGTCATCAGGTGACAAGTTGAGTTGTGCGTAGTCACAACGTGTCGGTTATGTTGTCGGACGAGATTGGTATCGTGGGCGACCGTCACCTCCGTGCGACCTGTGGATGTAAGTCTCCTCTTTTATGCGAAGTACCTGTGTATCTCGATTTTATCTTAGTGAGTTAATTGCGGTGCATGATTTTCTTTACACAGTATTGTGTAATATAATTGTGTTTAGTACTTGTGGCATATAGTATGTGTATAGAATCGGGCACATTATTGTTTTATCTTTGAACCACCGGGTGGTGTGGTATGGTGTGGAAGTTGTAAACCTTGATGGATTTCGAAAAGGTATCGGCGACTGAGTTTTATTTTGAAAATCGATTCCCTTAACCGAGTTTTGACATTATGGCCTTGATCGTTTTGGCGAAATTCTTATGACGGTATTTAGTATTTTGTAAATGGCTTTTGTGAGTTTTGAAATATTACCGTCATCGGCCCTTTGGCGTTTTTGTAAATAGTTTTTATCCTGGTGGGTTCCGGCGCGGGACCCACAACGCTATAATGTTCCGTGTAATTACCTGAGATTTTTGGGCATTCTAGCCCATTGAATTATCTTTGAAAATCTTGAGTATCCTAGAAATAAATTTCGAGACGCACGTTTAAAATGAATTGTTTTCTCATGGTACTTCCAAGGTGCCACGATATGTTTCCGAATTCTTCTACCTCGAGGACCAAAATGTTTTGAGATATTTTTCAATGTTTTATAAACACTTTTACTTAGACCCGAGGGTCGAATATTTCCGAAAGTTTTTCACGAAAAGAAAGTGTCCTCATTTTTATCGAATGCGAAATAGTTTTCCAAAGTCTCGATAACGATGTTTCACGATTGTACTTTTTTTTAAGGGTGATACTCAAGATCAATCGGTGTTTCCAAAATTATTTTCAAAAGGAGGTTTTCGTTTTTAAAAACCTATCCATTCCCGTTTGAGGGCTGGGTATGTATGTATGATGTTCACGTTGTCGTTATGATGTTTGCTCCCGAGTATGATCGAATTGGTGCCATGAACGTCGAGGCGTTGCCACGCATTTGCTGTACTAGCCCTCTGTGAGAGGTGTGAACCGGTGTTTACTGTTTATCGCCTCGTGGCGATTTGCGTGTTGTCGCACGAGTGTGAGATGTTGAAGCTTGGGTTTGTACGTTTGTGTACATGTGTGATTGTTTCATAATGTTTGTAATTATGTGCTGATTATCGTTCGGGCCGTTGATGTCGCCGAACGATACTATCGTTGTTGTAGTGTTTGTGTGTGTATTACTTTACGATGGTAATCGTTGTATATGATATGTGTTATGATTCTTTATTATGCTGAGTCGGCATCTCCGGTATGTTGTTTTGCGGTGTTATGTTCCATTGTATCTAGCATCTGTATTTTCGATATGCCGAGCCGAGGCATTTCGAACGTATTGTGCCGGGGGCATGTACGTGCCAATTGTCCTTCTCGTCAGTAACGCTTTTCAAGTGTGGACCCGAGAGACACAGGATCCAGTTTTGCGAGTTGGGTTCCGAGTCTTTCGGGGCGCGAACTTCAGTATAGATATGAGGATCGGATCTGAGAGGCCCATGGGAGATATTTCTGTCGTTTGCTTTTTGTGTTGTCACCTTACTCCAGTTGTTGTGAGTTGCGGGAACGACATTTCTTTTATAAGAGGTCGAATGTAATGCCTGTATCGTTTTGACTTCTGCATTTCCTCTTTCTCAGGTCTATCGACTCGTCGTGTTCGTTGATACTTTATGAACTGTTCTGTATTTCGGTTTCATCGTTCGGACGAACTGTGATCTTGTTGTGGGTCGATCTGGTTATCGATGTGACTTTTTGGGTTCAGTTCGATTCTTGTGAACCTTGTTCGGGAGTGACCTCATCTGGTTCTATTAGTTCTTTTATTCGAAGTGGATCGGATTTGGAACTCTTGTGTTTTCGACTCTGTCGACTCATTATGTTCGTTGACATTTCTGAGCTTGTCCTGCCCCTTGCTTTTGTTGATCGAACGAGTGTGGTATTGTTTTGGAATAACTCATTTGTCGTTGTGACTTTTCAATCGCTATTCCCTTTCCTGTGGATCTTATGGGAATGCACGTCTTGTTGTTCTCACCAGATCATCCTGGGAGTTGTTGTTTGAATTTTCTTATCCTTCGTGTTTCGAACATGATTGTTCGATTTTTGTTGTCTCGATCGTTGTGGTTCGATCGTTTGTTTGTTCGGTTTTGTTCTCATTTCGTGATTGTTGAGCATTCAGGCTCCTTCCTAATTCCCTTAAGTTCGGGAAATTAGTCTCGTTTTCGATCTTCCAACCCTTGGGCGGTGGGATTCCGTATTTGTTCAGCGGTTGGCTCGCGTTTTGATTGATGTACCGTTGGGTTGGTCAATCATATTGATTTTCGTTCGTTGTGTTTTGTGATTGTCGGATAATTGACTTGGCTATATTATCCGTTTGATGACGCTTGTCATTTGTTGGTTTTATTATATCCCTAACGGCGACGTTGTGTTGGTCGCCGTGGAGCGTGTTTTCACGCCGTATATTCCTTTGCGTTGTTTGTAACATTTCGCCGTTGGGCGTTAGTTACGCATTCTTGTGTATCTTGTTGAGTTTTTCCTAGCGGAATATTTCTTCCCCCTACTTGTTTTAAGTTTCGGGACGAAACTTCTTTTAAGGAGGGTAGAATGTAATATCTGCAAATTTTTGATTTTCGGTAAATTTCTTTTTTCGTCCGAAGTCCGTTTTGATGACTCGCTTTTGACCGTTTCGTCATTCAGAGAATATTTAATTCTGCACTTTTTGTCATCCGAGTTCGTTTCGGTGCTGCTTTGTTGAGTTCCGTGCTTTTTAGTGACTTTTCCGCGCTTGAGTTCGGTTCTTGCGAATCTCGTTCAAATCGCTGCTTGGGGTTTTTCGTAAGTTCATTTAACGTTGTTATACGTGTTGTGAGCTTCGGTTTGATTATTCGTTGTCGTATGGTGATTTTCGGGCATTTGGGCCATTTTCGTAATTTCCCAAAGTTTGGGGTAATTACCTTCCGTTGTCGAATTTCGAGCCTTCGAGTGGTCGGAATCGTGTGTTCTACTAGCTCTTAGATTCGTCTTTGTGAGTATTTCGTAACCGTATCTTCGGTTCGTATTCAGGTTCGGGTTTCGGTGTCGTTTTGTTGAATTCAGGATTACTAAACGACTTTTCTAAGTATGAGTTCGACTTTGTTAGATCACCATTAATTTTTGGTAACTCCAAAAATTCTGAATCTTTGCAATATTATATAGCATCGAGTTAGCTTTCCAATGGTTCAAACGGTGAGTCAATCGGAGTCCGGACGAGAGAGTTATGGTCGTTTTAGCTCACCCGCTCGTTATTGGCCGATCACTGCCGGCCGAACTCGGCCGTGTCGTCCGACACGGCCCGTGCCGTACTCGTCCGGAAATGCCGGAGTCCCTGCCTCAGGACCCGACCGTGTCGTCCGACACGGCCCGTGCCGAACTCTTCCGGATAAGCCAGAACCGACTGCCGACACGCCCGACCGTGTTCCAGGACACGGTCGAGTCATGCCGAGTCGCTGTCGGACGGGTCACTATCGGACGACGCGACCGTGTCTAGCAGGACACGGTCGAGTCCCTGCCGGCCAGGGTCGGCTATTTAAGGCCTGGACCGAGTCATATCCGGCATTTTCCACTTTTCTTCGTTCCTTCCGCGATTTTTCACCATAGATCGATGGTTTTGAGTAAAATCAACTTATATAAACATGTTTTGGAAGTTGGAATCATGGATTAACATCATCTTCCACCCGGATCGAAGGTAAGAACACCTAAACTTTTGGTTTTTGGATGTTCTTGGGGTTTCTTGGTGTTTTGGCCGATTTTCTTTGTTTTGATTGATTCTTGATGAAACTTGATTGTAAACTCGTAATCATTCAATACCCTTGAAGTTTTGTGGAACGGATTTGAGTATTTCTTTGAATAATCGATTGAATTGGACTACGCCTTCAAAGTGTCCGATAAAATGCTTCAATGGGTAGAACTTGGGAAGTTCCATACGTTTTCGTAGAATTGTGATTGAATTGATATCGTTGTGACTTAGGAACGAATTCTTGTGAAGAACTCGAGTCGGAACCCTTCCGTTCGTTGCTTTCTTTGGGGTTCGAGCTTCCTGATCGAACCGTGTTCTTCGAAGCGTTTGGTAGCGGTTATTAAGGCAAGTATCTTATTATACGACTTGTATCTTGTGAATAGTAATTACGTATGATATGTATAACGATTTTGCTTGCCTCCGTAAATATGTTCCGTTTGAGTTGGTTGTGTTTTCCGAAATTTGAAGACTTTGTGATAATAGTGATATATTGGTATACGTGTTAGGCGTTGTGCCATTTGTGCAGGATTGCGGTGTACATATGAGATGGTTGTACACGTGTTTCTTCAATGTATTGTGTACCGAATGTGTGTTGTGTTGGTTAAGAGTCGTTGATTGATGATAGTTGTTGCGAGTGTCGAGGTTGTGTTATGTGCGTGCAATGTACGATTTTTTGGTGATCAAGGTGATTGATTAATTGCGCTCATTGTTGTATGTAACGTGAATGTGAATATGTGTGACCGCTAAGTTCACTCGTGTTGGTTCGACGGGACCTACGAGGATTCGTGGCAGTGGACTACGGGATCAGAACTTAGTGAGGTACTGAGGTCCAATCGTGCTGGTCTGACGAGGCCTACGGTAACGCATGGCAGTGGACCATGAGTTTTGGACACAGTGCGTCCAACCGGGTGAGCTCGACGGGGCTTACGGTGACACGTGGCAGTGGACTACGGTGTCAGGACTGTGTGTGTGATTGTTGTGATTGATATAGTCCGTGCGGGTTGTTATGCCTACGGAGACACATGACAGTGGATCACGGTGTCGGAATTGGTTATGTTTGGTTAATAGTCCGTGCGGGTTGTTGAACCTACGGAGACACGTGACAGTGGATCATGGTGTCGGAGTTGATTATGTGTGTTTAATTGTGCGTGATGTAGTCTGTGCGGGTTGTTGAACCTACGGAGACACGTGGCAGTGGATCACGGTGTCATGAGCATGATACTTTTCAAATCAAAGTTTTTAAAGGAAAAGTTTTAAGAAATAATGTTGGGCCGAGCCCCACGAGATTTATGGAAATGTTTCCGGTATTGTAAACTGTTGAATTATGAAACGAGTTTTGGGTTAAGGCCCTTAAGTTTTTCAAAAGGTTTTGTGAATCAGGACATGAGGTCTTAAGGTTTTGAAATTCTAAAAATTCCCGAGATAATAATCTTATTTTCGAATGCTTCATAGCTTATCTTGTGAAAACCTCCCGGGAATATTTGATACTTGATTATTAATTGCTTGTT
Organism: Orobanche coerulescens; assembly: GCA_033398695.1. Classification (NCBI taxonomy): domain Eukaryota; kingdom Viridiplantae; phylum Streptophyta; class Magnoliopsida; order Lamiales; family Orobanchaceae; genus Orobanche; species Orobanche coerulescens. The sequence goes on from CM065808.1 coordinate 178,610,073, forward strand.
ACATTTCGTATGATTTGATACTTGCACTAGTAAAACAGTGGAGTTTTACTAACCCCCGAGTAATCGGGGGGTGGATGTCTGTTTTGCGTCCAGGTACATGCAGATTTAGGGGAGCAGTCACAGGATTGGCACAAGAGGATGACGAGCTGTGATACTAATCATGAGTCGAGAGTTATTTTGATTTTTGTTGTGTTGTGAGAGTTGATTTCAGTCTTCCGCTGTATTGTATTTCGACCCCTGTGTGGGTAATGTTATTTAAGTCAGTTTTATCGATTGGGTTGTGTGACCTCATCGGTCTGTGTATTCACGTGTAAGTGACCATATCGGTCTGTATCATTTTATTGTTTGACTCTGGTCGGGCAAGCACTTGGTTGTTTATGGATGTTTAGCCTGGTAGATCCTTGTGGAAAGGGTCTACGGCGTGTAATATTCCCATACGGTTTTGGGGATGTTACACATGCGTGGATATTTCCGCATTGGACCGTGCACACGAGACGTAGTTCTTGAGTCTAATTAGGTACATTGTCACACGTATATTCTGGATTCCGTATACGGGGTGAACATGTGCACGGACACATTTCCGGATCGGGCGTACTGTGATGTCCCTCTTGAGCTTTATTGATTGATCGTTCGTAGTCCATGTTGTATTGGATATGTCCGACGATTTGCGACTGGTTGTTCATACGCCTAGGGGTATGTCCGACAGTCAGGTTTGCTTCTTTGAGATCTGTATTGTGATGATTTACAGCTTTGGGCTGTTCGGCTTTCAGGCCATTGTGATGTATCGGTATTTCCGTTGGAGCCTTCGGGCATTGTGAATTCGTATCTTTTTCGGCATTGGTTTGGTTTGCCTTCGGGTAATGTATTGTGGTGTTCTATATTGATGATTCGCCGTTTGGGCGTAAGTTTCGGTTCTTGTGCATCTCGTTGAGTTTTTCCTGGCGAAATATTTCTTCTCCCTACCTGTTTTAAGTTTCGGGACGAAACTTCTTTTAAGGAGGGTAGAATGTAATACCCGTAATTTTGATCCCCGGAAATTTTCTATTTTTGGCGGAAGTCTATTTTGACGACTTGCTTGGGACCGTTTCGTCATCCTGAGAATGATTAATTCTACACTTTTTGTCATCCGAGTTCGTTTCGGTATCGTTCTGTTGAATTCCGTGTTCTTTAGCGACTTTTCCACGTATGAGTTCGACTTTGTTAAATCACCATTAATTTTTGGTAAGTCCAAAAATTCTTAATCTTTGCAATATTATAGAGCATCGAGTTAGCTTTCCAATGGTTCAAACGGTGAATCAATCGGAGTCCGGACGAAAGAGTTATGGTCGTTTTAGCTCACCCGCTCATTTCTCACTTATTGGCCGATCACTGCCGACCGAACTCGGCCGTGTCTTCCGACACGGCCCGTGCCGTACTCGTCCGGAAATGCCGAAGTTTCTGCCACAGGACCCGACCGTGTCGTCTGGCACAACCGAGTCGAACTCTTCCGGATAAGCCAGAACCGACTGCCCAGACGCCCGACCGTGTTCCAGGACACGGTCGAGTCAGGCCGAGTCGCTGTCGGACGGGTCACTATCGACAGGCCCTCCGCGCCGCGACCGTGTCAAGCAGGACACGGTCGAGTCCCTGTCGGCCAGTTGCGCGCCACGACCGTGCCGATCGGCACGGGCCGTGTCCGGCAGGGCAGTCAACCCCTATAATTCGTTTTTTTGAGCATTTCAGCTCATTTCTGTCTCATTTCTTCACCTACAACCGAGAGAGAGAGCTTGAGGGAGGGATTTCCTTCACAAATCATTTGAGTGTTTGATTTTCTTCATCTCCTTTCGATCGGGAAGCCCGGATAATCGATCTAACGCGTGTTCCTTGGATCATAGAGCTTGGATATTCAAGAGGTAATTTCTTCGACATCTTGACTTCTCGATTTTGTGTGGGTATTGACGTTTTGGATGATTAAATCATGGTGTATGGTGCGATATATGCGTGATTATGGACATGTTTGAGTATTCACCGGATTATTGAAAGATTATTCAAGAACACTTTGAATTTTGTGTTGGATTTTTGGGGGTTTTCGTAGATTCGTCCGTTTTGTCTGATTGAAGCTTGAGAACCTTGAGATTTTGATATATATCTATACCGTATGAGTGTTTTCTTCCGATTTTACGGGTTAGATTGTGCCGTTTTCGGACTTGTGAGAGTTTGGGCGATTTCCCAACCTTTAGTTATCCACTCGTATATTTTCTTGAATCGTAGACGAGTTTCGGGAGTCTCTTCGTGTAATTTGAGTATGGATAATTAATTGTCATATTCCTTGCGAATCGTTTAGGTGCCGGAAGCGCGTTCTCGAACCTACCGAACTCATACCTTTCCTCCGTTCGATTTCTCGATGTCTCGAAAAGCAAGTATACATTTATGATTGTACGTTCTCGACTTTGAAAGTATGAAATATTGATGGTATGATTATTTCTAGCCACTCCGGGACGGGCCTATGGTCTTCTGAGGGTTTCGTAGCCTCTGGTGCGATTCCATGGTTGATATGAACGAACCGTTTCTACGGGATTCATATGAAATAATGTTGGCATGTATTGAACGAACCGTTTTGACGGCATTCCCACATGTAACGGCGTATGATATGAACGAACCGTTTCTACGGCATTCACATACGTCTTGAGATTTTAGTCATTCCGGAATACTAGTCTTAAATTGATGAATTGACGGATATTGATGAATTGACGGATTACATTTACTTTATTGTCGAGGAGTATTATGTTTCACACTGTTATACTTGCACTAGCTATTCGACGGCTAACCCCTTTATGGGGGAAATACGTTTCATGTATTTCAGGTTCCAGGAGAGCGGACAGGTGGGTACCGGGTCGGCATGAAGATGATGGGCAAGTGTGATACTGTGTTTTGTCTCCGGTTATTTTCTTGGATTCCTCCATTCAGTGTTGTTGTACTGGAATGGATTTTTAAATACTCGAGTATTGTATTTTAGTTTCCTTGATGTTCCGGCCTGTGTTGCCGAGGTATTGATTTGTGCAGTGATGTATATGGTTTCATTGTTTATGGTTTTGAATACCATTTGTATCGTCTTTCTTTCCATCGTATGTAGACCTTCTCGGTCAAGTTTATAGTTCCGCGTATGTTTAGCCTTGTGGGTCCCACGGCGGGGCTCACGGCGCTGTAATATACCCTGAATAACTTGGGGGTGTTACAGTAATACTCCCAGAGCCATCCGGGAATATTACAGCGCCGTGGGGCCCGAAATGGAACCGACAAGCTAAAAGATATTTTTACAAACATCTCAAATACGACTAAGCGGCGATGACGGTAATATATTTAAAAATATTCGAAGACTTTATAAAATCCATTTATCAAAACCGTCGTAAAATCTCATTTGAAACTACAAGGCCCGAAATGCCAAAACTCAACAGTTTAAAAGCATATGTTAAGCCATCGCTTACATGTACCGACAAAATAGTTTATAAAACGATTTTCCAAAATACACCCAAGTTCTCAAAATACTAGCAACCCATTTTCAAACATACTCGCAGCGGATATAACAATTGACTAAGAAATACTATTACAGCGGAAAAATGACAACTAGTCAAAGTACTCAATTCACAAACACATGCCATAGCCAGTATCTTCCGGGAAGCTCATCTCTTCACGACCCCTACAAGCTCGATATCCCAAAAATCTAAAAACATAGCCCACAACGGGGTCAGCCATAATATCCAATAATGATAACGATCACATCATGTCAATAATTACATATCAATGAAAATACTAAATAAGGATACTACCAATGTAATCTTACCGCCATAACTTTACCAACTCGTGATAATCCTTACCAAAGTAATCCTTACTAAAATTCACATCTCGTATTCTCAACAACACAATAAACTCATACCCAAACATCTGTACTGTACCCCAAGCAATACCCCAGGTTCTCAAAACATTATAACTCACTGATACGAAATATACCAACTCTTAGCAATTCAATCCATCGGATATCATTATCAAATCTCAACACGAAAATCTATTGTCCATCAAAGGCAAATACCAAAAAGGAAATACAGAACATACCTCAGGATACGCAATGCCACGATGAATCACGTCAGTCTAATCCGACATCAGATCAATACAACATACGGACATGGTCCTAACACAAGACCTACAAATGCATACTCACATGACGACATCAATATGCCCAGAACAATAACAACAATGCATACTCAATGGAAATCCGATGATCCAGCGCACACAGCATAAATCCCAAGATGATCCTGTTAGATCAACACGAGGTGGATAACCAATAACATACATATACACAACAACACATAGTAAACCAGCAATCTAGCGCACACAGTATAGATACCCAAGATAATCCCGTCGGACCAACACAAGGTGGAAAACCCGTCCAACGATCCAGCGCACACATCATAGATACCCAAGATGACCCCGTCGGACCAACACGAGGTGGACATAGGACAACAATGCACAAATGCATATTAACAACAATACACAAATGCATGACAACAATAATACAAGAATGAATCGCAACATGATCGATACAAAATGACAAAATGATTAGAGTACTTGCCCTGAGTCCTTCGAGATCAATCTCGATGTCAAGGCATCACTGATAATTTCCTCAATATTCGACTATCCAAAAGTACCACGGACTGTAGATAACTCATATCCTCGCATTTACCATAATATATCCTCGATACCAAATTATACCAATAACGAATGGAATTCATATACATTATGATTTAATTCCCAAAACCAGAAAACGACGTACAATCCAAATCTCCAGAGTTCACAATAATAATCATTGCTAGTAAACGAATGAAATTGAAACCATTCATTACATATTACAAAATGTGCAAGTAATAACTTGTCTCGATACCGCCATGACAATGATGAAGATGTTACCAATTTTCTTGCCTTCGTCCACAAGCTCGTCGGCCCCGGCCAAAGAAATTACCGAACATACTCGAACTCGACCGCAACATATTATTCTAGTCAACGATCAATTATCACAAACTATTGAAGTAATCCATTAACAACACTCCGATAACAATCAATAACCAACATAGCCAACCAAATCAAACTCAACGGTTCAACGATACCTCGATTATATACCAAACCAAATAATCCAACTCAACGAATACGAACTCATATCCACAATACAAACCGCAACTCGATAATCATATCAACAATTAATCCAACCTGATAACAAGGATTACATAACATACTCTATCCCGAATTTAATCTCATATACGAATTAACAAGATTCTTTCTTGTTCATAATCATAAATTCATAGTAAAATAATACTACCAGCATAATCGACAATCCAGCTTATCCAAATAGTTCAATACCATTGATAATCACTTTCTAAGATTAACCACAATCTTTCCGGATTCATCCTTATATCGTGATGCATATTTCACCAAGAATGTACAAAGTCTTCCACTATAATCAACCTAACATCGGTTCTAATCATCAAATTCCATGTTTATATCCAAAACCATATTCAAAATCAACAAAACCACATAATCCAATACGTTCGAATATCTAGTTCATCATCTAACTCATAATCCAAGGTATATGTCATCAAACTCTCCAACATATACTTCACCTAACATCAAGAATCACAATAATACCACTTTAACCATCATCATACGAATTAATCCTCAATAACAACTTCAAAAATCCGAAAGAAAAAGGAGGGTTAACCAACATGCTTCTTAACAAGTAAACACCCTTCCAAAAATCGAGCTACAATCAGAAGGATATGAATATTACCTTGTATTGATGAACTACGATGAAGAACAATCGAACTCCTTCTAAGAATCATCATCAACTCTATGAACAAAGCTCCAATTCCGTGTTCCCAAGCTCACAATCAACTTAGAGATGCCAAAAATCGGTCTGGGGAAGTTGGGAGACGAAAAACGAAGATGAACTCTCAAAATGATAAAATGACGGAGGTCTCATATTTATAAAAATTCAGACATTACGTATGCTATGTGACTTTCCTAGCGTACGTAACAACCATTACGTACGTTATCTAACCTCGATAGCATACGTAATCACAGTCCAGAGGCTACTGTCTCAATTTGTTCGATTGCTTACGTACGTAACACTCATGACATAGCGTACGTAACACATAGTTGACTTGCTACAGGACTATGTCCATTTAACGTATGTAATGAACAATCCATAGCGTACGTTAACCTCTTCGTTGACTCTCCTGTCCACATGCACACCGAAAGTTGCCGACACAGGGCCCACTCGTCGCTCATATCCTGGATCGTGTTAGAGTCCTCTCATAACGTACGTTATGTACTCTTCCTAACGTACATTATGCTTGTATGTTAATGTACGTAAGCTCTTATGCTTAACGTGCGTTATGGCTTCTATACTTAGCCATTTACGACTGTTCTTACCTGTCGTCTCGACATACTGAATCCGTATGCATGACATACTGAATACATATATTCCTTCCAATAACATTCTCATACGATACACTTGATACACAATATCCTCAAATGCAATTGTCGGCCAACTACGACAATTATACCAATACAACTGTCTTACTCGTCCAATTATTTTATCCCTACTGTACAGATTCCACACTGCGTAGTATTACTCGGACAAAATAACATTAAACAACTATAGTAGAAATTCATGATATTACATATTACCCCACTTAACATAAGTTTCGTCCTCGAAACTTGCAATCCGTCATAAACAACAGTTCAACCAAAATATCCCGAAATCATCACGACAACGATCAATCATTACCAAAAGAGAATAATCAAAACAATATACTTACAATTGCGTGAAGTCAATGATATCCTGCGATACTAGCAAATGACACCACTTCAAAGCCTCAATACGCTTACAATCACAATTTTACGAGTTTTAACAGAATACATCATTATAATCCAAGTATGGAAATAATCTATCCGCGTCAAATCTTGTCTGTCGAACCGCACAATCAAATCCCAGTCTTGATAAGAATCAATAATACATGATACATCTATAGATCAGCTACCCAAAACAATGACGACAATTCCAGAAACATCGACACGAAGTCGAGCGCTCAAGCGATCAATATCAATGATTAATCAATACATTATCTGAGAATATCGCCAACATGATAAACTCCAATACTATCAATAGAGGATAAAAAATAACCGAGAAAACCATCACAGTAAGTTCCAACACGATCAACAAAGAACCATAGGAACAAACACACGAGAGAATAAAATTCTCAAAACGTTATACAAATCTCATACAGTGGATCTCAAAAAAAAACACCCGATTGTTGAACATACCCCTCGGGCGTATGAACAACCAATCATAACTCGTCAAACATACCCAATCATACATGGAGTAAGAATGACCAATTGGTTCCAAAACAACCATCCTAGGATCACCATTCCCAAATCTACACTTACTAAGAAATCACTTCAAATGCCACATGCAAAGAAAATCATTTGGCTCAAAAGCCAAAATCCCTCTAGCAAAATCATGCTACTACCACAATAATAGAGTCACATAGCACCTGTGCCCCGGTTCTACAAAATCCAAAGTTCCAAAATCATATTCTGTACATGAATCTGCAACATGCATCATATTCCTCTTATCTGATCAACCAAACGATCATCACTGGATAACCAAACTACCATACTAAAGTTCGAATCTCTTTTCATCGTACCATTGATGTGTTATCCAGTTTGTGAGTCTCACCCATAACTTCACCATGATATGCATTATGTACTAAATTTGTGCGTATACCAATCACATTTTCAGAACGGCCTTGAAATCATATAATCTTGTCAATAAAAACCAATTTTCGAAAGTTCTTTCAAGAATTTCAAACTCAAGACATATATTTTTGGTAAGACCACAAAATCAATTTTCGAACCAACTGGCTCGCTTATGTCAAGTACTCGATGTCAATTCTTTTTGAATACATATGATTAAATAAAATGAAATTATGCAAATGCTCGACTACATCCATACTCCTGTATACCAGTTCGGCTCGTCACCACATCCACTGACATTCCATCGGAAAACCACACGATAGAGTTCCAAAATCTTAATGTATAGACTTCGATAAAAACTCCTTTCGACATATGACTCGCAACATCGACCATTATCCCACCCTGGATCACCTCAACTACGCTATGACGAAACAATGAATAATCAACAAATCAAACACAACGAAAGACTACCCGAAAAGTTTTATTTGGGCAAATAAACCAAAACCCTGAAAGGCAGTAATAAAATAGATAAACGATTGGTAAAGTGTTTTAACAAATATCGGGAGTTTTAGAAAATAGAAAAGCCTTTTATGACTTCAAGTCCCAAGTTCTAAAGCCTTTTTGAAACATTAGGGTCTCAGCCCACATCCCGTTCCGCATTACAAGAAGTTTATAAAGTAGAAACCCTTTTGTACCCCAAGTCCTAAGTTATAAAACTATTTCAAAATCGATTGGGTCTCGGCCCAAAATCATTTTCTGTAAATCATCCGTAAAACATTCATTTTAAAAAGTATCATTTTCAGATGTTCGTAAATAGTTTCGTGTACCTCAAAATGAACTAGCATGACTATATGTTCCTCTCAACAATCCACGGCAGTTCTCCCAAGTACGTAATTTCATTTTCCAAGTTTACTCGACCTATTGATTTTTCATAATCATAGTTCCACAAGATCACCGGTTCCGTCCTAACTATTATATTCTGCTACTTCATACTGTAACAGATGATATCCTTCTGAATCTCCAAACACATCAACTTATAACAACAAATAATTTCAATACAATCCAAAAATCCAAATACTTATAGATCGTGAAGCCGACGATTCCCCGTGATACTGGCACCTGCCTCAACTCTAGAAAATACTCGCTAAAGACATTTTCAAAACAAACATCTTGCAAAATCAGTTCAACTCAAAATATGACACATCTCTTTCCAAAGCAACACGTTAATACCATTTGGAAAAGTTTAAAACAACCACGGCACCATACCGGTAAATCACATAACACACAAGCACAGGTGATCAATAAAAACCCAAAACTCTAACACTTGTCAACCGACATCTTGCATAACATGACAAAAACACGACTCGGCTCGACCCGAAAGCCTAGGTTTTCACAACCTAAGCTCCAATACCATATTTGTAACACCTCCAGAGCCATCCGGGAATATTACAGCGCCGTGGGCCCCGAAACAGAACCCACAAGGCTAAAATATATTTTTACAAACATCTCAAATACGACTAAGCGGCGATGACGATAATATCTTTAAAAATATTCGAAGATTTTATAAAATTTATTTATTAAAACCATCATAAAATCTCATTTGAAATTACAAGGCCCGAAATGCCCAAACTCGACAGTTTAAAAACATACGTTAAGCCATCGCTTACACGTACCGATAAAATAGTTTAGAAAATAATTTCACAAAATAAACTCAAGTTCTCAAAATACTAGCAACCCATTTTCAAACATACTCGCAGCGGATATAACAACTGACTAAGAAATACTATTGCAGTGGAAAAATAACAACTAGTCAAAGTACTCAATTCACAAACACACGCCATAGCCAGTATCCTCCGGGAAGCTCATCTCTTCACGACCGCTACAAGCTCGATATCCCAAGAACCTAAAAACAAAGCCCGCAATGGGGTCAGCCATAATATCCAACAATGATAACGATCACATCACGTCAATAATTACATATCAATGAAAATACTAAATAAGGATACTACTAATGTAATCTTACCGCCATAACTTTACCAACTCGTGATAATCTTTACCAAAGTAATCCTTACCAAAATTCACATCTCATATCCTCAACAACACAATAAACTCATACCCAAACATCTGTACTGTACCCCAAGCAATACCCAAGGTTCTCAAAACATCATAACTCACTGATATGAAATATACCAACTCTGACCAATTCAATCATCGGATATCATTATCAAATCTCAACACGAAAATTGATTGTCCATCAAATACAAATACGAAAAGAGAAATACTGAACAGACCTCAGGATACGCAATGCCACGATGAATCACGTCAGTCTAATCCGACATCAGATCAATACAACATACGGACATGGTCCTAACACAAGACCTACAAATGCATACTCACATGACGACATCAATATGCCCACAACAATAACAACAATGTATACTCAATGGAAATCCGATGATCCAGCGCACACAGCATAGATCCCAAGATGACCCTGTTAGATCAACACGAGGTGGATAACCAATAATATACATATACACAACAACACATGGTAATCCAGCAATCCAGCGCACACAGTATAGATACCCAAGATGATCCCGTCGGACCAACATAAGGTGGAAAACCCGTTCAAAGATCCAGCGCACACATCATAGATACCCAAGATGATCCCGTCGGACTAACACGAGGTGGACATATGACAACAATGCACAAATGCATATTAACAAAAATACACAAATGCATGACAACAACAATACACGAATGTATCACAACATGATCGACACAAAATGACAAAATGATTCGAGTACTTGTCCCGAGTCCTTCGAGAGCAATCTCGATGTCAAAACTAACACTGATAATTTCCTCAATATTCGACGATCCAAAAGTACCACGGACTGTAGATAACTCATATCCTCGCATTTACCACAATATATCCTCGATACCAAATTATACCAATAACGAATGGAATTCATATACATTATGATTTAATTCCCAAAACCAAAAAACGACGTAAAATCCAAATCTCCAGAGTTCACAATAATAATCATTGCTATAATGCATTATAAACAAATGAAATTGAAACCATTCATTAAATATTATAAACTATGCAAGTAATAACTTGCCTCGATACCGTCACGACGATGACGAAGTCGTTACCAATTTCATTGCCTTCGCCGACAAGCTCTCGGCCCTGGCCAAAGAAATTCCCGAACATACTCGAACTCGACCGCAACATATTATTCTAGTCAACGATCAATTATCACAACCTATTGAAGTAATCCATTAACAACACTCCGATAACAATCAATAACCGACATAGCCAACCAAATCAAACTCAACAGTTCAACGATACCTCGATTATATACCAAACCAAATAATCTAACTCAACAAATACAAACTCATATCCACAATACAAACCGCAACTCGATAATCATATCAACAATTAATCCAACCTGATAACAAGGATTACATAACATACTATATCCCGAATTTAATCTCATATACGAATTAACAAGATTCCTTCTTGTTCATAATCATAAATTCAAGTAAAATAATACTACTAGCATAATCGACAATCCAACTTATCCAAATAGTTCAATACCATTGATAATCACGTTCTAAGATTAACCACAATCTTTCTGGATTCATCCTTATATCGTGATGCATATTTCACCAAGAACGTTGATGTCACCGAGCTGATCGGCCACCAAGAACCGGGTTAATCCCATAAGTTTATCTAAGAAAACCCGAATATATGAAGTATTGGCTTTTCTCTCTCTAAAATATATTGTGATCTCAGAATTATGCTTAGCCTTTGAAGGAAAACCCCCCTCCTCCTTTTGTAGCAGGGTGAGCCGCCTATTCTTTAAGATCTTCCCTAATTTTTAGGGAAGATCCCAGATATCTAGGGATTCAGGCTGCGATTTCCCATCCCTGAATATCCGGGATTGAGGAGTGTAGGCTTCCAGTCCCCAAATCTCTGGGATTCTGTCAGGTGAGTTGAGATCTCCTTTCCCGAGAGTTCAACCTTCATGAGACCGGCGATTCCCGACCCTAGTTATGACTTAGTAGGTCGGATCATATTATAAAGGATCACTTAGGTTGGGACACTCTTATCCAAATCCATAGGTCGGCGAGGCCTTCACGGTCGGCCCTCTCTTAGCAGAGGTTATAGGTTAGCGGGGCCTCCTGTAGGTCACAAGTCGTCCAGGTACAAGTCTAGAGGGGGGGTGAATACACTTGTATAAACTCTTAAACTCTTTTTCATGAAGAGTGAGTTTCTTCAGCTGAAAGGTAAACAAATGACTTGGAGTCGTTTGTTCTTTAATATATGCGGAAGTCAGCTGATGACGAATAGAAAGCAACTAATGAAACACTTAACAATGAATGCAGCAGTTAAAAGATGATGCAATAAAACAGTAAAGAACGCAGGCAATTATAGTGGTCTCAGAGGTGGGGTAATCCTCTACTAATCCACTTTTCTCCAAACCAGTTGGAGATGAATTCACTATAATTCTCAACCAGTGATAAATATTACAGTGATTCAAACCACACTACAACAGCTTCCAACCATTGGAAATCCGTGCCGTTGTACACACTTGACTGCCTTGCACCTCTTGATCCTCGATCCTTGGATGCCTTTACAGTCTCTTACTTCAACCAGTGAAGTACCCCGTACTCAGGATTATAGACAAGAGTTTTTTTCTTCTCCAACTAAGAGCTTCTTTAGGTATGAACTCTTAGAACCGCTCTTTTCACGATGCTATTGATTGCTTTAGATTGCTTGATTGCTTTGATCGCTTGAAAGTATGTTCGCACCGATGGTTGCTCAGTTTCAAATCTTCGGATATATATAGGTCACGATCTCTGAGCTTTTTCCTTGTAGCCGCTGCAAATCTTTTGAACAAATACGTCCGTTGGAGGGAGACTTCTTTGTTTAATCTTTCTGAACGTTGCAAGGCTGGATTTCCATTATTTTATTTTATCTTCCGACCGTTGTGAAGACTTCTGCATGTGAGCGCCGAATCTTTTCAATATAAAATGATTAAAGTCTTCAAGGTGGGTCTGGATGATTTATTTAAATCATATCTCTTGCGGGAATCTCTCCAATTTGTCTCTTCACGTTGCATGTAACTTTCCGTAATACTTGACTTTTCAACGCATGCTGACGTGGACTTGGAATACTTGGCTGACTTCGAGTAGGCTGATGAGCAGCTAACATCTCTGCAGTCTGGACCTCTCTGCTGTTCACTGTTTGTGACTTATCTGATCAGGTGACTTCCCTGAGGTACCTTGGCTGCAGTCTGGTCAAACTTCTCTGACAAATTATGTTGACCAGGACTACTCTGACTCGACTAGACTGATCCTCTCTGATGAACTTAGTTGTACTCAGTACTTAGCCGATTTTCAGCCTAACTAATTTTTGGCCTACAGAAGATACTCATTTGGTTCTTCTTTACATTTTGCCAAGTTTTATACTTAACATATTTGGCCTATGGAAGATACTCATTTGGTTCTTCCTTACATTTTTGCCAAGTAATAAACATTTGATTTTATATTAATGACATCATCAAAATCTAACAAGTATTCCTAACAAATTCCCCCTATTTTGATGATGGCAAAACTTTAAGCAAGTAATCAAATGACCAAGTCTGCACTTAAGTGCAAGACACAAACTAAAATCAGTCTAATATTGAGACAACTAGAAATTGTCATTCAACATACTGTTATAAAACTTTTCTGACTTGATTATGATTGAAAATGTACAAGAAAGTTTTTACAGGTACAGAAAATAAAAAATTACAAGTATAAAGAAATGAAGTCATCTGCCTCTTCCTCTGCCTCTGCGAATAGGCTATTTGGCAGGCCTGAATGGTTTAGCTCCAATTGGTCTTATCTCGACTGGAGCAAGACCATATTTCCTCTTCACAACAAGAGCTGCAAAGTCTTGTTCTTGTTGGGATAAAAATCTATTCTCAAGACATAACTGCTTGATTTCTCTTTGAAGCTCTAGCTCATTTAGCTCATTTAGCTCATTGTCGAGACGGGTTGGCGCTTCCTCTGCTCTGAATGAGGGAATCATATGATAAGCATTTTGATCCTTAGCATGCTTTTTCAGAATAGCCCAGAGCTTCGGATGGGCTTCCTCCATGAAATTGATGAAGATCTGCTGTGGGGAGAGATTATCATCCTGGAGTATTTCCCAGATGTAATAGTCTCTGATGAATTTCTTCTTTGCAGTTCCCCACATGGGCAGGGCTTCATATGGTATAAAATCCTCAACATACCACAGCTCCTTTCCTTCCCATTCTAGAGTAGGCCCAAAACCTCCTCTAGTTCTCCTTTTCTTGCCTTCAGGCTGGTCAGCCTGTTCATCTGGATCCGCTCCTCCCTTCCTCTTCAGACTTGAGGGTCCTTCAATTTGAAGGATATCTTGCTTCTTCTTGCTTCTTATCTCTGCCCTTATCTCTCCTTGATTACTTCCTTCCCCCTGAACTCTCTCTTCCCCCTTTTTGCCAGCATCAACAACGGTAGTTAATTGCTGCTCCATTCTGCTCATCCAATCAGACATGCCAAATGGCATTCTGTTGTTGGTAGGGGGAGGGGGCTGAGGAATTTCTCTCTGCAACAGAGTGTCGATCTTTGCATTGATTAATTGAAGGTCAGGAGTGACCTGAGACGCCAGCAGCTCTCCAATTGTATCTTTGACGATCTGCCTGATCAGCTCAGTCATGGCAGGAGATATCTGAGCTGATGGAGAGTGCTCTCCTGAGCCTTCTGCAAAAGAACCACTAGGCGCAAGCTTCATGCATTTGGTAGTCAGAGGGTTTTCTATGGGGTCCCCGACCTGAGTCTTGACTAACTCTGCGTCTAGGCTGGTGTGCAGGCGGTACCACGATCTATCTGCAGCTTCTTGAATTGGCTCTGGCTCCGGCTCTGGCTCCTTTTCTTCTTCTTTCTCTTCCTCTTTCTCCTGATCCTCCTCCTTCTCTTCTTCTTCCTTTTCTTCAATATTTTCCTTTTCTTCCTCCTCATCCTTTTCTTTTTCATTTTCTTTTTCGGCTCCTGCATCTCCTCCATCATCATCATCATTATCATCATCATTGTTATCATCATCCTTATCCTCTTTTTCTCCTTCATCATCATCATCCTTTTCATCATCATCCTCCTTTTCTCCTTCATCTTTTTCTTGTTCTACCTATTCTCCTTCTTCTTCTTCTTCTCCTTCATCAGCCAACTCTTCTATTTTCTCAATTTCTCCTGACTGTTTTTCAACTAGAATATTTTCTTCTATTCTTCTCTCTTCCTGCTCTTCTTCTTCTTCTTCTTCATCAACCAAATCAACAACTTCTTTATTTCGTTCTCCATATACCTCCTCAATTCTAATTTCTTTTTCAACTTCCTCCTCCTCCTCTTCTCCAAAAGAACCATCAAAAATGCTAAGCATTATGGAATGGATGAATTGGTCCATGTTTGTTTTAAAATGGGACATGAACCAATTATCTTGGAGGATTAATACTAAGTCTGATTCTTTGCAAAAGTGAATCAGAACCTCCTCTATGGCTTGGGGATATTCCCAACCACTAGTTCCAATGTAAGTTTGAAGGTTTGTAAATGTCAGAGTTTTGAAAAACTTCCACTCTTCAAAAATATTTACAAAAGAGTGTTTTAATGCTTGTGGCTTAACAAGCTGGAGTTGCTCAATTGATAGGTTGAAAGTATTGTTTTCTAGTAGGTTAAAGGTATAATTGGCTTCAGGGATAGATATTATCAGACCTGCTTCTTCTTCCTCGGAGATGTAGGCTGGGGGGGGTGAGTACAGCCACAATCCGAGTCTCGTGGGTGCACAGGGCGGCAGTCTTCCGATGAATTGGTGATCTGGGCCGAGGGGGCAAGATTTTCAGTGCTCTTCCTCACTAAATTGCGTTTCCTTGGCCTCTTGGGAGAGGGTTACAGTGATATTTGCAAGATAGAGGGTCCTTCAGGGGCTGGTCCCCTTCTCTTAAATCTGACTGCAATGGGAGTGTCGTCGGACTCGGTGTCTGACTCGACTGCAGTTGCGATGTCGGCTGCAGGTCTGTCCGACTCTCCTGATGAATAGTATCTTGGATATGGCCTTGAGTCAGGTAGGTCCTTCAGCATCTGAGCTGCTCTCTTTGCGCCTCCGAATTTCCTCACCTTCTCGTGGTCTATATGACCAAGTCTTTTGTTGGGGTGGAAGGGGTCAGTGCTTCCCTTTGCCACACCAGTCTTTTCCAAAAACCAACTTAGCTGCGTTCCAAACGCCAGTTTTGTCTTAAATCTTTTCTCATTGTCAAGCCACTCGACTTTGTTGACCTCTCGCACGAGTTGCCTGAAGATGTAATCTGCCCAGTCGATTTCTTCTTCTTGAATTAGTGCTCCCAACACCATAAATTTTGTCGACGACAGTTGGTCATAACTGCCGGCCATCCCCATGATTATCTTGTTGGTTATGTCCAACGCAAGACGATACACTTTCTTAAGATCATTTCTCTTGGCAGTTAATTTCAGCTTTTCCGGGATATTCTCCACCTTAATCTTCTTCCAGATTTCGCCAGAAGACTGCTTGAGAGCTTCGACGGCTATGCCGCGATGCTTCATACCGAAAACTCTGCGAATCGACTCTCGCGTTATGTCGATTTGCCTTCCGCAAACAGTGCTTCGAATTCCATCTTGAATCAAACAAGCTTCGCGATAGAACTCGATGACATTCTCCTTGAACAGATGTTGCGGTTTGACATCAAGGAATGGGTAGATCCCATTGAGCTTCATTGCGCGAATCAGGTTGTACACATCATAATCTTCCAAATTTGCTTCCAATAAGCCTTCAAAGTCAACGAACAGCGAGAAGATGATCTGGTCCTTGACCGCCTTAAGATTTACGCCTTCGAAGTAGGTTTCCATTTCTGCAATCAAAAGATTTAGTGTATTTGGTGTTCAAGAAATTTTTGCTCTGAAAAATCTAGGGTTTGAAAGCGTAAAGGGTAAAGTGAAGGGTCTTCTTTCCTTATAAAGAAGATGAAAAGATGTATGTATTAATTTATTATATATTTGAAATGGTGGTACGCCTTTTGATATTCTTTTGAATTTCAAATTTGAATTGGTGGCCCATTTTTAAAATTTGACGGTTGATTCTGATTGGCCACCGTGGAGGTCGCTTTAATAAGCGATTGACGCGTGTATTAAAATTGCCACTTGGCTTAGAAAAATGTATATTTAAATGCCATTTGTTAACCAAAATTAATATAATAATATTATAACTATGGCAGATAATAATTAAATATTCAGAGGTCAGTTTAGAAAACTTAGCTGGTCTGATTTGTTGACTGTTGACCGCTCTGTATCAGGTGAGTTGACTTCTCGCCTGATGTTCTGATCAGCTAGGTTGCTTTGTCCGTCCTTCGTCTTCTTGCCTGCATCAGTTAGGATCTGATTCTTCAGCTGGGTCCGTCCTTCCTCTGAAATGCTTTAACTTGCTTCAGTACTAGATTCCCAATCTAGTAATCCAAGATCTCTGCTCAGCTCCAAAAATCTTTCTTCTGGCAAGGGTTTGATAAAGATGTCAGCTATCTGGTAGTCTGTGCTGACTCTTTCAACTCTAACCCTTTTGTTAAGCACATGGTCTCTGATGAAGTGGTGCTTAACATCAATGTGCTTCGTCCTTGAATGCAAAACCGGATTGTTGGTTATTGCAATAGCACTATTATTGTCACACCAGATTGGAACTTCGTTGGCAATGATATTATAATCCCTTAACTGTTGTCTGATCCATAGAATCTGTGCACAACAGCTACCTGCAGCTAGGTATTCTGACTCTGTGGTGGAGATAGAGTTAGAAACCTGCTTCTTGCTAAACCAGAATATCAGTCTGGTTCCCAGGAATTGACACGTTCCACTAGTGCTCTTCCTGTTGATTTTGCATCCTGCGAAATCCGCATCTGAGTATCCTGACAGCTCGAAATTATCATCCTTGGGATACCATAGTCCAACATTAATTGTATACTTAAGGTACTTTATTATCCTCTTGGATGCATCTAGGTGTGATTGCTTCGGTTTGGACTGGAATCGTGCACAAACTCCTACGGCATAGGATATATCTGGCCTGCTTGCAGTGAGGTACAGAAGAGATCCAATGAGTCCTCTGTAGTGGGTTGAGTCCACTGATATGCCTGCCTTGTCTGCATCCAGGTGAGTACTTGTGCTCATAGGAATTCTTGCGGGCTTGGCTGATTCCATTCCATATCTCTTGATAAGGTCTCTGGTATACTTTGCTTGGTTGATGAAAATTCCTTTTTCCATCTGCTTAACTTGTAGTCCGAGAAAGAAGTTAAGCTTTCCCATCATACTCATCTCAAATTCTCCTTGCATGAGGTTGGAGAATTTCTCGCATAGCTCTGGGTTGGTTGATCCGAATATGATGTCATCCACATAAATCTGGACTATTAATATGTGGCCTTCGTGCTCCACTCTGAATAGGGTCTTGTCCACCTTTCCTTTGCAAAATCCATTTTTCTCAAGAAACACAGACAGTGTTTCATACCACGCTCTTGGTGCTTGCTTGAGTCCATAAAGAGCTTTCAACAGCTTATAGACTTTGTCTCCTTTGACAAAACCTGGGGGTTGCTCTACATAGACTTCTTCTTCTAGAATTCCATTCAGAAAGGCACTCTTTACATCCATCTGATAGACTTCAAAATCTTTGAATGCCGCATATGCGAGGAATAGTTTGATGGCCTCTAATCTTGCAACAGGTGCATAGGTTTCATCAAAATCTATTCCTTCACACTGTGCATAAACTTTTGCTACAAGTCTGGCCTTATTCCTAACAACAACTCCGTCTTCATTACTCTTGTTTTTGTACACCCATTTGGTGCCAATAACCTTCTTGTGATCAGGTCTGTCTGTTAGTTCCCAAACTTTGTTTCTTTCCATCTGCTCCAATTCCTCTTGCATGGCATTGATCCACGAATAATCTTCCAAGGCTTGTTCTGTAGTTTTAGGTTCAATTTGAAACATAAAACATGAGAACATCGCCATTCCTGCTGGTAGGGTTGACTGTCTCGTCTTAACTCCATCAGTCAACTTTCCGATAATTTGCTGAATTGGGTGATCCTTGAGCCATTTGGGGATATCGTCCTCTTCTGGGTTTGTTCCCCCTGTTGGATTGCCTTGGTGGATTTCTGCATCAGCTGGGTTCTGGTCTGCAACTGGATCAGCTACCGTCTTGTCATCTGCAGGTCGATTCTGATCTGCAGATGAGTCTTTATCAGCTACGGTTAGGTCTTCTTCAGTAGCAACTGGATCAGATAGGTTTGGTGATCCTGTCTGATCTGCAGTTGGGTCTTCAGCAGCTGCAGTTGGGTCTTCCGGCTAGTCTGCAGGTGAGTCCACCATTCCAGTGTCATGTATAATGACTTCTTCAAGGGTTGCTGACTTGAGCTTGTTCTCAATTAGCTCAACTTGTTTCCTGTACTCAACGGTAGATTCATCAAAAACAACATGGGGTGTTTCCTCCACAACTAAGGTTCTTTTATTAAAAACTCTATATGCCTTGCTTCTTTGTGAATATCCCATAAAGAGACCATCATCAGTTTTAGCATCAAAGGCATTTAGCTGTGTTTTACCGTTGTTGTGGATGAAACACTTACAACCAAAAACATGAAAGTAAGCAACAGTAGGGGTTCTATTATTCCAAACCTCATAGGGAGTTTTGACATGTCTCCATACTATCATACTCTTGTTAAGGTGTGACAGTGTGTTGTGACTTGACCCGAGCCTTTTGTGTAGGTCTTACGCAATCATGGACCTTCTTTGCTTCCTTCGTGGTTCTGTTCCTTCTTTCAGCAACACCATTACATTGGCGCGTCCCGGCCGCAGAGCTCATCTTTGGATCCCATTCGATCATTGTAATCGATTATCGCCTTGTTGAGAAACTCTCCTCCTCTATCTGATCTGATCTTGATTATGGAAAGGGATTTCTCATTCTGGATCCTTCTCAGCAGCTCATGTAACTTGGTCAAGGTTTCACTTTTCTTGTATAGGAAGATAATCCAAGTGTACCTTGAATAATCATCTACTATTACAAGTGCATGCTTCCGGCCGCTCAGAGTCCTTGGCTTGATAGGACCAAATAGATCCATGTGGAGTAGATCTAAGATCCTTGTTGTGAGCGTTGTAGGCTGAACTGGCTTGAACGATGCCCTGGTCTGCTTTCCTTTCTGACATGCATCACAAAGTGCCTCCTTCTTGAATGCCTCATTTGGAAGTCCTCTGACCAGCTTCTGAGAACTAATCTTGTTGATGGCTTTGAAGTTCAGGTGACATAGTCTTTTGTGCCACAGCCATCCATTTTCAGCTACTGTCTTGGATAGAAAACAGGAGTTAGGTGTTCCTGTGTTCCAATCAATCATGTAGACATCTCTCCTTCTGAAGCCTTGGAGCTTCACTTCTCCAGATAAGATATCTATTACCATACACTTCAAGATGGTGAAGACCACTAGGTTCTTCTCGTCACAGAATTGGCTTATGCTCAGGAGGTTGTACTTGAGCCCTTTGACATAACGAACTTTGGATATCACAATGTTTCCTCGGTGCAGCTCTCCAAAGCCTTTTGTCTGTCCTCTAGAGCTATCTCCAAAGGTTACATTGGGACCTCTTTCTTTAGTGTATTTGGACAGCATCTTCTTGTTCCCGGTCATATGCCTCGAGCATCCAGAATCTACAAACCATTCTTCACCTCCAAAATTTGAGCTTGTGGAGATGTGGTTGTAGTCCTTCCACCTTTTCTGCAATTAGACAAGCAGAGATTTAGGTACCCAAATCTGTGTGGGTCCTTTGGGGTTAGCTGGTTTCCTGGAGAATTGATTTCTCCTTGGATTATAGAAATTGTTATTATTATTATAACCCTCATAAGGTGTGTAAGTTCGAGGTCTAAATCTCCTGTTGGGATTGTATACCGGATATTCCTCAAAATGTTGATAGTGTGAGCTATTTCTAAATCTAGGCTGAGACCATTTATTAAATCTTTGTGGTCTCCACACTTGTTCATTTTGGTAATTAGGATAACCTTGAGGTTTCCATCTGCCCCTCCCATTATGAAATCTGTTTTTGGGGAGTTGTTGGTAATAGTGGGCATGTTGTCTGGGCTGCTGTTTTTGCCTGGGCCATTGCCTAGTCGACTGTCTAGGTGGCTGCCTGGTGTAACCTGACTGCAGCCTAGACATTTGACTTGGCTGTTGCCTGATTTTGAATATCGGTTTATACGTAGGCTCAACAGTCGAGACAATTATTTCTCCCTTGATAAATTTTATTTTAGAACTAGAGGGAGTGTGAGGATCATATCCAAGGCCTGATTTGGAATATAGTGGCCTTTTGTTGGTACACAATTCTTCTAGGGTTGAAGACGCCTTTAGGGAGGTTATTTCCTACGCCTGGGTTTTATTCACCTGTGTTAGCTTAGTAAACTCGTTTTTGGCATGAGTAAGTGCAGCTGATTTTTATTTAAGTAAAATGGTTAGTCTGTTTATCTCAGCTGTGTTAATGTCAGCCTGGTTTTTAAAGTCAGCTGCAGTTATCTCAACCTTATTCAAATCTAGGCTGAGTTTTTCGAAATCATTTTTCAGCTGCCTATTCTCATCTTGCAGCTGAGTCTTCTCTGCTGATACAGTTTGGTGTGCAGATTTGAGTGTTTCAAAATCTTTAAATAACTGATTTACCGATTCGTGTAGATCCATATCTTGTGACATGGCTGAGCTATTATTTGAACCGGTGGGTTTAGAAGTTACCTCTTCATCAGGTAGGTTTGCCATCAGGCAGTCATACTCCTCATCTTCATCAGAAAAGAATCCGCTGCTTGATTCGACATGCTCCTGGTCTTCTCCAATGAGGGCCTTTCTTCTATCTTCTTTTCTGCACACCTCCTTCTTGGTTTCGTCCTTCTTGAGCTCAGGACAGTCCATTTGGATGTGTCCTGTTTTGTGACAGTTGTTGCATTCTACTTTCCAGCTTCCAGCCTTCTGGTTCCTTCTTGGATTCTCCTTATAATTTTTCTTGTATTTGGAGTAGTTCTTTCTAAAATTGCTGAACCTTTGCATTATAAACGCCATTTCTTCCTCAAAATCTAATGGATTTGGGGGCTTCACATCAGATAGGCTCTTGGCAGGGGACTCGGCTGCAAATGCAATTCCCTTCTCTGCAGGCTCAGTTGAGGATGAACTTGGAAGCTCGAACTCATAAGCCTTCAGATCAGAGAACAGCTCTTGGATCTTTATCTTATTCAGGTCCTTGGACTCTCTCATGGCCACGGCCTTCATGCTCCATTCGGGGTTGAGAGATCTGAGAACCTTCAGTGCCATTTCCTTGTTGCCATAGGTTTTGCCCAGGGAGTTGATCTCATTAATAATCTCAGTGAACCTTGTGTCCACTTGATCTATGGATTCACCATTCTTCATTTTGAAGTTGTCAAATTTTTGGATAGCAATTGACAGCTTGTTTTCCTTGATCAGCTCCGTTCCTTCACACATTAGGGCTAATGTGTCCCAGATTTCTTTGGCATTCTTACAGTTCTTGATCTTGACCATGGTGGATTTGTCAAGAGTTTGATATAACACATCTCTGGCCCGGTTATCAAGATAGGCCAGCTTTCTTTCTTCGGGAGTCAGCTCTGTCCTCTTCTTAGGAATCTTCTCTGGCTTCCCTGCTGCGATCTCCTCTGCTGTGTTGTCCTTCTCAAAGATGAATGACCGTCCTCGATGATGCACCACATGTCGTCAAGAATCGAAGATAAGTGTGCCTGCATCCTTATCTTCCACAGATCATACTCGTCAACTGAAAACACAGGGAGTCTAGAATGCATGTGTTCCATTATAAAGTGAGAGTAAAGATATATATATCTGATATAGATCTGGTTCGTGAAATAAATGAACCAACCTCTCCGATACCACTTGTAGGTCACAAGTCGTCCAGGTACAAGTCTAGAGGGGGGGTGAATAGACTTGTATAAACTCTTAAACTCTTTTTCACGAAGAGTGAGTTTCTTCGGCTGAAAGGTAAACAAATGACTTGGAGTCGTTTGTTCTTTAATATATGCGGAAGTCAGCTGATGACGAATAGAAAGCAACTAATGAAACACTTAACAATGAATGCAGCAGTTAAAAGTATGATGCAATAAAACAGTAAAGAACGCAGGCAATTATAGTGGTCTCAGAGGTGGGGTAATCCTCTACTAATCCACTTTTCTCCAAACCAGTTGGAGATGAATTCACTATAATTCTCAACCAGTGATAAATATTACAGTGATTCAAACCACACTACAACAGCTTCCAACCAGTGGAAATCCGTGCCGTTGTACACACTTGACTGCCTTGCACCTCTTGATCCTCGATCCTTGGATGCCTTTACACTCTCTTACTTCAACCAGTGAAGTACCCCGTACTCAGGATTATAGACAAGAGTTTTTGTCTTCTCCAACTAAGAGCTTCTTTAAGTATGAACTCTTAGAACCGCTCTTTTCACGATGCTATTGATTGCTTTAGATTGCTTGATTGCTTTGATCGCTTGAAAGTATGTTCGCACCGATGGTTGCTCAATTTCAAATCTTCGGATATATATAGGTCACGATCTCTGAGCTTTTTCCTTGTAGCCGTTGCAAATCTTTTGAACAAATCCGTCCGTTGGAGGGAGACTTCTTTGTTTAATCTTTCTGAACGTTGCAAGGCTGGATTCCCATTATTTTATTTTATCTTCCGACCGTTGTGAAGACTTCTGCATGTGAGCGCCGAATCTTTTGAATATAAAACGATTAAAGTCTTCAAGGTGGGTCTGGATGATTTATTTAAATCATATCTCTTGCGGGAATCTCTCCAATTTGTCTCTTCACGTTGCATGTGACTTTCCGTAATACTTGACTTTTCAACGCATGCTGAAGTGGACTTGGAATACTTGGCTGACTTCGAGTAGGCTGATGAGCAGCTAACATCTCTGCAGTCTGGACCTCTCTGCTGTTCACTGTTTGTGACTTATCTGATCAGGTGACTTCCCAGAGGTACCTTGGCTGCAGTCTGGTCAAACTTCTCTGACAAATTATGTTGACCAGGACTACTCTGACTCGACTAGACTGATCCTCTCTGATGAACTTAGCTGTACTCAGTACTTAGCCGATTTTCAGCCTAACTAATTTTTGGTCTACAGAAGATACTCATTTGGTTCTTCTTTACATTTTGCCAAGTTTTATACTTAACATATTTGGCCTATGGAAGATACTCATTTGGTTCTTCCTTACATTTTTGCCAAGTAATAAACATTTGATTTTATATTAATGACATCATCAAAATCTAACAAGTATTCCTAACACCTCCGAGGTCGGCGCCCTTTACTTGAGGTTTATAGATCGGCGAGCCCTCTGAGGTCGGCATCCTCTTGTCTAAGGACATAGGTCGGACTTCATTAGTCTAAGCCTTCCTTCCTTTACTCAAAGATCGGTACGCCGGCCTATATTGGTCTTTTTTAAACTGGGTTTTTAGGGAGCGTACATTCGTCGTCCTATCAACCAGTCCCCCCTACTCTAGTCGAGTTGTAAAACCGAGTAGAGTAGGATTTGTTTTCAATCCGACGACCTCGACACAGTGGTCCTTGGGGTTCCCATTCCCAGGTAACGAGGTTCCTCGAGATTCGTGCGCCTTTATATCAACGTCTTTTACTTTCCTCGCCTCCCAACCATCGCATCTATGGCTACGCCCAGGTGTCAACCTGCTATAGGTCGGATGAGGCGGTACCAGATCCAAGCCGTTCCTTTACAAGAGGCATCGGACGCTCCAGATCGCCTATTATCCTCTTGGTTTTCGTTCTTACTCCCTATAAATAGAAGTCTTTTACTCCCTCAGCCATTTCCGCTCTTTTTTTTTCAAACACTAGTGTGAGGATTTTCCGGCGACACCAGCGACCTTTGTTTCCTGCTTCCGGTGGTGCTTCCATTATCTTTCTCCGGCGCTCTTCCACCCACTCTCATGGGTATGTCTATCTAAACACCTCTTTACTTTTTCTTTTTGTTTGTTATCTATATTTTTCTTTCCTCCTCCCTCTCTTTTCTCCCTTTTATTATGTCGTCTGCCTCGGATTCTCAGAATCTTTCCGACCAATCAGCCGTGGACACTTTTTTAGAAGGTTTATCTTCTTCTGATGGGGACTCGGGGGGTAGGTCGGAGCGGGCTACTGGCTCCTCCCTCTGTCTTAGAGATGAACCCCTAGGTGATGTAGACTGGTCCGAGCTAGGTGACATCCCTTCTAGCCTTCCCTCCGGCATTCCTCTAATTATCGTAGATCCCCCCTCCCCTCCCCCTGATGAAGTGGCTGTGACCGGCCTTTTAGCTGATCCATATCAAATGGTCGCGGGAGCTACTCGAGTTCTCCCTTCTCATCCTCTATCTAGGACTAGTCCAGCCGCGTTGGCTAGCTTTATAAAATTTCTTAGACTTCCCCCGGGGTGGGAATTTGTTACGCCCCAGGCTCGTGACACCCCTGATCATCCTCCCCCAGGTCATATCACCTGGTTCGTAGATCAGGTGAGCAGTGGTCTTTGCTTCCCTCTTCATCCCTTCCTTTGTCTCTTTATCTGTTAAATACAATCTTCCCCTCAACCAGTTTTCTCCTAATTCCTTTCGTTATATGGTCGGTTTTCTTATGTTGTGTCATTATAGACACGAGGAACCCGACCTGGGTTTTTTCTATTTTTGTTTCGGGCTAAAGAGCTTTAAAGGCTCCTTTTACTTAACCTCCCGAAACAATGCCCATTTCTTTACCCACCTCACTTCCAATGTGAAGGACTGGAGGTCGCGTTTCTTTTTCCTTCGGCTCCCTTCGGCTGACTCCTGGGGTTTCCCCACGGAATGGGTGCAAACCACCCCGAGCCAGGATCCTATTCCCAGGCGCAGTTCTGTCCGAGCTGGGTGGGTCGAGAAAGTTCGGGAATGGAACGTCATTCCTTACAATGCTTTCCAGCTGACGCAATTCCATGATCTTCTATTCCATTGTGAGCTGAGCTCGAATCCTTACCCAGCTATTCCTGATATTGGTAGGTTTTAACGGCTCTTTCCATAGTATAATCTTTGTCATTTTGTTTTTTGGCTATCTTACTGACCATCTTGTATTGCTTTTTATAGATCGATTCATGCGGACCTGCCAATCTGATGCCTCCAAGCCGGCTGAACCGACTAAGGAGAGGGTCCTCAAATCGACGAATCCCCCTAAAGAGAGGGCGGAGGGCTCCTCAAAAACTAAGCGAAAGCTCTCCTCCCGCTCCAAAGCTGGGGTAGCTATCCCCTCCGACCTGGCTCCTACCTTGACCAATGGGCAGAGCCCTGCAAGCTCGTCTCGGCAGCTTTAGCTCACCAATAGGGCCCATTCCCCCAGTTCCCCTAGTTCCAAGCGGCCGAAGACTGCAGGTCCTCCTAGTCCGGCTATGGAGAATTTTCTTCGTTGTAAGGAGTGGGAGAAGTTCCTTCCATACTTCAGCTCCATGATCCCAGCTAGGGATAAGCAGGCATTACGAGATGCCGCGGAGGGCCCTCGTTTTGATGCGATGATGATGTACTTTGGGAAGGTATTCCTCTTTTCGCCTTCCTCCCCTTTTATTTTACTACTTCTATGTTTATTATTATCCTTGATGTCCTGATGTGACTTCTTTTTTGCGCAGTTCTGCGCCACCTTTGTGACCTTCGCGGAAGATCATAAGATCGGCGCTTCGTCCTCCTCCCAGCTTACCTAGATGTTAGCCGAGCTGGCGGCCGTCCTGGAGGCTAAGTCCGACCTCTTTGTTCAGCTTCAGGAGAGGGAATATCGCTTAGATGTTTCCCTTAAGAAAAGCTCTGAGCGGGAGGCGGTTTTGGAACGGGCTCAGATGGCCAACGTTCAGCTGAACCAGGAGTTGAAATTTTTGAAGGCCCAGTCTCAGGCTGAATCGGAGAAGGTGGGCTAGCTCGAGGCTCAGTTGTCGGAAGCTAAGTCCGAATCCGAGAAGGTTGCCCAGCTTGAGGCCCAGGCTAAGGCGGAGTTGGAGAAGGTCTCCCAACTCGAAGCTCAGGCTAAAGCATAATCAGAGAGGGTCGCCCAACTGGAAGCTCAACTAGCCGAGGCCAGATCCGAGGGATCATCTTATGATCGCGGAGTGATGGATGGCCGACGTCTATTTCTGACCAGTGACATCGGTTACTCTTTCCTGGGGGCTTACCGTTCTGCCCTTCTAGCCCGGTATCATAATTCTACCGCTTATCTGGTCAAGTTAGCTCCTGTCGCGACGCAATATTTCGACTTTGCTCTAACCCGTGCTGGCGAGCAACTAGCTGCTTTGGGCTTTACGGGCGATCTAGACCGGGATGCTACATTGGACGGGGCTCCCATCCCTTTGGGTTGGTCTGGGGATGTGGACGAATCTCCCGAGGCAGCCTGGTGGGAGGACATCCTTGGGGAGTCTGTAAAGGAATCCGGCCTGGATTTGGAGCTGCCTTCTATCTCTCCTAAATCGCCAAGTAAGGCCAGCACTCCTAATCCAGAGGTGACTGTGACCGACCTTGATGCCTCTCCTTCGTCGCCTCCTCCATCTTCCGAGCCTGTAGCTTAGTCTTTATTAGCTTTATGTATTTACTCTTTTTGTTCATTGTACTAGCACAACTGTTTTTAATGAAAATTCCTTTGAGTGGAATATATTTTGGATTTGTATGATAGTGACATAGCTTGTTTCTGCGAATTTAAGTTAATATGGCTCGGCGTCGATTGTAACCTCCATGTATCTGAATTGTTTGAATCAATATGACTACTCCCAAATATACCCCGACCTCTTCCTAGTATAGCTCAGATGCTTTTTGTTATTTTAAATCTTTCCACATCTTAAATATAACCTGACCACTTCAATTTTACAAGTTGTAATGGTTAGGTGGTTTTAGGCTGATTCAACCTAACCTTATCACCGACCTTTAGCACAGGTCGGATATTCCGAACAAATTTTGAGAGATTAAGGTTGCTAGGATATTTCCAACTCTCTCAAGTGGGGTATAGTCTGAACAACCTAACCCTTTTTTAGGTCGGCTCGTATTCTAAGCCCGAAGCTATTTATAAATTGAGGGTATTTCCCTTAGTCATAGATTTGGAGGGCGATTCTCCCTTAAACGGATCTGAAGGCATTTCACCTGATCAGATGTCATAGGGCAGTTCACCCTTACTCGGATCTGAAGGCATTTCACCTGATCAGATGTCATAGAGCGGTTCACCCTTACTCGGATCTGAAGGCATTTCACCTGATCAGATGTCATAGGGCGGTTCACCCTTACTCGGATCTGAAGGCATTTCACCTGACCAGATGTCATAGGGCAGTTCACCCTTACTCGGATCTGAAGGCATTTCACCTGATCAGATGTCATAGGGCGGTTCACCCTTACTCGGATCTGAAGGCATTTCACCTGATCAGATGTCATAGGGCAGTTCAGCCTTACTCGGATCTGAAGGCATTTCACCTGATCAGATGTCATAGGGCGGTTCACCCTTACTCGGATCTGAAGGCATTTTACATGATCAGATGTCATAGGGCGGTTCACTCTTACTCGATCAACACATTCAGAGATTTTTTGTAATAGACTTGTATTAAAACATCATAAACTTTTCTTCACACCTCTTCATACAAAATATTTTTTTAGGTGGCATATGTTCCAAGGTCTTTTGATGGGGTGCCCTTCCATATCTTCGAGCTCATAAGCTCCCCCTGCATAAATTCGGATTACCTTGTAAGGATCCTCCCAGTTAGGCTCCAATTTTCCTATTTTTCTGAGGGCATCAGCCCGCCTAAGCACCAAATCGCCGACTTGGAACTGTCTCTTTCTGACTCTCTTGTCGTGAGCTGCTTTTGTCAGGCTTTTGTATCTTTCCGTTCGTGCTGCGGCCGCTTCTCTTCTTTCTTCTATGGTGTCCAACGCCTCCTTCATTATTTCCTCGTTTTCTTCCTCGTTGAACCATCGAACCCGATGGGACATTTCTCCGACTTCCGCCAGGATGACAGCTTCAGACCCGTATACCATACTGAAGGGTGTTTCCCCTGTTGACGATCTAGGTGTGGTCTTGTACGACCATAGCACCGATCTAAGCTCATCCACCCGTCCTCCTCCAGCTTTGTCTAAGCGGGTTTTGATCCATTGCAAGATTGTTCTGTTAGGTACCTCCACTTGTCCATTAGTCTGCGGATGAGCAACCGCAGCGAACCTTTGCTTGATATGCATCCCCTCGCACCAGAACTGGGTTCTTTTCCCATTGAATTGAGTTCCATTGTCTGAGATAAGTATCTCAAGGGCCTGCATCCTACAAAGAAATGTTGTTAAACAGAAAACTTATGATTCTTTGCTCGGTTATGGTGGCCACGGGCTCGGCCTCTACCCACTTGCTGAAGTAGTCTATGGCTACTACTAAGAACTTCCTTCCTCCCGAGCCAGGTGTAAACTGCCCCATAATATCGATTCCCCATTTAGCGAAAGGACAGGGTGCTCCCATGGTGATCATATCTTCAGCTGGGATGTGAATTAAGGGTGCGTGTATTTGGCATTTTTGGCACCGCTTAACCATCTCCACCGCTTTCTTGATCATGGTCGGCCAGAAAAAACCAGCTCTTAGTGTTTTGCTGATCAACGCCCTTCCTTTGGTATGATCACCGCAGCACCTTTCATGGATTTCTTCCAGTATACCCCACCCTTCTTCTTCCGAAACGCACCGCAGGTATGGACCGAGGTAGGATCTTTTGTATAATTCATCGTTAATGCAACAGAACCTCGCTGCCCTTCGTACAATTTTCATTCTTTCTTGCCTTTCATTGGGTAGTTCTGCCCTTCTTAGGTATGCCAACAAAGGAGTTCGCCAGTCCGCAATCTCGATCACCTCAATCACCTGTTTCGTGATGCTGCTCCGGGCTGCTCCTAAAATCGTTACTGTCCATGAGCGACAATCCACTAAAGAGCTTCCCATTTTTGCTAAGTAATCATCTTTTACATTTTCCGCCCTAGGGATATGGATCAACTTCCATTCCCCTAGCCTTTTGGCAGCTTCTTTCACTTCTTCAACATACTTCTTCATCCGATCCTCATTTATCTCAAATTTTCCTCCTACCTGCTGCGTGACCAGCTGAGAATCAGAATAAGCAATGAGTCGTCGCGCACCCAAGTCTATCCCCAGTTGCATTCCCTTAACCAGGGCTTCATACTCGACCTCGTTGTTAGATGCTTTGAAATCAAATTTTATGGCATACTCTAATTGCTCGCCCTCCTGGGTAGTAAGGACTATCCCTGCCCCAGAGCCACTGGTTGTTGCCGATCCGTCCACATGCAGTAACCACTGTCCCTCTGGTGGCGATGGCATGTCCCCCTCTTGGATGAAGTCCGCTAGGGCCTGAGCTTAAATTTCCGTTCTCGGCTCATACCCCATGTCGTATTCCCCCATCTCTACCGCCCACTTCACCAGGCGACCTGACGCATTAGGTCGCCCTAATATTTCTCTTAAGGGCAAGTTGGTTCGCAGCTTTATTCGGTGGGCTAGAAAATACGGCCTCAATCGCTGGGCTATAATTACTAACGCCAGTGCTCCCTTCTCTAGCTCGGAGTAATTCCGTTGTGCTCCTTGCAAAATTCGGCTTGTATAATAAATGGGCTTTTGCTTACTCATTTCTTCTCTTAGCAAGACCGAGCTAATCGCCCCCTCTCCCATGGATAAGTAGAGTATGAGCTCTTCACCTGGTACTGGTTTGGTTAGCAGAGGCAGCTCGGCTAAATATTCTTTTAATTTTCCAAATGCTGTTTGCGCTTCGGGGGTCCATTCGAATTTGTTCCCTTTCCTTAAGAGTTTAAAAATGGGAATCCCTTCTCGGCTGAGCGTGATATGAACCCGCTCAGCCCCGCTATTCTTCCTGTTAGTATCTGGATATCCTTGATATTTTTTGGAGGATTCATTTGCAGTACCGCTTTGACCTTTTCCGGGTTGACCTCGATTCCTTGCTCTGTGACTACATATCCCAGAAATTTTCCCGATTTCACTCCAAAAGAACACTTTGATGGGTTGAGCTTCATTCCGTACGTGCGTAGGTTTTCGAACGTTTCCTCTAGATCTCTGATGTGCTCTCCCTCTTTTACGCTTTATACTAGCATATCATCCACGTACACTTCCATGTTTCTGCCAATTTGGGATCTAAAGATTCTGTCAACCATCCTTTGATATGTGGCTCCTGCATTTTTTAACCCAAAAGGCATGCGCACATAACAAAAAGTTCCTTTTTTACCGCAAAGCTTACCCTCTTTCTATCTTCGGGTGCGAGGGGAATCTGATGATATCCCTGAGAAGCATCCATCATACTGAGCAACTCGCACCCCGAGGTTGAGTCCACCAGCTGATCTATGCGGGGTAACGAGTAGTGATCTTTTGGACATGCTTTATTTAGGTCTCGGAAGTCCATGCACATCCTCCACTTCCCCTGGCCCTTTCCCACCATGACAGCGTTAGATAGCCACTCCGGAAACTGGATCTCCGTTATGTGTCCAGCTCGGAGGAGCTTGTCAACTTCTTCCCCAATGATCCCATCCATCTCCGGCCCAAAATGCCTCCTCCTCTGCTTCACTGGTCTTATGGTTGGGTCGATGTTTAACCTGTGCTCGGCAACTGTTGGGCTGATTCCCACCAGATCCTTGGCTGCGAATGCGAAAATGTCCACAAATCTCCTTAGCAGGCAGATAAGGCTTCCCCTTATCCCATAGTCCATATGACTTCCCACGCGAGTTTTTGTTTCGGGCTTTCCTGGGACCAATTCTATTTCTAGCAACTCCTCATTGGGCTTGACGCCCTCTTCCTCAGCTTACTCGGGCGCCTTCGATTGTTTATTCTTTTTAAACTCCGGATCCGGGCCTCCTTGCTCGGACGTCCTATTACCGCGCTGTACTCCCTGCCTTACTATTGTTTGGTAACAAGATCGAGACACAAACTGATCCCCGGCTACTTCCCCCACCCCACCTCCTATGGGAAATTTTACTTTCATGTGCACGGTAGATGCAACTGCTTCGAACTTGTTGAGTCTCGGTTGCCCTAGAATGGCGTTATAGGCTGATTTGGTGTCCACCACTAAAAACCTGAGTGTTCTGACCTTACGATGAGGTATCCGACCAAGTGCCACCGGAAGCACCACTTCTCCCACCGGTTGCACCTCGGTCATGCAGAACCCATAAAGTGCGGTATCTACTTTCTTTAATTCCACCTCAAGGTTCATCTGTTTGAAACAGTCATAGAATAAGATGTCCACTGAGCTTCCTGTATCGATGAATACCCTTTGCACAGCTGTGATGACCAGTGCGTCATTATGGGGCGCATGTATCCCGTCATAATCCGCAGGGCCGAACTGAATGATAGGTCCGCTGCCTACAGAGGCGACCTCTTCGAACTGATGACACCTAGCCCTTCGCGCGTGAGCTTTTCTGGCCTGATTAGAATTTCCGTCAGTTGGTACACCTGATATCATGTGGATCACTCCTTTCTTAGCTGAGGGAGGAGCGGATCCCCGAGGGGCTTCTCTTTTCATCCCCTTCCCCCCTTGGGGCATGGGTGGTTGCCTCCGGCCTCCATTCCTCTGCTGATATGTGAACTCCATTAGATGCCCCGCTCGGACCAGCCTCTCAATCTCGTCTTTAAGGTGCTTGCACTCATTTGTTTTATGCCCATAATTGTTGTGAAATTGACAATAAAGCTCGGATTTTGGCTGGGTGGGTCCATTAGAACGAGATGCATGCAACTCGATAATCCTATTCATCTTTCCTTCAACTGCTTCCAAAACCTGCGCTCTCCTCATCGTTAATGGGCTGTATTGGTCAAATCTTGGTCCCCTTGGACCGGTATCGCTCTTCCTTCGGTCTGTCTTTCCACGCAGCCTTTCCTCCCGAGGCAAATTTCCTTGAAAGGTATATTTCTCGCGCCGTACCAATCTGCTGGACCTTCTTTCCCCATCTTCGGGCTTTTCTTGCAATTCCTCCATATCCTTCTCAGTTTCTTCAATATTAATGTATTTTGAACATCGGGCTAAGACCTCGTCATATGTTCTGGCCGGTTTTTTAACTAACAAGGTGCGTAGCAGTCCAGGCCTTAGTCCCTGCGTTAAGGCACTGGTCTTTATCTCTTCAGACGACGAGGTCACCTCCAGGCATGCCTTTGCAAATCGGGTCACATAAGCTCTCAGCGCTTCTCCGGAGTACTGCTTGATGCTGAACAAGGACATAAAGGTCTTTTGGTGTGCCTTGGCATTTGCAAAGTGAGTCAAGAACGCTGAGATGAAGGTTTTGAAGCTGGTGATTGCCCCAGTGGGTATCTGGTGGAACCAATCCTGAGCTGACTCCGTCAGCGTAGCCAGGAATGCTCTGCAACTTACGGCATCCGAATATCGGTGTAGTACGGCCATGTTCTCAAATCGGTACAAATGTCGGGTAGGATCTGAGAGTCCATCGTAGGTGAAGGTGACAACCCTAAACCCATACGGGAGTTCGGCCTGCAGTATGCCTTTTGAGAAGGGATGGCCTGGATGACTCTCCGTGTCCTTCCCCGCGACCCTCTGTCGCAACTCTTCCAAAAGGATGGGTATTACTTTTCGTGGTATTCTTTGCTTTTCGACCTCTCGACTCTTCTAGATTGCATTGGCGATTATGTCGGCTAAGGCTTCCTTCGTCAATGTGATTGTGCTAGGTGCAGCTTCTTCTACCGAGGTGACAGGTGTTTTTTCCAGAGTCGATTCTCCACCCGCGACTGCTAGTTCCTCTTCTAAATTTCTGGGTATCAACTCCCCTATTTTCTTCTGGTTCGTTTCTTCCTCCATTACTAACCTTACGTCTCAGCTCAAAGTGACTCGATGCCACAATTCCCACAGACAACTCCACTTGATGTAACCGAGCTGATCGGCCACTAAGAACCGGGTTAATCCCAAAAGTTTATCTAAGAAAACCCGAATGTATGAAGTATTGGCTTTTCTCTCTCTAAAATATATTGTGATCTCAGAATTATACTTAGCCTTTGAAGGAAATCCCCCCTCCTCCTTTTATAGCAGGGAGAGCCGCCTATTCTTTAAGATCTTCCCTAATTTTTAGGGAAAATCCCAGATATCCAGGGATTCAGGCTGCGATTTCCCATCCCTGAATATCCGGGATTGAGGAGTGTGGGCTTCGAGTCCCCAAATCTCTGGGATTCTGTCAGGTGAGTTGAGATCTCCTTTCCCGAGAGTTCAACCTTCATGAGCCCGGTGATTTCCGACCCTAGTAGGTCGGCTCATATTATAAAGGATCACTTAGGTCGGGACACTCTTATCCAAATCCGTAGGTCGGCGAGGCCTTCGAGGTCGGCCCTCTCTTAGCAGAGGTTATAGGTTAGCGAGGCCTCCGAGGTCGGCGCCCTTTACTTGAGGTTTATAGATCGGCGATCCCTCTGAGGTCGGCATCCTATTGTCTAAGGACATAGGTCGGACTACATTAGTCCAAGCCTTCCTTCCTTTACTCAAAGATCGGTACGCCGGCCTATATTAGTCTTTTTTAAACCGGGTTTTTAGGGAGCGTACATTCGTCGTCCTATCAAACGTACAAAGTCTTCCACTACAATCAACATAATATCGGTTCTAATCATCAAATTCCGTGTTTATATCCAAAACCATATTCAAAATCAACAAAACCACATACTCTAATATGTTCGAACATCTAGATATAATTCAAGGTATATATCATCAAACTCTCCAACATACACTTCACCTAACATCAAGAATCACAATAATACCACTTTAACCATCATCATACGAATTAATTCTCAATAACAACTTCAAAAATCCGAAAGTATATGGAGGGGTAACCAACATGCTTCTTAAAAAGTAAACATCCTTCAAAAAACCGAGCTACAATCATAGGGATATGAATATTACCTTGTATTGATGAACTACGATGAAGAACAATCGAACTCCTTCCAAGAATCATCATCAACTCTATGAACAAAGCTCCAATTCCGTGTTCTCAAGCTCACAATCAA
Organism: Orobanche coerulescens; assembly: GCA_033398695.1. NCBI lineage: Eukaryota > Viridiplantae > Streptophyta > Magnoliopsida > Lamiales > Orobanchaceae > Orobanche > Orobanche coerulescens. The sequence continues at coordinate 178,644,930 of CM065808.1, forward strand.
TTTAGAGACGCCAAAAATCAGTCTGGAGAAGTTGGGAGACGAAAAACAATGATGAACTCTCAAAATGATGAAATGACGGAGGTTTCATATTTATAAAAATTCAGACATTACGTACGCTACCTGACCTTCCTAGAGTACGTAACAACCATTACGTACGTTATTTAACCTCGATAGCGTACGTAATCACAGTCCAGAGGCTACTGTCTCAATTTGTTCGATTTCTTACGTACGTAACAGTCATGACATAGCGTACGTAACACATAGTTAACTTGCTACAGTAGTATGTCCATTTAACGTACGTAATGAGCAATCCATATCATACGTTAACCTCTTCGTTGACTCTCCTGTCTACATGTGCGCCGAAAGTTGCCGACACAGGGCCCACTCGTCGCTCGTATCCTGGATCGTGTCAGATTCCTCTCATAACATACGTTATGTACTCTTCGTAATGTACATTATGCTTGTATGTTAACGTACGTAAGCTCTTATGCTTAACGTGCGTTATGGCTTCTATACTTAGCCATTTATGACTGTTCTTGCCTGTCGTCTCGACATACCGAATACGTGTGCATGACATACTGAATACCTATATTCCTTCCAATAGTATTCTCATACGATACACTTGATACACAATATCCTCAGATGCAATTGTCTACCAACTACGATAATTATACCAATACAACTGCCTTAGTCTTCCAATTATTTTATCCCTACTGTACAGATTCCACACTGCGTAGTATAACTCGGATAAAATAACATTAAACAACTATAGTAGAAATTCAGGATATTACAAGTACCACATATCTTCATGAATTCAATCGATGAGGACACGTTTGAAGGACATAAAAATCAAGCCAAGTAACTTGGAGCCATCCAACAAAGATCCTCTTGCTCGAGTATGAGCATCTTGCAATGCAGAATCGAAAGGCCCAAGTCGAGAGCCAAATGCAGGTCTAAAAACTCAATTGCAGACACATACTACATCACTATTGCAATGAGCACAGATGCACCAACCCAACGCCCCCATACGCAAGGTAGGATTACTCATGTACTATATTTCTTCATGATTTTTCGATAGGACGCATTTGAAGAACCCAATCCAGCCAATAAACTAGATCCATCCATCGATTAAACTTACGGTCAGAGATTGAGGAGGCCAACTATAGATCCTCAAACAAGCGTATTTTTGGACCCAAGCTAGCCACCAATCAAGTAATAAGAGCCAGTCTTTGGATATGACAGGAGAGTGAAGGGACATTGCCTGGGAGTCAATGTAGAATCACTTAAGTAACCAGAGGAAGGATGGTAGTTGTTCCGATCTTGCGGCCGTTAGAGACATGCCAAGGTCCAAGGACAGTTCGATCGAATCGTTTGTTATTTTTGATCAATCTCTCCGCCCTCGAGGGCGTTTCAAGACTTACCTAGGGCCACATGGGCCTTTTAAAGGTCCTACTGAACCAACACACACAAACACACACATACACATATATTTATATATACTGTAAATGAACCCGAAGATTCAATTCGATTCGGAGTATTCGGCTCGAAATAGTTAGATTCGAGGTTTGGCTCAAATGATCAAACGTGGAGTCGAACCTTTAAAATTGATATTCGGTAAATCAAGCCGAACCGTTCGAAAAAGCTCGGCTCGATGCTAAGTTGATTCGGTCCAAATAAATTTACCTTTGCTCCATTAACATTATGGTCCAACATTAAAATATTGTGTCCAAAGTTAAATTTTCTCCTTTAGTCCAACGCTAAGCCCGTTTCCCCCTCAAAGCCCCAAATGAGATCTCTCAACTCTCATTTCACTTATCTCTCACTCTCTCTAGTCTCTACATCTCTCCCTCTCTCTATCTCCCCCTTTAATTTTTAGACATTCTTTACAAATTTAATTGTTATTTTGGTTCAACTAGATATTTAATCAGGTTTTGATTTTAATTAATATTGATTGGATGTTAATTGTATATTATGTTCAATTCCATGTTGTTCTTCAAACGGAGTCGAATCGAACCTAAGGTTCAAAAACCTGCTAGCCGAACTCGAACTTTGTGATATTCAGCTCGTCTCGTTTCGGCTCTTTTACCGTCCTTAATATATACACAGTCTAACCTTCATTTTTTTTTTTTTTTGAAGAAAAAGGTTTTAAAACTTGCCTAACGCATTCTTTTGGAATACGTTTCCTAAACACGGGAAAACTAGGGAAAAAAAACATAACGTATTTTTTGGATTACTCGCATCACCAAATTCCTTTTTGTTTCGTTTCAAAAGGTTGTCGAAATAGTGACCCTCTGTTAGAATGGAAACCAAAGGAACCCAGATCACATTTTGGCATGTGCCTCGAAGGACACATACACATGCATATTTATCATTCTCGTGACGCATGTTTCTTCACGTGGCACTAACATGTTTAATTGTTTGATTCTTACTATAATTTATTGTAAGATTGTTTCACACTAAATTTTTAGTCCATTTTGAAGCAAGTATAATTTTTTATGAAAGGTTAGCAGGAGCATCAACCAAGTGTTAACGAGGGAGGACTTACCAACTACTAACCTAGGTCTCTGCCACCGGTTAAGATAATATATAGAACAAAAAAAAAAAGCCACTTGCTATTTTTTCCAGTTATATTTTTCTTAGTTAATTTGTCTTAGATTATACATGTTCATATAAATAGGCATGATATATAAAAATATAGAAGGAGACCTTTAAATGGAAAGAAAAATAATTTTTATTGCATGCATATGTGTGGAATTGATGAAGCATATGAGTTGATAATGAGATTAGATAAATTTTTGATACTATAATAACATATTAGGGATTTTTTTTTGGGACCGTAATTTAGGGGTGGCAAAACAAGGACCATAAATTTTTGGATTGGTAAAATCAGGCCCGTAAGTTTTTTTTTTTTTTTTGCAATTAAAGGACAAATAGCCCGAATTAGAGTATTTCGGGCTAAAATCGCATGTGCATGTCACGTGAGGCCCTTTTCGGACTGAAACAATACATATGGGTGCCAAGTGGACGCCAATTTGTAGGTCACAAGTTGTCAGGAATAAGTTTAGAGGGGGAGGGGGTGAATAGACTTATTAAACTCTTTACCTGAATCTCAGGTGAGTAACTCAGCCGATATAATATGCAACTAACAAACCTCAGTTGCAGATGAGTAATGCGGAAGCACAACTGATGACAGTGCAGGTGACTTATGTCGACTGCAGGTGACTTATGTCAACTGTAAAACTAAGTTATGCGGAAGACAGTTGACTGCTAAATGGAACAGTAAAAATGAATGCAGCAGATAAGTATGATAGTAAAACACACAAGCACTTATAGTGGTTTCAGAGGTGGGGTTAGAGCTGAGAATTTAGGATCGGGAAATCCCGAGTCCCGGTCCCGTCCCGAGTCCCGACGGGAAATGGGACCCTGAGTCCCGAATTTTACGGTATTGGGACCGGGACCGGGACCTGAGATTTTGGTAATTTCGGGACACGGGAGTCCCGAGTCCCGATCGGGACTATCCCGAAGTCCCGATTGAAATTTTTAATTTCAATCATTTTTTTTCTTTTCTGATTTCGAGACATTTCGGAACATATCGGGATATTCGGGACATTTCGGAAAATTATCCTCGGGATCGGGACCGGGACCGGGACTTACATTTATCCCATTTCGGGAATCGGGACTCCCAAAGTCCCGAACTGGACTGGGACCACCAAATTGGTGATTTTCGGGACCGGGACAATCGGGACTCGGGACCGGGACCTCGGGATATCCCGATTCTCTGCCCTAGGTGGGGTAATCCTCTACTAGTCCACTTCTCTCCAAACCAGTTGGAGATAAATTCAATATAACTGTCAACCAGTGATAAATGTTACAGAGAATTCTCTAGTTACAACAGCTTCCAACTAGTGGAAACCTGTGGCCGTTGCAACTCCCTTGGCTGCCTTGTACCTCTTGATCGAAAACCCGTGGATGCCTCAACAACTCGCAAGCTGTCTATCACCTTCCAATCAAGAACCCGTGGATGCGTTTACAACCTCTTTACTTTCAAGAACCTCGTTCAAGAAAGCAACCCCGTACTCAAACTTTTAAGACAAGAGTTTTTGTCTTCTCCAACTCAAGAGCTTCTTAGTATATTTGAAACTTTGCTCTTCACGATGCTATAGTTCGCTTTGATAGCTTTGATTGCTTTGAATACTTTGTTCGCTTGTAAATATTGTTCGCATCGTACTTTGCTCAAATCTGTCTTCATATATATATATATATAGTACGAATCTTGAGCTTCTTCATAGCCGTTGCGTCTCTTGTAACAAATCCTTCCATTGGAGAGTAGACTTCTTTGTTTATTCGTTCATCTCTTTGCACGGCTTGTCTCTTTCTTCAAATCTGTCAGTTTGAAGAATCTTCTCATTGCGCCACTTTTCTGGATTACTATATTTGGAAAGTCTTCCTGACGCCGATCTCTAAGAATAAATTATTCCTTAACTTCCGGGAATCATTCACTTTGTCTCCTTGAATTTACGTCCGAATATCTTGCCGTTATTGTTGACTTTTCAATGTTTGCTAACGTGGACTGAGCTTCCTCTCTGGTGTTCAAACTTGGCTGCATAATTAGTTTGGTCAACCTCCTTTGATATTCTGTTTGACCGAAAACCTAGATTGATGAAGTACTCGCCTGTAGTCAACCTACAACTGATGTTCCTTTTGACCGAATCTTGCCTGATAACTTGTCTGATACTATCTCATCTGTGGTCAACCTCAACTAATGTTTTGTGTCGACCAGACACTCTCTGATAATAAGTCATCTGCGGTCAAATTTCTCAGATATACTCTATTGACCAGAACTTGCCTGATAAATCACCTGATTATATCTCATCTGTGGTCAACCTTCTCTGATCTGTTGAGTTGACCAAAACCCGGCTGAAGTAATCTCGCCTGATGATTGCTTGTCTGAACCTCGGATGCTATAGTGTTTTGGTCAAACCTCTCTGATATTACAGTTGACCAAAACTTGGCTGATAATCTATCTATTCTATACTTAGCTGATTTTCTATTGATTAACTTCTGATCAAACTTAGCCTATTCAATGACATATAGAAGATATTCATTTGGTTCTTCTTTACAATGCCAAGTACTTAGTGCATACATTTGAATAAATTATTAATATAGGGATGACATTGTAATGCCCGGCTTTGGATTCACTATTATCATCCAGTAATTGTCACTCATAAATTTTTTTCACTCAGTAATAATCATTCATCAGTCATATTCATTCAACTGTCTTCACCTTTCAGCGTACTTTGGAATCGCATATCAATTGTTATTCGTCATTCATCACTGTTTGAGATCGAGCCGAGATTATTGTCATCATCATCATCATCATATTTTTGGTATTCAGTTTGAGAGGTAGCGCACGTTACGTATCCTTGTTAGCGCGCGCTAATGGGATGCAGGTAGCGCACGCTATGGTTCAGTATTAGCACACGCTAGCGCAAGTGAGGCAGACAGTCCAGAAGGTACTGGCTGATTTGGGAAATTCATAGCGCACGCTACGAGTGATAAGTAGCGTACGCTAATTATGCTCCTAACGCACGCTAAGTCATATTAGTAACGCACGCTAACGCGAGCAAGGCAGAGGGACAGTAGGTCCTGGATTTCAGTTTCTGAGTATCAGACATCAGTTAGCGCACGCTAACATTTGGGATTAACGCACGCTATTGGTAAGGTGTTAGCGCAAGCTACCAAGTTCGTAGCGCACGCTAACGAGGCAGTCAGAACTCACTGGACTGCCCAGTAAACCGCTAGCGCACGCTAAACATCAGGACATAGCGTGCGGCTGGATTTCTATAAATGGGACAGTTCGATCCAGAATCGTCATTTTTCATTTTCTCCTCCTCCTTTCGTCGGTTTTGGACGACTTTGGATGTTTTGGAGAGATCTTTTCGAGCTACATTCACCTATCATCATCTTCAAGCTCCTAAGTTGTATTAATAATCATTTAATCAGTTTCATCACTCCAAATTAAGGTAATTTTTCATTGAAGCTTGAATTTCGGGATTTGAAGGTTTTATTCCCGATCTCTTTGAGTTAGCTTGCTTTTATGTTGGAATATGTTAGATATGGATTATCTATCTTGGATACTTGTATTCTTACGGATTCATTGATGTAACTTTCGGAATTTGTGAATCATTGAGGATTTTTTCAAGAACACCTTGGTGTTGACTTTGAAATTTTCGGGGGTTTCGACTAGATGTTGAAATCCCGATTTAAATATTCCTATTGGATTATTGATAGTATTCATGAGGTTTTGTTGGATTGAATCATCCATTGGAGGTTGGTTTTTGATATAATTGAGTTTTGGTTGTAAACAATTGGAGATTGTTTACAACGTGTTTGTTTAAATGCCCCAATGAGTTTCGGGTAGTGGTGTTTCGACGTTTGAGTTGGTTGTAATCACGCTTGACTCGTATATTGAGCGAATTGTTGGTATTTGTATTGTTCAAGGTTGCTCAAGCGGCCGACAATTTCATTAAGGACGTTGTTCGTGGAAGGACTTTCTCGCCGTCGGTTTGAGGCAAGTTTTATACTTGTACTAGTCAATGAGATTAATGTTATCATATATGTGTATGAATGTGTTGTATCATTCCGAGACTTAGTCTCTTCATAAGTTCATTGATATTAGGGGATCGCTCGATACGATACTCTTCGGAAATTATGCCAAATGTTTATTATCATTCATTAATGGCCGGTTCAAGGCATTGGGATACTCATTGTTAATATTGATGTCGATCTAAGACGTCGTTGTAATCATTGTTATTAATGTTGGAGTTTTGTCCTTGATGTTGTTTTGGCCGTTTGAAGGCATTGACGTATTCATTTCTCATCTTCTTCATCGGTAACCGATTAAAGGTGCCGAAGCATTCATTGTATCATTGTTATCGATTGGCCGTTCTAAGTCAATCGAGGTACTCAATCATTCATTGTATCATTGTTATCGATTGGACGTTCTAAGGCAATCGAGGTGCTCAATCATTCATTGTATCATTGTTATCGATTGGCCGTTCTAAGGCAATCGAGGTACTCAGTCATTCGTTGTATCATTGTTCTCGATTGGCCGTTTCAAGGCAATCGAGGTATTGAATTATCCGCTGCATCATTGTTATCGGTTGGCCATTCTAAGGAAATCGAGGTATTGAATTGGGGCTGTCCAGGATAGTTCCCATCCGTTGTGTCGTTGTTAACCATTCTAAGGTAATCGAGGTATTGAATTGGGACCGCCGAGGACGGTGCCCATCCGTGAGTCATTATTATCATGTTGTCCGACTCAAGGCAGCACACTATCAGTCTCGTGAATTCGGTAATCTTGGGATCATTACCGTTTATGATAATTATATTTTGGAGGCTAGTCTCGGCTAGTGCTCGTCGGGTAAGCTTGGGGCTTGAACCTTCACGGTTGGTTCCCAACGCCTACAACTCAGTAGGTCAACGGCCATTGGATGGTCTAATTGTGATACGGCTTCGTGCCGTGGCTTAGGTCCTAATCGATACAGCTCCGGGCTTGTATTGCATGGCTGGGTGGCGTATGTGTGGAATTTTAGTCGGGCACACTATAGTCATGTGTATATGCGGAACTCCGGACACATTGGACTGTGCACACGGTAATGTGTATATGCGGGACTCCGGACACATTGGACTGTGAGACTAATTAGGCCAATAGCGGGTGTATATGCGGGACTCCGGAACCTCGGCAACTTGTGCACTCACATTCCATCCGGGCGTACATTGATACTCATCATTCAACTAAATTCATTAATTCATTCAGGTGATTGTTACACTTGACAGCTTTGGCTGAGTGGGTTTCAGGCCTTTGTGATGTCTCGATAATTTCATTGGAGCCTTAGGGCATTATGATTCATATCTAATTCAGTTCTGGTTTAGTTCATCTTCATGTAATTCATTATGATTCATATCTAATTCAGTTTTGGTTTGGTTCATCTTCATGTAATTCATTGTGTTTCATATTTAAATCAGTTCTGGTTTGGTTCATGTCATGTAATTCATTGTGGTACTCTGTGATTAGGATTCGCCATTGGGCACATATGTTCTAACCTGTCGAACAGGTATTAATAGTATGTTGTGGGCATAGTATTTCACGAATGCTCGGTTCTTACCTTGGTTTGTGAGCATCTCGTATTATTATTATCATTGTACCGTTTCATTCTGCCTTTGGATGCATATCATGTTATAGATGTATTTGATGTTCATTATCTTGATGACTGACCCCGTGGGGTCGGAACATGTTTTCATGTTTTAGGTGCTTCCGAGGAGAGAGTTGAGACACAGGGTCATGATGATGGCGACGAGGCATTCGAGCGATACTAGTCCGAGTTGTTCATATTTGTGAGTCAGTTGGAGTGTTCTCCAGCTTGTCAGTCATTGTCATTATGTATTACCCGAGCAGATGCTCGTGGATGTTGTTGTATTTTTATTTTTTGCCATGTAGGCCCATCATTGTCGTTGAAATTCCTTATCGGAATATTGTGTCGGATATCATGGTAGGGACTGTGATCTCCCTTGTTGGTTAATTTAATGTAATTTAGTCATGTTTCGCCTGGTGGATCTCCGGGTGTAGGGTCCATGGCACTGTAATAACCCAATGGGATTTGGGGGTGTTAAAGAAGATGGTATCAAAGATTTGGGTTGTGAGGTACCCTAATATGTGAGATATGTGGCTCTACCGACGCGGTAGTAGTGGGACTGTCAGGTTATGACAATCTGGACAGTCGGGTTTTGTGAGTCGTAATACTAGTACGACTGCACGAGTCATTCATTCATCGAGTCGTCGTCAGTGAAGACTAGTATCATGAGACCTCGAAGCTTCGTATGACCTGTGTAAGGACTCGATTCTCTTTATGCTCATACATTCATTATGTCATTAATTATACATGCTTTGTTGAAACCTATATGTGATATTAGTGTTATGATTGATTCATGACTAATTGTTTTAGAGCATGTGTGACCTGTGTAAGCGTTAAGGATCAACTCATTCATCAGTTAATAATCCTCAATCATCATTTTGATATTGTCGATCATGTTAATTCATTCATCACTCAGTCAATCTCATTGTTCAGTTAATTCATTCATCACTCAGTCAATCTCATTGTTCAGTTAATTCATTCATCACTCAGTTAATCTCATTGTTCAGTTAATTCATTCATCACTCAGTCAATCTCATTGTTCAGTTAATTCATTCATCACTCAGTCAATCTCATTGTTCAGTTAATTCATTCATCACTCAGTTAATCTCATTGTTCAGTTAATTCATTCATCACTTAGTCAATCTCATCGCTCAGTTAATTCATTCATCACTCAGTCAATCTCATTGTTCAGTTAATTCATAAATCATCCAGTCCATCTCACGGTTCAGTTGTTGATCTTATGGATCGAATTTTCAACCTTGTTAACTTGTTCAAGGTAATCATTTCAGGAATTTCATCAGATAATCATGTTTTTCATGCGATCTTATCATATTCCGGCGTCATGTCGACGATCATTTCATTGCATTAGTAATGCATTCATTGTGTTAGAGCGTGTATGCTCATTGTCATTATTCCGTCACGTAATCATAATGCGATCTTCATACGGGATCTATAATTATTATGTGACTTTCCTACCTCGGTATGGAAAGAGCTGTCAGAGGGACATCGGACTCCGACGTCCAAGAGATTGTTTTCTAGTCATCTTTGTGCTGGGACAGCATTTTCTTCTCAGACGATGAGTTCGACTGTTGTTTGCTTTAACTGTTATATAATAGGACATCGCAGTACCCAGTGCTCGATACAGGCCGTTGTTTGATTTCTGTGTGAGGGACAGGGACACCTTCAGAAATACTGCAGGATCTCTAATGCCGGTAGATCTCGAGAGAGCTCACAAGCCTCTAGGGATTTTGTTACTCCAGTCCGTACATCATCCAAGGGGTCCTATCAGGCTTCGAGAGCCAGAGGTAAGGGCATTCATCACCGGTTTTGAACAAGTTAATTCATGCTCGGTAGTAGTACAATCATTCATTTCATTTGTCGTTCATTCATTCGTATAATTCGTTCATAATATATCAATCATGTTGGGACTTATAATTATCAAACTAATCATTCATTTCACGGGGAACAACGGTTCCAATCATTTCATTTGAGTTATCACTCATTGCGTTATTAGTTCATCTCGGTGAGTCATTCTTGATCCTTGTCGGATTTCTAATCATTTATCATTCATCATAGTCACTCTCGTTTTTGGTAACCTTTCGGGGTCATGTTAAGCGGTGAGTTCAGATTTGAGTCTTCCTTGAATCGTTGGGATTGAGGAGATCGATAATATGAAGGATATCGATGTTGGGTACATTTGAGATGTGGCCTTGTTTTTTCCGGATGACTAGGTAACCCAATCCGTAGTGGTGTATCGTTGTTGTGAATCATTTATGGTTGATCTATTTTATGGGGATTGTATTTGAGAATCTTGAGATTTTGAGATCATTTATGCGTTACTTTGGTATTGTAACCGAGATTTCGTGATTATCTGGGTAATCGTTCATTGAGTTTCGAGACGTCTAGTCATGGAGACTTGGGCGTGCGATTGATATGGTTCCGAGGAATAATTGTACAGTGTTGTTTTCAGATCATGATGAGTGGTTCATATCCCGAGATGTTTACCCTTAGTTTCGAGGATGGAACTCTTTTAAGGGGGGGAGTATATAATGCCCGGCTTTGGATTCACTATTATCATCCAGTAATTGTCACTCAGAAATTTTTTTCACTCAGTAATAATCATTCATCAGTCATATTCATTCAACTGTCTTCACCTTTCGGCGTACTTTGGAATCGCATATCAATTGTTATTCGTCATTCATCACTGTTTGAGATCGAGCCGAGATTATTGTCATCATCATCATATTTTTGGTATTTAGTTTAAGAGGTAGTGCACGCTACGTATCCTCGTTAGCGCGTGCTAATGGGATGCAGGTAGCGCACGCTATGGTTCAGTATTAGCGCACGCTAGCGCAAGTGAGGCAGACAGTCCAGAAGGTACTGGGCTGATTTGGGAAATTCATAGCGCACGCTACGAGTGATAAGTAGCGTACGCTAACTGTGCTCCTAACGCACTCTAAGTCATATTAGTAACGCACGCTAACGCGAGCAAGGCAGAGGACAGTAGGTCCTGGATTTCAGTTTCTGAGTATCAGACATCAGTTAGCGCACACTAACATTTGGGATTAACGCACGCTATCAGTAAGGTGTTAGCACACGCTATCAAGTTCACAGCGCACGCTAACGAGGCAGTCAAAACTCACTGGACTGCCAGTAAACCACTAGCGCACGCTAAACATCATGACATAGCGTGCGCTAAGCTGGATTTCTATAAATGGGACAGTTCGATCCAGAATCGTCATTTTTCATTTTCTCCTCCTTTCGTCGGTTTTGGCCGATTTTGGATGTTTTGGAGAGATCTATTCGAGCTGCATTCACCTATAATCATCTTCAAGCTCCTAAGTTGGATTAATCATCATTTAATCAGTTTCATCACTCCAAATTAAGGTAATTTTTAATTGAAGCTTGAATTTCGGGATTTGAAGGTTTTATTCCCGATCTCTTTGAGTTAGCTTGCTTTTATGTTGGAATATGTTAGATATAGATTATCTATCTTGGATACTTGTATTCTTACGGATTCATTGATGTAACTTTCGGAATTTGTGAATCATTGAGGAATTTTTCAAGAACACCTTGGTGTTGACTTTAGAATTTTGGGGGGTTTCGACTAGATGTTGTTGAAATCCCGATTTAGTATTCCTATTGGATTATTGATAGTATTCATGAGGTTTTGTTGGATTGAATCATCCATTGGAGGTTGGTTTTTGATATAATTGAGTTTTGGTTGTAAACAATTTGTTTACAATGTGTTTGTTTAAATGCCCCAATGAGTTTCGGGTAGTGTTTTTCGACTTTTAAGTTGGTTGTGATCACGCTTGACTCGTATATTGAGCGAATTATTGGTATTTATATTGTTCAAGGTTGCTCAAGCGGCCGACAATTTCATTAAGGACGTTGTTCGTGGAAGAACTTTCTCGACGTCGGTTTGAGGCAAGTTTTATACTTGTACTAGTCAATGAGATTAATGTTATCATATGTGTGTATGAATGTGTTGTATCATTCCGAGACTTAGTGGCTGTTTGGCAGTTACTGAATGATTTAGTGCAGAATGGTTGAGAGGCCAGAATGGTTGAGAGGCTCTGTATGGTTAAGTGCAGAATGAAATTTGGTTGTTTGGTAACTGTTCTGAATGGTAACTCTGAATGGTAACAAATTACCATTTTACCGTTCTGTATAAAAGTAGCGATTAAAAATCCCATTTTTCCTCCCCTTGCGTATCAAAACCTCTCTTTTTTATAAATAAAAACCCTAATTTTTATAAATAAAACCCCTAATTTTTATAATAATTATGTATAATATTTTTAAATTTAATTCATTTAAAATAATAATAATAATAATTATTATGATGTATAATAATTTTAAATTTAATTAATTTAAAATAATAATAATAATTATTATTATTATAATATTTTTAAATTTAATTCCTTTGAAATAATAATAATAATTATGCATAATATTTTTTAATTTAATTCATTTAAAATAATAATAATAATAATTATGTATAGTATTTTTTAATTTAATTCATTTAGAAAATAATAATAATAATTATGTCTAATATTTTTTTTATTTAAATTCATTTAAAAATTAATAATAATTATTATGAATAATAATTCTTAATTTAAGAGGAGGGGTAAATCTGGAAATTGCTTGCCTCTTAATGGTTGAGAGAGGGTATGAATGCTTAATGGTTAAGAGGTTATTATAACCATTAAGAGGTCATATTTTTTTTTGCCAAACAATCCTGACCTCTTAGCGATTCAGAGATAGGCTCTTAATGTAACCATTAAGAGCCAAACAAACAGCCCCTTACTCTCTTCATAAGTTCATTGATATTAGGGGATCGCTCGATACGATACTCTTCGGCAATTATGCAAATGTTTATTATCATTCATTAATGGCCGGTTCAAGGCATTGGGATACTCGTAGTTAATGTTATTGTCGATCGTCGGTTCGCGGTATCGATGTATCGATTGTTGTTGTTAATATTGATGTCGATCTAAGACGTCGTTGTAATCATTGTTATTAATGTTGGAGTTTTGTCCTTGATGTTGTTTTGGCCGTCTGAAGGCATTGACATATTCATTTCTCATCTTCATCATCGGTAACCGATTAAAGGTGCCGAAGCATTTATTGTATCATTGTTATCGATTGGCTATTCTAAGGCAATCGAGGTACTCAATCATTCATTATATCATTGTTAACGATTGGCCGTTCTAAGTCAATCGAGGTTCTCAATCATTCATTGTATCATTGTTATCGATTGGCCGTTCTAAGGCAATCGAGGTACTCAATCATTCGTTGTATCATTGTTCTCGATTGGCCGTTTCAAGGCAATCGAGGTATTGAATCATCCACTGCATCATTGTTATCGGTTGGCCATTCTAAGAAAATTGAGGTATTGAATTGGGGTTGTCGAGGATAGTTCCCATCCGTTGTGTCGTTGTTACCGATTGACCATTCTAAGGTAATCGAGGTATTGAATTGGGACCGCCGAGGACGGTGCCCATCCGTGAGTCATCATTATCGTGTTGGCCGACTCAAGGCAGCACACTATCATTCTCGTGAATTCGGTAATCTTGGGATCATTGCCGTTTATGATAATTGTATTTTGGAGGCTAGTCTCGGCTAGTGCTCGTCGGGTAAGCTTGGGGCTTGAACCTTCACGGTTGGTTCCCAATGCCTACAACTCAGTTGGTCAACGACCATTGGATGGTCTAATTGTGATACGGCTTCGTGTCGTGGCTTCGGTCCTAATCGATACAGCTCCAGACTTGTATTGTGTGGCTGGGTGGCGTATGTGTGGAATTTTAGTCGGGCACACTATAGTCATATGTATATGCGGGACTCCGGACACATTGGACTGTGCACACGGTAATGTGTATATGCAGGACTCCGAACGTATTGGACTGTGAGACTAATTAGGCCAATAGCGGGTGTATATGCGGGACTATGGACACTCGGCTACTTGTGCACTCACATTCCATCCAGGCATACATTGATACTCATCATTCAACTAAATTCATTAATTCATTCAGGTGATTGTGACATTTGACAACTTTGGCTGAGTGGCTTTCAGGCCCTTGTGATGTCTCGATAATTTCATTGGAGCCTTCGGGCATTATGATTCATATCTAATTCAGTTCTGGTTTGGTTCATCTTCATGTAATTCATGATGATTCATATCTAATTCAGTTCTGGTTTGGTTTATCTTCATGTAATTCATTGTGATTTATATTTAATTCAGTTCTGGTTTGGTTCATGTCGTGTAATTCATTGTGGTACTCTGTGATTATGATTCGCCGTTGGGACTTATGTTCTAACCTATCGAACAGGTATTAATAGTATGCCGTGGGCATAGTATTTCACGAATGCTCGGTTCTTACCTTGGTTTGTGAGCATCTCGTCTTATTATTATCATTGTACCATTTCATTCTGCCTTTGGATGCATACCATGTTATATATGTATTTGATGTTCATTATCTGGATGACTGACCCCGTGGGGGCGGAACATGTTTTCATGTTTTAGGTGCTTGCGAGAAGAGAGTTGAGACACAGGGGCATGATGATGGCGATGAGGCATTCGAGCGATACTAGTCCGAGTTGTTCATGTTTGTCAGTCAGTTGGAGTGTTCTCCAGTTTGTCAGTCATTGTCATTATGTATTACCCGAGCAGATGCTCGTGGATGTTGTTGTATTTTTATTTTTGGCCATGTAGGCCCATCGTTGTCGTTGAAATTCCTTATCGGAATATTATGTCGGATATCATGGTAGGGACTGTGATCTCCCTTGTTGGTTAATTTAATGTAATTTAGTCATGTTTCGCCTGGTGGATCTCCGGGTGTGGGGTCCACGTCACTGTAATAACCCAATGGGATTTGGGGGTGTTACAGACATCATCAAAATCTAACAAGTATTCCTAACCATTTTCCCCTATTTTGATGATGGCAAAATTTAAGCATTTCAAATGTAAACAAATTTGCACAAAAGTAAAGTGCAAGACAAAAATCAAACTCAGTCTTTTTGACAACTAGTGGTTGTCATTCATGTTGACTGTTATAAAACTTTTATTTCAGGTTACAGTACAGTCTGAATGAAAATTACAATAAAAATGAAAATTACAAGTAAACTGTAAATTACAAATAAATTACAAACTATTATTTCCCTCTTTCTCTTCCTCTTCCTCCGATTCTTGCTGGAGGGAGTGATTTTAATGGTTTAGTTCCAATGGGCTTTTGAGAGACTGGAATAAGGCCATATTTCTTCTTCACAATGGTGGAGGCAAATTCTTGTCCTCCAAGAGTTGAGTAATTATTCTTGATACATATTGCTCTGATCTCCTTCTGAAGTGAACTGTCATCAAGCTTTCCATGGATATCAATTGGAGGATCCTGTTATCCGAAGTCAGGGATTCTAGGATATGCATTGAAGGTTTCTTCAGCTACCCTCTTCAGAATTTCCCACAGATTTGGATGATTGATTTACATGAAGTCAACGAAGATTTGTTGAGGAGTGGACTCAGGGTCTTGGAGGATTTCCCAGATATAATATTTTTCTATGAATTGTTTCTTGGCAACCCCCCATTTATTTGTAGCTTCCTCTGGAAAGAACTCCTCAACATAAAAAAGTTCTTTGCCTTCCCATTGAAGCGGTATAACTGGGTCTTGTCCAGTTCTCTGTTTCTTAGCTGCTGGAGCATCAGGTGGTGCAGCTGCATTCTTCCTTTTCAAGGGATTTGAAGTTCTAGCTTGGATCAATGGAAGGTCCTGTTGCCTTTTTGGTCTTGCTTCTTCTTTTTCTCCCCCTTATACATATCTTCCCCCTTTTGCCAGCATCAATAATAAATGCTAGTTGTTCCTCCACCTTATGCATGAAATCTGACATGCCAAGAGGCATTCTTGAACTTGAAGGTGAGGGGGAGGGTTCCTTCCAGTTGAGCAGGGTGTCCATCTTGTCATTCAAGGACTTTAGCTCAGGTTTGATCTCGGTTGCCAGGAGTTTGGAAACAGTCTCTTCAATAATTCTTCTGACCTGCTCAGAGAAGTTTGATGGCAGTTGAACTTCAGGTGCCATTTGATGATAATTGTTTTCTCCCAAGTCCTCCTGTGCAGCTGATTTCCGGACTGTAGATTTCTCAGATGGGACTTGCCTATCAGCTGGCGCTTGATCAGATGGGATTTTTTCAGGTGAGCCTGATGTATCATCTGCTGAGGGATGATGAGAACTGGATGCTTGATCAGGTGCATCATGGTCATCAGCCTCATCATCTTTCTTCTCCTAATCCTTTCTTTCTCATTTATCTTCTTCTTCTTCTTCTTCTTCTTCTTCCTTTTCAACTTCCTCTTCTTTCTTTTCATCTTTTCCCTTTTCAACTCCTTCCTTCTTCTCCTCTACCTTTTCTTCTTCCTTTTCAACTTCTTCTTTTGTACTTTCTTCTTTTTCAATTTCTTCAATGACAATTCCTTTTTCTTTCTATCCTTGTCTTTCTCTATATTCTTCTTTCTTTTCTACTTTATACTCCTCACCAAGGGTTTCACCTTGGGATACACCCTTCATAACTTGAAGGACGAACCGGTCCATGTTTTGTTTAAATGAAAAAGGAACCAGTTCTCCTTTAACAACAGCTCACATCTGTCTCTTGACAGAAAAACATTATGAGTTGTTCAGTAGCCGTAGGGTGATCCCAAGTACTTCTTTCAATAAATTTCCTAAATTAAGGGAAGGTAAGTGTTTTTAATTCCTTACGTTCCTCATAAATATTGACAAAGGAAAATTTAAGAAATTGCTACTTTACGAGTTTTAGTTGCTCCATGGTAAGGCTCAGAGGATTGTTCTCCCTGAGGTTGAGAGAGTATCCAGCTTGTGGTACTTTAATGGTTTCTTCTGCCTCTTCTTCCTCAGTTATGCTTGGAAGAGTCAGAAGGGGGATCAGTTCTGCCACCAGCTCTGTGGACTGCTCTAGATGTTCTTCAGCAAGTGCAGGTGCAGGTGCAGGTGATATCACAATCTGCATCTCCTCTTCTTCTTCTTCTTCTTCAGATGAGTAGTCCATAGGCCTTTTTGACGTTTGGGGGACTGATCAGGTGAGGATGTGACATGAATAATTTTCTCAGGTGACTTCATCTTCAAGAATTTGGAAAGAGGAATGTTGGCACTATCATGGCTGTCTGCAGGTGCAGGTGAGATTGCAGATGGAATGACGTCATTTGCAGGCATAGCAGGGGAGGTTTCAGGTGCAGATGACTTCTCGGGAATTTTGTCTGTAGGTGACTTTTTAGGAATGTCATCTGCAGGTTTCTCAGCTGTGCTTTCAGCTGCAGTTTTGTCAGCTGCATCTGATTTGACTTCTTCGGAGTCTGATACTCCTTTATAAGAGGATGTTCCAGACTTCATTTTCTCCAACATCTCGGATGTAAAGGGCTTGTTCTTCTCTGCAAGTTTTTTTCCTTTGTTGCTTGGTCAAGATGACCAAGTCTTTTGCTGGTATGGAAGGTGTCTGCTCTTCCTTTAGCTTTTCCAAGGAATTCCAGAATCCAACTGATCTGGGTTCTGTAGGCCAACTTGTGAACAAATTTGTTGTTCTCTGAATCCCAATCCATCTTATTGACCTCACAAACTAACTGCTTATATATATATATATATATATATATATATATATATATATAATCAGGCCAGTTAATCCTCTGTCTCTGGATTAGTGCACCCATGACAATATACTTGGATGAAGATAATTGATCAAAACTGCCTGCCATCCCTATCACTATTTTATTAGTTATGTCCAGGATATATTGTACTCCTTCTTCAGGTCACCCTTTTTGGCTGTGAATTTGACTTTTGGTGACTGGTCAGGCATCCTGATTTCCTCCCATAGCTCGAATGGACTTTGTTTCAGGGCTTCAACTTCCATGCCCCGGTTCTCCATATTGAAAGCGTCTACAACTGTTTGCTTGTTGATGATTCTCCAAAGATCGAACACTCGATTCCGTACTCAGTGACCTTGGCCTCCTTGAAAAAAAACATATAATGGCTTCCTTGTGGAGTTGAGTGGGATTGATGTTCAGAAAATGATAACTCCCATTCTTCTTCATCTTTCCAATCAGATGTACCATTTTTGCTGTCTTGTTGGACTCCAGCAAACCTTCAAAATCAACGACGATACTGAAAATTATTTCTCTTTCACCATCTTCAGGTTAACTCCTTCGAAATAAGTGTTTGCGTCCATTTATGCAAAAGATAGTGTTTTGATGAGTGTAGTGAATATCTAGGGTTCTTTGGTTTTTCAGAGAAATTAGGGTTCTTTAGAGCTTGAAGACGATAAAGTTTTGTGAAATGATTTCAGCCGTCTTAAGTAGCCACTTGAAAAGTCGGATTTGAATTTATTAATTAAATAATCAAGTGGCAATTCGTATTACTGATTGATGTAGACGTGGAGTGAGTGGTATCGTGTGTTTTATTCCACATGTTGATAAAGAATTAAATAATTAAATAATCACATGTCGGTCAAGGGATGAGAAACTTAGCTGGTTGACCATTTGACTTCTCATGCAGCTGTGATTTTAATTCCTTATCTGCTTTAATCAGGGGACATTTCTTGTCTGTGCTTCTGATCAGCTAGCTTTTCTTCGTCTGTCCTTATCTGCTTCTGCATCAGGTGAGGTATGTCGCCTGTGATTGATATCAGCTCACTTTTCATTGTCTTCCTTTGGATCCTCGCCGGATCTGATCCGGTGGCTTCCTCATCTGGTCTTCGGATCAGATGACTTTTCTTGGTCTCTCGTCTGCTTCAGGTCAGATGACTTTCCTTCGTTTCTTGTCCGCTTCAGGTCAGATGACTTTCCTCATCTGTCTTTCAACTAAGTACTAGATTCCCAATCTAGTAATCCAAGATTCCTGCTAAGTTCAAGAAACTTTTCTTCTGGTAAAGGTTTAGCGAATATGTCAGCAATTTGATACTCTAATTACTCTTTGGTTAAGCACATGATCTCCGATAAAGTGATGTTTGACATCTATGTGCTTTGTTCTTGAATGTGAGATTGGATTTTTGGTTATATCAATTGCACTGTTGTTGTCACACCATATAGGAACTTCATTTTCTGTGATAATGTAATCCCTTAGCTGTTGTCTGATCCAAAGAATTTGAGCACAACAGCTACCTGCAGCTAAATATTCTAACTCAGTTGTGGATATTGAGTTAAATACTTGCTTCTTACTAAAGCATGATATAAGTCTGGTTCCAAGGAATTGACACGTTCTACTGGTACTTTTACTGTCAATCTTGCAAAGTCTGCATCTGAATATCCTGAAACATCGAAGTTGTCATCCTTTGGATACCATAAACCAACATTGGTTGTAGACTTAAGGTATCTGATTATCCTTTTAGTTGCTTCCTGGTGAAACTGCTTCGGCTTGGACTGGAATCTTGCACATAATCCTACTGCATATAAAATGTCAGGTCTGCTTGCAGTGAGGTATAGAAGTGATCTAATTTGTCCTCTGTAGTGTGTTGGATCCACTGGAATGCCTCCTTCATCTGCATCAATCTTTAGGGATGTGCTCATGGATACTCTTAGTGGTTTGGCTGAGTCCATGCCAAATCTTTTGATTAATTCCCTTATATACTGTAGGTCACAAGTCATCCAGGAATAAGTCTAGAGGGGGGTGAATAGACTTATTGAAACTCTTAAACTCTTTTTCACAAAGAGTAAGTTTCTTCAACTGATAGATATGCAAATAGCTTAGAGTCGTTTGTTCTCAATACGTGCGGAAGTCAGCTGATGACGAATACAAAATAACTAATGAAACACTTAATAATGAGTGCAGCAGTTAAAGTATGATGCTATAAAACAGTAAAGTACGCAGGAAATTATAG
The DNA here is from genome assembly GCA_033398695.1 of Orobanche coerulescens. Lineage (NCBI taxonomy): Eukaryota > Viridiplantae > Streptophyta > Magnoliopsida > Lamiales > Orobanchaceae > Orobanche > Orobanche coerulescens. The sequence continues at coordinate 178,664,991 of CM065808.1, forward strand.
TGGTCTCATAGGTGGGGTAATCCTCTACTAATCCACTTTTCTCCAAACCAGTTGGAGATGAATTCACTTTAATTTTCAACCACTGATAAATATTACAGTGATTCAACCAAATTACAACAGCTTCCAACCAGTGGAAATCCTTGCCGTTGTAACACACTTGACTGCCTTGCACCTCTTGATCTGCGATCCTTGGATGCCTTTACAGTCTCGAACATCAACCAATGAAGTACCCCGAACTCAGGATTAAAGACACGAGTTTTTGTCTTCTCCAACTAAGAGCTTCTTCAAGTATGAACTTTTGAGAACCGCTCTTTTCACGATGCTATAGTTTGCTTTTAGATTGCTTTGAATGCTTTGATCGCTTGAAAATATATTCGCACCGGTAGTTGCTCAGCTTCAAATCTTCGGATATAAATAGGTGTTGATCCTTGAGCATTTCTTCATAGCCGTTGCAAATTTGTAACAAATTAGTCCGTTGTAGAGAGACTTCTTTGTTTATTCCTTTCTGAACGTTGCAAGGCTGGATTCCCATATTTTAATCCATCGATCGACCGTTGTTAAGACTTTGCATGTGAGGCGCCGAATCTTTTGAATATAGTAAGATTAAAGTCTTCAAGGTAGGCCTGGATGAATTATTTAATTCATATCCTTTGCGGGAATCTCTCCAATTTGTCTCTTCACGTTGCATGTGACTTTCCGTAATATTTGACTTTTCAACGCATGCTGACGTGGACTTGGAGTACTTGGCTAATCTTAAGTAGGCTTATGTACCGTCATCTTCTCTGCAGTCTGGACCACTCTGATGGTGACTATTCGGGACTCGCCTGATCAGATGACTTGTCTGAGGTTACTTGACTGCAGTCTGGTCAAACATCTCTGATGATTATTGTTGACCAGAATTTCTCTGATTGACTCGGCTGTACCTCTCTGATGAACTCAGCTGTACTTGTACTTAGCCGATTTTTGAGCCTAACTTATTTTGGCCTATAGAAGATACTCATTTGGTTCTTCTTTATATTTTGCCAAGTATTTAAACTTTAACATAATTTTGGCCTATGGAAGATACTCATTTGGTTCTTCCTTACATTTTTGCCAAGTAATAAGTATTTGAATTTTATATTAATGACATCATCAAAATCTAACAAGTATTCCTAACAAATTCCCCCTATTTTGATGATGGCAAAACTTAAACAAATATTCAAATAAACAAGTTTGCACTTGAGTGCAAGACACAAACTAAAATCAGTCTAGTTTTGAGACAACTGGAGATTGTCATTCAAAAGACTGTTATAAAATTTTCTGAATTGATTACAAATACATGTCTTAAGTTTACAAGAATATTTTACAAGTACAAAAATAAATATAAGTCATCTGCCTCTGTCTCTGCCTCTTCGGATAGGCTGCTTGGCAGGTCTGAATGGTTTACCTCCAATTGATCTTATTTTAACAGGAGTAAGACCATACTTTCTCCTTACAACAAGGGCTGCAAAATCTTGCTCTTCTTGATATGAGAACTTATTCTCAACACACAGTTTCTTGATCTTTCTTTGGAGTGCAAGTTCATCCAAAACATTACCTTTCTCCAAAGTGGGAGGTTCTTTGGCCCTGAAAGGAGGTATCATGGGATATGCATTGCGTGCCTCTGCATGATTCAGAAGGATGGCCCAGAGTTGTGGATGAGCTTCTTCCATGAAATTGATGAAGATCTGATGTGGGGATCATTTATTATCTTGGAGTATTTCCCAGATATAGTAGTCTCTGATGAACCTTTTCTTTGCAGATCCCCACATGGGTAAAGCTTCGATAGGTACAAAATCTTCAACGTACCATAACTCTTTGCCTTCCCATTCTAGAGTATGCTTGAATCCTCCTCTGATCCTCCTTCTTTTGCCTGCAGGCTGATCATCAGCCTGTTCTGATTCTGTAGTTTCTCCCTTCCTTTTAGCTGAAGATGTCCCAGCAGTGATCAACTGGACATCCTGCCTCTTCTTAGTTCTCATATCTTCCCTAATTTCTCCTTGAATGCTGCCTTCCCCCTGAATCCTTTCTTCCCCCTTTTTGCCAGCATCAACCAAAGTGGTCAACTGCTGCTCCATTCGATGCATCCAGTCAGACATGCCAAATGGCATTCTGTTGTTTGTAAGAGGAGGAGGTTGAGGGACTTCCCGCTGCAGCAAGGTATCGATCTTTGCATTGATGGATTGGAGATCAGGGGTGACCTGAGATGCAAGCAGCTCTCCAATAGTATCCTTCACTATTTGTCTGATCAGCTCGGTCATCGCAGGTGAGATCTGCGATGTTGGAGAGTTCTCGCCTGAGCCTTCTGCGAACGATCCACTTGACTGCAGGCTCCTATCTGCAGCTGGCACTCCAGGTGGGGTCTGCATTCGGTGTCCCCGATGCGAGTCCTCGGCCCGACTCTGCGTCGGTGGTATACGGGCGGGTGCCTGACCTTGTCTGCTGACCTCTAGTCGCTCTTTCTCTGGCTCCTTCTCTTTCTCTTCTTCTTCTTTTTATAACTCCTTCTCTTGTTCTTCCTCCTTTTCTTCTTCATCAACATTCTCTTTCTCAGCCACTTGTTCTCCTCCTACATCATCATCATCATCATCCTTATCATCCTTATCATCTTTTCCATCATTCTTTTCTTCTTCATCATCCTCCTGATCGACCTCTTCCCCTTATTCTTCTTCTTCATCTACTAATTCCTCTGTTTTTTCAACTTCTTCTTCTGTTTCTTTTTCAACTAAAATATTTTCTCCTCCTTCCCTTTCTTCCTGCCTCTCTTCTTCATCATCTATGATAATAACCTCCTCTTCTACTTCTTCTCCATTTACTTCCTCAATCCTTATTTCCTTTTCTTCTTCCTCCTCATCTTCTTTCCCAAAAGATCCATCAAAAATACTGTACATGATAGAGTGGATGAATTGGTCCATGTTGGTTTTGAAATTGGACATGAACCAATTCTCCTGAGGAATCAAAACTGTGTCTGATACTTTGCAAAAGTGTATCAGCACATCCTCTGTGGCTTCGGGATATTCCCAACCACTGTTTTCAACATAGGTTTGAAGTTTAGCAAACGACAGTGATTTAAAAAATTTCCACTCTTCAAAAATATGAAGAAAAGAGTGTTTTAGAGCTTGTGGTTTGACCAATTGTAATTGATCTAGGGACAAGTTGAAAAGATTGTTGTCCAGCAGGTGAAAGGTGTAGTTTTCTTCAGGGATGGAGATAATTAAACCTGCTTCTTCCTCTTCTGAAATGAATGCTGGAGTGAGGAGAGGAACGATCTGAGTCTCCAGGCTGCCCGGAGCAGGCTGGTCCTCCAGGTGGATAGGCGACCTGGCTGCAGGACTGGAAAAATGTTCTGGCTGCTCCTCCTGGCTGAACTGCAGTCGCCTGGGCCTTTTCGGTGAAGGTTCCGGTGAAGAATGCATGAATGATGGCTCACCAGGGGCTGGTCCCCTTCTCTTGAACCGATCAGCAATCGGCGTGTTGTCTGACTCCGATTCAGACTTGGCTGCAGGTGGGTTGTTGTCTGCAGGTTGGTCAGACTCGTCTGGTGAGAGCCTGTAGTAAGTCCTTGTATCAGACAACTCCTTTATCCTTTGGGCTGCTCTTCTGTTGCCTCCCAACTTCCTCAACGTCTCTTGGTCTAGGTGACCAAGTCTCTTGTTGATGTGGAAGGAGTCAGTATTACCCTTTACCACACCCATCTTTTCCAAGATCCAACTTAGCTGCTGTTGGCCACTAAGTATACTGGATACAGTTTGGGAAATAGTTTAAACAACAAACTGTATGGATTTTAAATCTGAGTGCGTAGCAGAAGTCTTGGATACAGTAGGTTGCTGTGGATACAGCAACTAAATGTATAGAGTATACTTAATTAATCAAAGTAATTAAAACAGTAAAAGCTGAATGTAAATAACACAGTAATTAAAGTGGTTCGAGGTAAACCCCTCTACATCCACTGGTCCTCCACACAGGAGTAAAATTTTTATTATAATTACTACGTACACAACTACGTAATTATAACAACACACACAATCAATATATCGTTCACACAGATTGATATAAAGATCTTAGCTTCAACCGTTCACACAGATTGGTTTTGAGCTAATGTTTTGACTTGCTTCTTCACACACAGTTCTGAAGCTTCGTCTTCTTCAATGCAAATCCTTCACACACAGTTCCGGAGAAGCACAGATTGTTCAGTCCACACAGGGCTGGTTGTTCAAAGTATAGAACAGATGGTGAACAACAACTTTGACTTTAAGAGCTTTCAGCTGATGAAGTGTTGTTCAGAATGATGAGCACTGTATATCTCTTTTGATCTGAGTTGCAGTAAGCTTAGGAGATATGTTTTGCTCTGATAATGATTTCGATAGCTTGGGTTTTTGGTGACTGATCTTCAATGCCTTCATAAGATATATATAGTCTTTGAAATATATATCCGTTGAGATGTATCCGTTTGAGTGAGATTTCGTTCCAACGGGATTATGACACGATCCGGATTTAGCGGGATTTTGAAGATCTGTTGGTGACGTATTTAAATACTTTATCCTTGAGTATTTAAATACTTCTTTATTCAACGGACTTGACTTTGGAGATTCCTTCTTTGTCTGTTGTGAGTGTATGGAAGATAAGCGTATTTGAGTTTCGAGACAGTTTCCATACTTGGTCTTTTATAAGACTTCTTCTTTGTCTTGAAGGGCTTCATAATATGCTGATTCGAGGCAGGTCTTCGATACAGGATAATGCCTCAATGCTTCGATACAGTTTCCTTTACTGTATGCGGATTGGCATATATGTCAAAACCTCTTTATCAAATATCGTTCGATACTGAGGATTAGATATCCCATTTGTTTCGATCTGAGGTTCTTGTTTTCCCAACAATTTCCCCCTTTTTGACAATTTGCCAAGACTTACTTTCTTTAACTTTTCAAGTCTTCTTGATGATGCCAAAACCTTCTTCATGAAGCGATCTTCTTTTGATGTCTTCTGGCAGATATCTTGGTATTTCGTCAAAAGGTCTGTCTTAGTCTAAATGATGAACTGCTCGCAGGCAAGTTCGATACAGTTAAGGATTATTACAACTTAAGCTTATGATTGGCGCGCAGGCACAATCTTTGCAATGTATTCTAAGCTTACAACTGAAATCATGAACTGTTCGTAGACTAGTTCGTACAACTTTATTTTCAATCAAGTTATCTAACTTGAGTTTGTTTATCAAACAATTTAAGTAATCATACATCAACACAGTAGATTACGAGTTGTAATCTTTCAAGACAAACAAACACTTTTATTGATATTCAAAATAAATTGAGTACATGGTTTGCTGTTTCGAAGGAAAAATTACAAAGACAAAAATAATATACAAGGATTTCAGCTCCTATAGTGATCTGCATGCCTCCACGGCTTTCTCCCTGGATCATTCTCGGTACCACGCCACCAGTTCTGTAGGGAATAGTTGCCTCGATCCTGGTATATAGCTCTTCCTTCATAGGATCGATCAAAGGCAAGAATCCAGTCTTCTGGATGGGTGATCCGGTCTCCTCTTTTGTGTTTGCTCTTCATATCAATCTGGAGAGGGAGTTTTCCATCTTCTAGCATCTTCGTGAATTTCTCTGCGGCCTCCGCTAAAGTCTTATAGCTCTTGAAGATGGCGGATTCCCTGACGAGTTTTGCGAAGTATCTCATCAGTTCGTTTTTCCTCCATTGCTTCACTTCATCGGTAGTAGGGTTGCGGTTGGTCGGCAGACGAATTTCAGAAGGTCTCTGGATAAGAGTTTGCCATGGGACATTTGGATCATGAAATTCAGGTCGGGAGCCTGAAATCCTAAAACTTTGGGTTTGAGGGGCTAGCTTGTTTAGCTCGGAAGTGATCTTTGTCTTGAGCGGCCTCGAATTCCCTTTCTTGCTGTATCCTGATTCTCCTAGCAGCTTCTCTTGCCTCTTCCCCCTTTTTGGCTTCATCAAGACTTTTTAGGATTTCTAGTGCAGCATCCTGTTTTGTCTCGATGTTAGACATTCTTTCCACAAGGGAGGAAAGCGTTTGCGACATATCCTTAATGCATTTGTCGTGGGCGCGAAGTTGAGAGCTGTTTTCAATCATGGCACATGCGGTATTGGCTTCAGCTATTCGCGTTTTTGTTGCTTCTTCCTTCAAGAGTTGCTCCTGCTTGTCTTCCATGATTTTCAAAGCTTGCTTGAAAACTTCTGGCAGAAGAACGAATGCCTCGACAACATGAGATACTTCATGTTGTAGAGTGGTCATTTCCTCCACAGCAGAAGTATGCATCCAATTTAATGCTTTCTCAACGGAGGACAGAGCATTCACTGCATCCTGGATGAATACAGTTTGAAGACCAAGTGCGCGCAGGCGCTCTTTCCTAGTGGCAGAAATAGGAGAATCTGGTTGAGCAAAGTCTTCAGAGCTGTTCAACCTCCTTACGTTCACGGTTGGGCGTGAAGTAAGTTGGACATCCTCAGGTTCGATACCGTCCTCGGATTCCACGGTTGAAGGGGCGGGAGCAGCTGGTTCTTGTTCGGCGACAGGGGGTTGAGTGGCTTCCTGTTGTGAATTTTCTTCAGTGGACATGGCTACAGGAGGGACTGAATCCTCCTATTGTTTTTCAGGTACAACTTCTTCGGTGGAAGCAGGCTCAGGTTCCTGTTCCAAAATTGCTTCAACTTCCTCGACTGGAGGGACTGATTCCTCTTCGTCGGGAATGTTCTCATGCTGTGGCGAAGGGGGATTGTTCTGGGTTGATGGCCCTTCGTCATCTTTGGGTGGAGAGGCGTCTCTAGCTTCAGCCTCTTCACGACTCATCCTCAGACCAGTTTGAAAAGCATCGTCGTCGTCGTCTGAGTCATGGTCATCGTCTTTTGGATTTGCGGGAGAATCTTCTGACTTGTCCTTTACTTTCCGTCTAGCGTCAGATTTCTGCATCAGATGGCTTTCAATCAGCTCCTTGCAGAAAGCATTTTCCCATCGGATCAGGGCTTCAATCTCCATTGAGTCCGTCACTTCTGAGACAAATTTTTCTTCTTGGCTCCAATCGCTCCAGTTGTACAATGTTTCGTATGGAGCTCGCCTGTAGCCTTTCCATGTGAGAAATCTTTCGTAAGCCTGTTCAATTTGAACAGAAAGAAGGGTCTTATGAATGATGGAGTCGGGGGAGGGACTACGTATAACATCTGGAGACACTGTCGCGAGGGATTCCTGTACAGGTATGGGATCCTGTATGGAAGTGGGACTCCTTACAGGGGATGGTGCCCTGAAGGAAGATGGATCCTGTACGGGTGTGGGATCCCGCAAAGGAGAAGTAGCTGTTGGCTCCAAATGGGCAGCCGACTCACTAAAGTCTTGTTCGTTGGCAGATGTCTCATTATCCGTCCTAGCCGCCAAAGGCTCAGGATCTACTGTCGATACAGTAGGAGACACCTCTTCCACAGGGGTTGGGCCCTGGGGTTCTTTGTTAGTGGGTTGATCCACGGGGAGACTTCCTCAGAGGGCTTGGCAGATTTGACTTGCGAGAGCCTCCTAAGTCTCTTCTTGGGCTTCTCACCAGCAGTGGGTTTCTTGCTGTGAGATCTCTTTCTCTTCTTTGAAGATTCCACTTCCTGGAACTTCAAGGATTCATCTCGTGGATCTGTGGAAATGGGCATACTTCCAGTTTTTGGTTGGTTGCAGACCATCGAGGTTTGATTATACGCAGTAGGCTTGACGCCTCCTAGGTATATCCTGGGGTTATTCTTCTTAGCATAGGCGGATTGCGACAGTCCGCATTTCGTCAGGATATGGTTTAACATCAAACCAAACGATCTCTTCTGGGTGGCCGGTTTGCACACCTCCTCTTGCAGGCGTTTCAGGATTATTTGGCACCAATTGACCTTTTCACAGGTCAGAATAGCCACCATCATCCTAAACCTCAGGTTGGTACACATTTCGAACGCACCGGTTCGATTCTCAATTATCCTGCAGCAAAAATCATGAAGATATACATATGGAAGACAAAAATTTTTCTTGTGACATGTAGTCTGAACCATGTCAACAACTTTGGACCCTGTGAATAGTCCATAAAATTTAGTGATCAGCTCTTGAGACCCGAATGTCTCAAGTTGTTCCATAGTCAGGCCATCAGCGGGTAGCCTGTAGATGTTCTGGAGCAGATCGTTATTAATACAGATCTCAACTTCCTGGATTGTAGCGGTGATGTCGGCAACATGACCTCCTTGGGCCAATGACAGAAAGCGTACGGCGGCGTTGAGGTAGAATTCCTCAACCAGATGTGCATCAAACTTATCAGCAGTCTGACTTCCAAAGCGATAAAGGCCTTGTTGACGAAGTCAAGTTATGATGTACTCCATGGGTTCTGCGTCGTTGGTTTCAGACAGAATGCGCTCAATGATAACAGATCTCGAAAATATCCGGCCATCAATGATGTTAGCAGTCTTCTTCAGAGCAGGAGAAGAGGTTTGTCCAGCCATTTGATGATTATTTAAGAAAAAGTGCAAGAAAATAATCGAAATATGCAGTAAAATGCAGAAAAGTATGTAGACTGTTTTTGCTTGAGAACTCTTGGATTTGCAGAAAGCGTAAAGAGTCTCTAATGGCAGATTCAGTCCTTTTATAGTGGGCGGCGAAATAGGGTTTTGCAGAGTACGAAAGGTCAGATTTTAAGGGATGGGAACCGGTTTTTGAAATCAACGGTTAAGATGGACTGAGTGTAACAGGTACGCTAATCCATTAAAATATTTAAAAAATGAGCGGGTCCCATTTCTGACATTGTGTCACCCTAAATGCCTAAAACGGCGGTTTTGAAACAATAAACAATTTTAAACATCGCGGCTTTTGAGATTCAGTTGTCCAGATGTCGTGTAAGGCATTTAATGTACATGACGTTTGACATAAAAAACAGGGCACGTGGACAAAAATCATTTTAAAAAGAAATAATATGATATTATATATATACTGAATCGAAATCCTATAGTATGTGCTTTTTAAGAGTATATAAAGAGTTCCCCCTCAAAAAGGTACGTATAGGTTTTAAATTCCATACAACAACTTAAGGATTAATGTTGTATTCATGGGTCCTACAGTATTCCCCCTTAATTATTGCATACGTCAGCTGTAGGAGTCATATGTCTTCGCTCGCTACAGTGCTGTATTGACAATTCTGAGTGTACAAATAATTAACGTTGGATACTGTATTCTTGGGTCTTACAGCGTTCCACCTCAATTTGTTGAGTAAAAACAGTAATTTACTTATAGGGAGTCTGGCTGTAGCATTCCCAATTCTTGTCTGAGCATGTTGAATCTTGCTGTGTCGAGCGGCTTGGTGAAGATGTCGGCCAGCTGAACGTCTGTATGAACTTTTTCAAGGCGAACATCCTTGTTCTCGACGTGATTCCTTATGAAGTGATGCTTCATGTTGATATGCTTAGTGCGCGAGTGCAGGACAGGATTGTGCGTGATTGCAATTGCACTCGTGCTATCACACATGATTGGAGTCTCTCTGGCATCGATTCCATAGTCTGACAACTGTTGCTGCATCCAAAGGATCTGCATACAGCAACTACCAGCAGCATAGTACTCTGATTCAGCCGTGGAAAGAGAATTAGCCAATTGCTTCTTACTGAACCAAGAAACGAGTCTAGGTCCAAGAAAGTGACAAGTTCCACTTGTACTCTTTCTATCTAGCTTGCAGCCTCCGAGATCCGAGTCGCTGTATCCAACTAAATTGAATCCGCCTTCCTTAGGATACCAAAGTCCTGCATCGACTGTTCCTTTAACGTACTTCAGGATTCGTTTAGCTGTATTGAAGTGTGATTCCTTAGGTGCAACTTGATATCTTGCACACACTCCAATAGCAAACTGGATATCGGACCTGCTAGCCGTTAGGTACAGGAGCGAACCAATGAGCTTCCTGTAGAGTGATTGGTCAAACGGCTTTCCGGCTTCATCAGCACTAATTTGCACGGAAGTGCTCATTGGGGTTGGCGAGGATTTGGAAGTGTTCATTCCAAACTTGTTGAGAAGCTCCTTGCTGTATTTTTCTTGGTTGATGAAAATACCTGTAGGCATCTGCTTTACCTGCAAACCTAGAAATAACTAAGTTCCCCCATCATACTCATTTCAAATTTACTTTGCATGAGATGAGAGAACCTTTGACATAGAGCAAGGTTAGTTGAACCAAAAATAATATCATCCACATAGATTTGCACCATAAGAAGGTCATCACCTTCCTGTATCTTGAACAAGGTCTTGTCCACAGCACCTTTCTCAAATCCGTTGTCTATTAGATACTGGGACAGGGTTTCGTACCAGGCTCTAGGGGCTTGTTTAAGTCCATACAGCGCTTTCCTTAGCCTGTAAACTAGATCGATACCGTCTGTGTTGGCAAACCCTGGTGGTTGTTCAACATAAACTTCTTCTGCAAGGTCTCCATTCAGGAAAGCACTTTTGACGTCCATTTGGTATACAATAAAACTCTTATGGGCGGCAAAGGCAAGAAATATTCTGATGGATTCTAGTCTCGCTACAGGGGCGAAGGTTTCATCATAGTCTATGCCTTCTTCCTGACTATAGCCTTGTGCTACTAGTCTGGATTTGTTCCTTATGATAAGTCCATTTCGATCCTTTTTGTTTCGAAATACCCATTTGGTTCCTATAACCGATTGATGTGTTGGTCTGGGTACAAGATACCATACATTGTTTCTTTCGAAACCGTTAAGCTCTTCTTCCATAGATGTTATCCAATGAGAATTATTAAGAGCGTCTATGGTCGAAACAGGTTCGGACTGGGCTAAGAATACAACAATAGTGCACATATTGAGTCTTCTAAGCTCGGATTGAGATTTCCATTCAGAAGCTGTGATATCTCAAAGATCGATTCTTCTTGTGCACAAAGTACATTTCCTTGTGTACTGTATTCTCCTACGAGTAGAAACACCGGCATTTATGTTTCCAATGATCAGCTCTTGCGGGTGATCTCTCAACCATCTTCGGTCGGGTTCTAATTCAGATCCGTGTCTTGTATCGAAAGATTACGTGGATACGGCTTGACTTGCAGGCGTTGGCTTCATCCACATCGATTCTTACAGTGCGGGGTTGATTTCTAAATCAACTACGGGTTCTATGGGAGTTGGAGGATCCAAGATAGATAGATGGTGAATGTTCTGAGTGATATCATCTACTCCTGTAGGGTCAAGGTGTGGTTCGTCAAACACTACATGAACTGATTCCTCGATCGTCAGCTTCCTTTTATTAAAGATTCTGAAAGCTTTGCTGACGGAGGAGTATCCTACGAATATTCCTTCATCTGATTTCTCATCAAAGGTTCTAAGTTGGTCTTTCCCATTATTCAATACATAACACCTGCATCCAAAAATGTGGAAATACGAAACTAACGGAGTTTTGTTGTTCCATACCTCATATGCTGTTTTGTTGTGGTGCTTGTTGACGATACAGCGATTTTGAGTGTAGCATGCTGTATTGGTTGCTTCACCCCAGAAACGCTGTGGCAATTTGCTTGCGGCAATCATTGTCCTTGTTGCTTCTTTCAACGTCCTATTCTTTCGCTCGGCAACACCATTTTGTTGAGGTGTACGGGCAGCTGAGTATTCGTGCTGTATTCCATTCTCCAAACAGTATTGCTCTATAAAGCGGTTAGTAAATTTTGTACCTCTGTCGGAACGAATGCACACGATACTCGACGCCTTTTCATTTTGCAACTTTCTCAGGAGCTCGGGCAACTTTGATGTTGTTTCCTTCTTCTTGCTAAGAAAGATCGTCCAAGCATACCTGGAATAATCATCAACAACAACCATGCAGTATTTCTTACCTCCCAAACTTACTGGGTCTACAGGACCGTAGAGATCCATGTGTAGCATTTCCAACACTCTTTAGGTTGAAAGGTAGGATTTTCTATTCAGGGTTGACTTGATTTGTTTGCCTTTCTGACATGGTCCGCAGACGCTGTCCTTCTTGAATGACACATTTGGCAAACCTCTAACCATTCCCTGTCTTGAGAGCTTGTTTATTGTCTTGAAGTTGACGTGAGACATCCTCTTGTGCCATAACCATCTAAGATCTGCAGTGCCTTTGGCAACAAAGCATGGAATTGAGGAGCTCATAGGCTTCCAGTCAGCAATATACATATTACCTGATCTGCTTCCTGTAAGCACAACTTCCTTGGTTTGGATGTTCTTGACTCTACAGCGATCTATATAGAACTTCACCGAGAACTGTTTATCACAGAACTGGCTAATACTAAGTAGATTATACTGTGTTATGCGGCGATTAATTCGCCACGATAGGCGATCGGCGACCTTCCAGAGAAGCCAACCATGGAAGACATACTCAGGACAAACGCCTAGAGTTCGGCACAATGCGGCGATCGTCTTTTGGTATCCAGCGATCGTCTTTTGTTATCTGACGATCGTCTTTAATGAGCGGACCAGAGGCGATCATCTCATGCCACGTATGGATCCAGCATCCGTCAAAGTCGTCGAAGACCGAATCTTAGACGATGTCCCACCCGCGGATCTTCAAAGGATACCGACAGATAGGACCATTGACCCCAGCCTGTCACCTACCACACCTACCGACAAGGCCGCCGAAAGGTACGAAGTGGGTCCTCCCCGGACAGCGACTCGCAACGCGTGCTGGCTTCCCATTGGTTCGCCCAGCTGGCCTCCAGCTGCAACCTCGGACCTCAAGGGAACAGGCCCACGTGATGGGGCGATCGGTCATTTTATTTTAATATAGAAAACGGCGATCGCCCGCGATCGCCTGAGGGATCCCAACTACCTTGCCCCCTATAAATAGAGGACTCACTGCTGTGGCCGGGGAGAGGCGAATTCTACTACGAATTAAGTGAAAAATACACACCAAAGAGAGAATCAAAAGCTCCTTTGGAAACCACTAACACATTCATAGTGATATTCATACACATTCATCATATATCCCAAGCAAGAACTCACAGATTTATCTATCTGGTTCTTCCGGCAATCTACGCGCTCTAAATCCTAGATAACTAGAAGTCTTTACACTCCTTGTATTAGATTCTAACATTAATATTTGTACTCGACAGTATATTTATTAATAACATCTCGCGAGAGCATTCAAGCCCGGGATTAACAACCCCGGCAAATCTTGTGTTATCTATTTTCTCACGGAAGTGTTCTCGCATTTGTTTGTTACTCGATCATTCCAGCAATACTATCTCCGGATAATATTTTGGGTAACAACAATTGGCGCTAGAGGAAGGGGGTTGAACCTTCACTTTTATCCCTACCGTCTCGAAGAACACTCACTGTTCTCCGGACATATACTTGAAGAAACACTCACTGTTCTTCAATAGAAAAACCTTCAGAAAATGACATCTGCAACGACCTCCAAGAGAGCCACCCTAAGATCTGCCGGAAATCTCATTCCGGCCCAGACCGAATCCCAGCCCACGGCGGAAGGCGACCGCGGCGACGCTAGGCTCTCACTCCCGCCCCCGAGGGACGGTTCTAGCCTCTCACTCGATCAGTTCCAGACATCGGAACAGATTGAGGAGGCTATAGCCATCCTCGAGGAATGGCGAGGGCCGCGGTCGCCCACCATCACCCCGTCAGCTAACCGCCGTGCAAGCAAACGGAAGCTCAAGGGGATCTATGTTGAGAAATCGACAGAAAGCCTCGAGCCGCAGGAGAAGGCTCTCGTAAGGCGGGACGATTCCGTCTTCAGCCGCCTGGGGAGCGATCCCTCATGGCGACCCGGGCACTCAGGCCCCAGCCGGGTGACATCGGAATCCGAATCCTTTACCAGGAGTTCGGCATATCCGACTCCCAGGAGACAGGCCGGTCAGCGAGCCCCTGCTCGCCCAAGAAAGGAACCCACTGGCAGGGAGCTCGTCATTCACCACGGGGCTAGGGGATCGGTACACGATCGCCTTGGTTCACGCTCTGAGAGCCAGTCGGCAAGCAGTCAGGCGACGGCGATCGCCGCCATGCAACGCCAGCTGGACGAGGTGAAGGCGCTCCTGGAAAATGGGGCAGGCGCCAGGAGATCGATCGTTGGGTCAAGTGAACCCCTCGCGGCTCAGATCGAGCTCGCCCCAGTCCAACCAACGATCAATCCCCCACAAACACCTCTATATGAGGGGAGATCGGATCCGGAAACCCACCTGAGCAGATTCCGGATCTACATGACCGGATGCGGAGCGTCAGACGCGACGAGGTGTCGAATGTTCCCGTTAAATCTGGGCGACCTCGCCCACAGATGGTACGTCTCACTACCACCTCGCTCGATCAATAGCTTTGAGAAGCTGGCGAGCGACTTCACGTCATACTTCGCCGCAAATGTCGCTCGCCCTGAAGGCCCCCACCGCATGATGAAAATCAAGCAGGGGAAGGACGAGTCGGACGAAGATTACATCGACCAGGTAGACGAGATAGTCCTCACCGGTGAGCCCATCAGCGACGAGCTCGCTCTCAACTCAGTCATGAGCGGATTCCACGGACGTTCGCCCATGTTCAGGCACCTCACAAAGGATATCCCCCCGACCTACTCAGTCTTCCACAGCAAAGCCGCCGATTTTCTGGCCAGACAGAGGATGTTATCCCTCCGTTTGGGCGAGGAACCCTCCGGAGAATGGAAGACACCTTCCCATGTCCAGAAAATGGCAGTCGCCAAGCCCAGAAAGGCGGTTGCGAAGCCGCCTGGTGAGTTGAAAGCCTTCGAGGATGTGGAGGTCCACCTTCTCCACAACCTCAACTTATCTCCGGCCCACATCTTCAATGCAATCAAAGGTCGCGAGTGGCTCTCCAAACCAAAGCCGATAAGGGACCACGGTCACCTAGACCGTAGCAAATTCTGTGCCTATCATAAGATCCCCGGCCACAACACTAGCCAATGCCGCGACCTCCTCAGACAGACCTGGCGACTGTTTGAGGAAGGCAAACTGGACAACTTGGTCACCAAGCCAGAGCCAAGGACGGAAAGGACCAGAGGGCGCGAGCGCCGACAACACGAGAGAACCCCTCCCAATCCGATCGCCAGGATGGAGCATGAGCCGGAATACTCTGGTGAATCGGTCCCACCGATCAACTCTGGCGGTCGGATCAACATGCTTCAAGCAGGAGGTGGAAACCTCGGGGGTCTTTCCCCGGTTTCCACCATGTCGAACAGGAAGCGAAAGGCCGAGCTGAGGGCATTCGCCGGGGTCCACGTCGTGGTACCTCCGGAGCCAACCATCTCTAAAGACGCACTCATCACCTTCTCCAACAAAGACAGGGAGGGAGTGCAGTGCCCCAAAGAGGATGCACTGGTGATCTCCACCTGTATCCTTGGGAAGACGGTCGATCGCGTGCTGGTCGACAACGGGGGTTTCTGCAACATCATATTCAAATCCGCCCTAGACCAACTCGGCAACTTGATCAAATTCATCAAGACTTTCGACACCGTGCTCCAAGGGTTCGGCGACAACACAGTCCAAGCCTACGGGAGGATCAAGCTCTCCGTTGAGCTAGTATGCTTTTATGATCCCAAGGTTAGGATTACTAGGAACCTAAGCTTTGTAATCATAGATAGGCCCAGCATCTATAATGGGTTCCTAGGTCGCCCCTTTTTGAAAACCTTTGAGGCGGTCGCCTCATCTTTCTTTTACTGTATCAAATTCCCCACTGCCGATGGGACGGTCGGTACTGTAAAAGGAGATCAGCTAATGGCAAAAAGATGTTTGAATTACTCCTATGTTGTTACTTCTTTCAATACTTCCCATACTATATGTAACATTGAAGCGACCGACGATCAACCCATGGAGATCGGCAGGCCTAACACATCGTACCAACCCGACTCGGGGACGCCATCTCTCATCAATTGACGGACAACATCGAGCCAAGGATCGGTTTGAGCCAAGTCTCGACATCGATCGAGGACCGAGTCGGAGATCGCAACAAGCGAGGCGGCCGTCCCGTCGAAGAGTTGGAAAGTATTACGATGGATCGGATCATCGAGCGGGAAGTACGGTCGGCGCAAGCATCGACCCGCAATTAAAGGGGATCGATCAACTTGCTACGTAGGTACATCGGAGTCTTTGCACAGTCGCATCAAGATATGGTTGGCATAAGTCCGAACACGCTTGCCATTATCGAAGATCGGCCAAGGCGATGAAGCACATTCACGAGCGTAGGAAGTTCGGTCCCGAGAAATACGCGGCGCTCGACATAGAAGTCCAGAAGTTACTCAACAACAAATTGATCGGAGTAGCCACATACGAGCCACAATGGGTCGCCAACGCGGTGCTCGTCAAAAAGCCAACTGGCTCTTGGAGATTATGCATTGACTTCACCGACCTCAACACGGCATGTCCAAAAGATCACTTCCCGATGCCTCATATTGATCACCTGGTCGATAGCACGGCAGGTTGCGAAATGATGTCGTTTATGGATGCCTTCGCCGGATATCATCAAATCCCAATGGCGGAGGAAGACATAAAACACACATCTTTCCACACAGAAAAAGACATATACTTTTGGGTCAGAATGCCGTTCGGCTTGAAAAACGCGGGGGCGACCTACCAGCGATTAGTCAACAGAATGTTCGCCGATCAGATCGGCAAGACCATGGAGGTCTACATTGACGATATCGTAGTCAAAAGCCTCAAGAAGGAAGATCACCTCAACGATCTCGCCGAGACGTTCGCCATCCTTGAGAATTTTAACATGAAGCTGAACCCCAAGAAATGCAACTTCGGGGTGGGCTCCGGTAAGTTCCTGGGGCACATAGTGAGCCAAAGGGGGATCGAGGTGAACCCCACCAAGATACAGGCGATCCTTGACATGCAGGAACCGCGAAACATCAAGCAGGTGCAACGCCTCAAAGGTTGTCTAGCCGCCCTCAACCGTTTCATATCACGGCTCGGCGATAAAAGCAAGCCTTTCTTCGCGACCATCAAGAACAAGAAGTTCGCATGGACGAATGAAAGCCAGATAGCGTTCGCCAAAATAAAGGAATATCTATCTAACCCCCAGATCCTAGCAAAGCCGATCCCCGGTGAGAAACTATTCCTTTACCTGGCAGCATCGGAGGTCGCACTAAGTGTCGTTCTGGTGCGAGCAGAGGGGCAAGCCCACTTGCCAATCTACTATGTTAGCCAGGCGCTCCACGACGCTGAGACACGTTATACACCATTGGAGAAGATCGCCTACGCCCTTGTCATGAGTGTACGTAACCTGAGGGCTTACTTCTTCGATCACCAAGTGGAAGTCCTAACAACTCTACCTCTAAGGCAAGTCCTGCACCGACCGGACACCAACGGGCGACTCCTCAAGTGGTCGCTGGAGATCGCCCAATACGGTATCACCTACGCTCCTCGCACGGCGATCAAGGGCCAAGCTCTGGCGGACTTCGGGTGGAATTAACGTTCCCTCACAGTCCGACCCAGGTCGGCCGACCTGCCTGGAAATTATACGTGGATGGCTCAGCGACCAATGCGAGAGCAGGGGCAGGGATTGTCCTCATCAGCCCCGACGGTCAGAGTTTCACAAATGCTGTGCATTTCGGTTTTCGTGCGACCAACAATGAAGCCGAATACGAAGCTTTGGTAGGCGGACTCGATCTAGCCCTCGCCCTAGATGTTCGTCGCCTCCATATCTTCATGGACTCCCTTTTGGTCGTGAACCAAGTGAAGGGAGAATATGAGGCGCGCGGCGAACAGATGGTCAAATACCAAGAGCTGGTCGCCGAAATGTGCACAAAATTTGAAGAAGTGCTAATCGAACAAGTCCCGAGAGAGCACAACTCCCAGGCCGATGCTCTTTCTAAACTAGCATCATCGGATGAGGCAGCCGACTTCTCCAATATCCAAATCACAAAGTCAGCAAGGTCGGCGATCGAAAGAAGCCTGGTTATCATGGTCGCCATCGCCGAGGAGAATTGGATGACTCCGTTCATCAAATACTTAAAGGACGGAACGGTCCCTGACGACCGTGTTAAAGCTCGCCAACTCCAGCTCCGTGCGACCAGATATACCCTATTGGATGACTGGCCTTGCAAGCGAGCCTTCAGCCTTCCCCTCCTCAAGTGTATTACACCGGAGAAAGGTCGGCTCGTTTTAGCTGAGATCCATGACGGAATTTGTGGAAACCATGCGGGCGGGCGAGCCCTCATCCATAAGACAACCAGACAAGGGTTTTTCTGGCCATCACTTCGGAAAGATGCGATCGCCTATGCCAGATCGTGTCATAGGTGTCAGATAATGGGCCCCAACATTAAACTATCACCCGAACAGCTCACCTCCATGTATAGCCCTTGGCCATTTGCGCAATGGGGCATCGACCTTATAGGTCCCTTGCCGAAAGCGGCTCCCGGTATAAGTTCGCCATCGTAGGGTCGACTATTTCACCAAATGGGCTGAGGCCGAACCGCTCAACAAGATCGGCGAGCAAGTGATCAAGTTTATATGGAAAAACGTCGTATGCCGATTGATCTGCCCGTGCCATCATCTCGACAACATAAAGCAGTTCGGCGGCTTAGAGGTCATGCAATTACGTGAGAAGTGGGGAATCAAAAGGTTATTCTCGGCGCCTATCACCCTCGGACGAGCAGGCGAGTAGAGCGGTGAATAAGATCCTCAAACACACGATTAAAGCGCGACTCGAATCCGCACAAGGGCCCAGGCGGCGAGCTCCCGAGGCGTTTTGTGGTCCTACCGAACGACGACCCGCAAAACAACCGGAGAAACACCATTCGACCATGCCTACTGAACAGAAGCGGAGAATCCATCAGAGAACGCCGACCTCAGCCATCGAACCCACCACGAGATGACGACCGACAACGATGTAGCCCGACGAATCGACCTAGACATGCTCGAAGAAAGACGGCTGACCTCAGAAATGAAGAACACAATCCACAAAAGGAGAGCCGAGAAGTTCTTCAATTCAAAGGTCAAAGAAAGAAGATTTCAAGTGGGCGATCTCGTCCTTAAGAAGATCCAAACCC
Source organism: Orobanche coerulescens (assembly GCA_033398695.1). NCBI lineage: Eukaryota > Viridiplantae > Streptophyta > Magnoliopsida > Lamiales > Orobanchaceae > Orobanche > Orobanche coerulescens. The sequence continues at coordinate 178,683,985 of CM065808.1, forward strand.
ACACAGGCGTTTTTGGTCCAAACTGGGAGGGACCTTTCAGAGTATCCAGATGGCTAACTAAAGGAGCCTACGAGCTGGAACATCCTGACGGTACTCCAGATCAATACCCCTGGAACGCCGTGCATCTGAAAAAATACTACCAGTGATAATTTTGTATTCAATTTCAATGATGTACAAGGAATATAATGAGATTTCTTCCTATCCCATCTATTCTGGCGATCGCCCCACCAGGCATATCGCATACCGCCGACGATCGCTGATCACGACGATCCTAGGTAAAATTAATGCAGCCATAGTCTTGGAGGTCGATGGAACCGACAGCTTCGCCCATGCAAGGTTCCTTTGGTCTGAGATCGCCCGCCCTTCGTTTAAATACGAGGCCGGCGTAGCCGAAGGACCCTCCAAAATAATCAGTAGGCACGATCGCACGTCCTCAAGGTACATCATCTAACATGGTGAACCCGAACAATGCGATGTGCCACTACCCCCGTCTCAACGTACACCGTCGAGGGTCGCCATCTTCATGGCGGGCCGAGGTGGAAGCAGAGCTGACAAGCCGCGAACGTGGTATCGAATAAGCCGACAACACTCCACGCAAGGACTCCTCCAGACCGAGATCGCCCGCCTTTCGTTTTAACACAAGGCAGGCATAGCCTAACGGAGGACCCTCACAAAAAGTGAGTCGCGGGATACACAATATCCCTCGTACACGAAGACACGATTGGGGAGATCGGTCCATCGAACACCCCAACCACACATGACTCTTCAGAATTGGCAAAATGAAGATAGCTCGCCAGACAAACTAGTTTTTGTTTCCTTACTTACAATAAGTGAACAAAAACAAGGGGGCAGGGATAGGTCGAGCTAATCTCAAATACGATCAATCAAAGAGGAACCACACTCGATCGGCTTCGCTCAGAACATGCAGGGCGATCGGGGTCGTCCGACAAAAATTACAAGTAAGAATTCCGATTCAAAACATGTCAATACTTTCAACAATCAGACGATCGGTCGGATGAGCAAAACGACGAGAGCAATCATACACGTACTCGTAAAAATTACACGCAAAATATTCAAAGGGCGATCATATATAAAAAGACAGTATGAAAAGAGGAACATTTTATTCATAACACAAGTTTCATACATTACGAGGCTCGAAGGCATTACAAAAAAAGTGTAAGTTACAGAGGAGAACAAAAATGCCACTCAAGGCCCCGCCTGCTGGTCTTCGCCCTCTGGTTGCGGATCGGCTTGGGCTCCCCCATCGGCCTCGGGATGAACGAGTTTGCCGGTATACCAACTCAAGTCGATCCCGAAGTCGACAAAGTCAAGGATCGGCAAGGAGAATTCTGGATGCAGAGGATGCTCGAGGACATAGGATTTGAAGCTCTCCATCAGGGGACCGATCTCGACCCCTACCCTTTTAGCGGCTTGAACAGCGTCAGCATAGGCCAAGTAATAAGCGAACTCGCCGACGTGCTCGACGTTAAGGTAGGGATCGACCTCGATCGCCTTCAGCTGCCCCTTCAAATCCGCCGCCGTCTTCTCGATCTCCGCCAGCTCGACCGCCTTGGCGGCATTCTCGCCCCTGGCCTTTTCCAGCTCTTTCTTCGCTGCCTCCAGCTCACCGCTGAGCCGATCCACCATCGCCTTCAGACCGGCCACCTCCTCCTGCGAAGCCACGAGCTTCTGGCGGGTTTCCTTCTCTTTATTGTGGGACCGATCGGCAGCTTCCTTAGAGCGGCTCAGCTCCTGCTTCAATCGATCCACGTCCTGCTTAGCCCTTTTGGCCGTCTCCGCATACTCCTTCTCCATAAACTGGATCCGGTTGGCATCCTCGATATTTTTGTTCCGGGCGGCCTCGAGGTCGCGATGGAGATGAGCAGTGGAGGGTCGCCCCTCAAAATCCCTAGCGGCTTCGACGACCATCGTTGCCGTCTGGAGAGCCAGGGCAACAGTCGCCTGCATGGCGTCTCCAGATCGCCGACGAGCGATCGCATCAAGATCGGTCGTCCAGGCCTTTGGCAGAGAGGTGATAGCCTGGCGGACATAAGTAGGGACTTCGAGCGACTGTTGCGGGGACTTGCTCGACAAAAAGTCCAGCACCATGGGAGCAATGTCCGGATCAGCAAGACGAACCCTGCAGCGCAAACCAAGGAAATCAAGGAGTTAGCCAATACCATGCTCAGAATGCCTAACTCAGAAAATTTTTGACCCTTTCTTACCTATTGACCAGCTCGGGATCGCGTCCGAAATAAGGCTTGCCCCGGGATGTTTCCGCATCGGCGATCGCCACCTTCTTCGCCGAGTGCCCGGATGACCGGGCCGAGACCGTGGGCTTGGGGCTGATCGCTCCATCATCGGGATGGCAGAGATAGGAGCCGCGGCGGCCGGAGGCTCGAGAATTGATACATCCGCCTCGGAGATCGACGGGGACTCCTCCGACCTCCGCCTCTTGCGGCCTGAGCTGTTCCTCTCCACTGGACCATCGGCTCGCGGCCCAGCGCCTCGGCGGGCCTCGTCACGGAGCGAGCGGGCGAGACGTCGTCGCGAGGCGACGGTCTGCTTGCCCAAGTGAAGGCGACCAAGAACTCCCGAGTTCGACATGGCTATCTCTGGCGGTGGTTCGGCAATTCGGGGAAAATAAGCCTCTGTCAAAGAAAAGATACAAACAAGTTAGACAAAACAAAACGACCTCTTGGAGACGATCGTCAAAGAAAGGAAGCACCACTTAAACTCATACCTCGAACTTTCAAGTGACGGGGGTAGCAGAACAATCGAGCCCCCAACCGATGAGCTTCGGTACCAAGCGATCGAACGTCAATAAAGGAGTTCGGCAAGGCACGGATCCGCTCCCAAACGATCAAGAAATCAAACGGAAGGTCGCTGATCGCCGGAACGATAGGTCCTGCAAAAATAAAACAAAATTAGATCAGTCCAAGACAAGATCAATCAAGGGGAGAGTTTAAATCCTTACTCGGATTCCTCTCCCGGAAAGTGGTGGGGATCTCCAACTCCTCATTCGGCCTGTCGCTCGATGCCGATCGCCACGCCCCGCCGACCCAACACCATTTAGCCAGGTCGCCCCTGGTCTTATTCGGCATGCCGAGGACCACTCTCCCGAGTCGGCCCTGGATATGATGGCCGCCGAGTGACCCTTTCTGTGCGGCCAATTTAAACAAATAATTCATCTCCAGCGCAGTAAGGAGGCGGAACAACCGGTGACCGCCAAACAGGGTCAACGTGCAGATGATCTGCAGCCAAGCGTTCGGCGTCAGTTGAAGAGGCGCTAAATTCCAGGCGATCAGCAAGTAGGAGACAGCGAATGGCAACGGGAATCGCAGACCCGCCTCCATAATCATCTCGTTGACGGCAACCATATCCGTGGGCGGTTGGTCAGCACGCTCATTCTCCAAGGGCACGTGAAGGGAAACGTCAGAGGGGATGTGATATTTGGCCCTCCAACGGCTGAGGTCTTTCTTGGTCGCCGTACTCCGGATCTTTCCGAGAGTCCACGGAGACGGGACGGCGGCCTGAAAGACCGTCCGATTCACATGTTCGTAAGGGTGAGCGGCGGTGTAGGCATCGAAATCGAATTCCGGACAGGGTCCAGCGATCGCTTCCATCATCTGAGCAAAAGCCACGTAGGCGGGGCCGAACCTACTCTCTCGTTCCCAGGCCTCACGCACCAAATCATCCTCATCCACCGGCGAGCCCCCCTGCTCCGCCGTCGCCGCCGTCCTCGCCACCTCGGCCTCGTTGAAAAGTTCTTCGAGTTCTGCGGGTGCAATCCCCGCTCGAATAGCTTCAGCGGCCGTCTCCATATCCACTCTAACGGGAACCTCCTCCCGTTCGAACGCGCGGTAGCGAGAAGAACTTCCGGTCTCGAAGGCTTTTGATCCTCGATATATTAGAAAGTAAAGAGAGGGAGAAGGTTAATTTTTCTTACCTAGAAAAAGAAGGAGATCGGCACAAAAGCTCCAGGAAATTCTGCAGAAATTCGGCTATGGATACGAAGGACGCGTAAAAAGTGAAGGAGAAGAAGCCCTACCCTTTTTATAGATGGAGACGAGGGCCTAAATGCAAATAGGAGAAACCTCGGGCCGGATCGCAAATCACGTGGGGACGCATTAAATGCGGCCCTCGAATCCCATCTGCGTCTTTTCGAGGGCATGCCAGCCGACAGGTCTGACAAACCGTCGGATTCCCCCAACAGCGGCACGACGCGTGTCCCTGCCACTTTTGGAAAGCCCGCCTTCTTTTCCCGCTGCTCCCGACGCGAAAGAAGGTCGTCCATATTTGAATTCAGATCGGCTGGTCGTTTAAACATTGGCGATCGCCAACAGTGCCACCTCACCCCGTGTTTTCAACATCGAGGCGAGCTGGGGGGCAATTGTTGTGCGGCGATTAATTCGCCACGATAGGCGATCGGCGACCTTCCAGAGAAGCCAACCATGGAAGACATACTCAGGACAAACGCCTAGAGTTCGGCACAATGCGGCGATCGTCTTTTGGTATCCAACGATCGACTTTTGTTATCTGACGATCGTCTTTAATGAGCGGACCAGAGGCGATCATCTCATGCCACGTATGGATCCAGCATCCGTTAAAGTCGTCGAAGACCGAATCTTAGACGATGGCCCACCCGCGGATCTTCAAAGGATACCGACAGATAGAACCATTGACCCCAGCCTGTCACCTACCACACCTACCGACAAGGCCGCCGAAAGGTACGAAGTGGGTCCTCCCCGGACAGCGACTCGCAACGCGTGCTGGCTTCCCATTGGTTCGCCCAGCTGGCCTCCAGCTGCAACCTCGGACCTCATGGGAACAGGCCCACGTGACGGGACGATCAGCCGTTTTATTTTAATATAGAAAACGGCGATCGCCCGCGATCGCCTGAGGGATCCCAACTACCTTGCCCCCTATAAATAGAGGACTCACTGCTGTGGCCGGGGAGAGGCGAATTCTACTACGAATTAAGTGAAAAATACACACCAAAGAGAGAATCAAAAGCTCCTTTGGCAACCACTAACACATTCATAGTGATATTCATACACATTCATCATATATCCCAAGCAAGAACTCACAGATTTATCTATCTGGTTCTTCCGGCAATCTACGCGCTCTAAAGCCTAGATAACTAGAAGTCTTTACACTCCTTGTATTAGATTCTAACATTAATATTTGTACTCGACAGTATATTTATTAATAACATCTCGCGAGATCATTCAAGCCCGGGATTAAAAACCCCGGCAAATCTTGTGTTATCTATTTTCTCACGGAAGTGTTCTCGCATTTGTTTGTTACTCGATCATTCCAGCAATACTATCTCCGGATAATATTTTGGGTAACAACATACTGTAAGCCTTCAACATATGCAACATCGGTGACTTTGAATTTCCCGACAAGTAGGTTTCATTTCCCTCTTGTTCTTCCTTTAGATTTATCACCGAAACGAACTTTTGGACCGCGACCTTCTACAAAATCTGATAGCTTGCTCCTATCTCCGGTCATGTGTCGAGAGCATCCACTATCAAAGTACCAGGTATCCTCCTCGAGAATGTCCTGTAACAAAAAGATTAAGTAGATTTAGGTCCCCTTTGATTTTTGGGTCCATGATTGTTAGTTCCTCGTGGTACCCAAGTTTTCCTGGCAGCAATTGATTTAATGTAGGACATACTTGGTACAGTGTTTTGATATCTACGGGGGGCATATCCGTAGTTGTTATAACCAAGATAATTATTATGCATGAAAAATTCAGGGTTATTATTATTAATCAAGTACGAGTGCCGTCTTGGAGGTGGAGCCATTTTCTTAGGCCTAACAGCTTGCCTTCTGGGTCTCCAGTTGGATTCCCAATGCTGTTGTTGATACTGAACCGACATCTGCTGTCTCGAGGGATAACGGGGCTCCTGTATCCAATACCTCGGCGTCTTTGTGCTTGATAAATGCTTGCCGTGCGGGCCTTTGGTGGTTGGATACAGCCTTCCTTCTGAACGGCTGTTGGCGCTGTTGATATGCTCTGGGAGCATGCTATTGAGTGCGCCTCATAGGTTGGAACGGCTTATGATTCCATTTGCGGAATAGGATTGCGGGGGCGGAATAGCAGCCTTCGGTTTTCTCGGTACAGCAGGTTCCTTCACGGGACTAGGGATTTCTTCCGATTCTGGAATGTGTTCCACACTCTTGACCAACACTGTACTAGTTTTCCCTTTGTTTGAACATGAGCTATATCCTAAGTCACTTTTATCATGAGCATTTTGCCCAGTGCTCAGAATTTCTTCCATTCTTTTGGACGATTTCTCGAACGATTTCAGAGTGGTCTCAAGTTCAGTTTCTCGCTTTTCGAGAGTTGTGATTTTGTCTTGTAGTAGAACCAAATCATTTGTCTTGCTCTCGTTGTGAGTTTTAGCCTCACTTAGTTCATGAGCAAGTTGATGATTGCTCTCCATGAGTTTTTCAAAATCGACCTTGCTGGTTTCACAATCAAGAGACATATTTTCATAATTTATTTTTAGCAAGTCATTTTCATCTTTCAGCTCTAAATTAGTTAATTTAAGCTGTATATTCTCAGTTTTTAGAGTCTCATGGGCCTTTTGAATGTTTTTAAATTCATTCATCATATTTTCGAAAGTATGAGATGCATTTGACGGAATAGCTGAGGTTGAACATACGTCATCGTCGCTGTCTTCACCTTCTGGAACATCTTTGGCCATAAAGCACATATATGTTTTATCATCGAACTCATCGCCAGATGAATCACTTTCAGTGACCACCTGAAGACATTCTGCTGATTTGGATGGTGTGGGGGAGGCTTCTGATTCTCCAATCAGGGCCTTGAGCTTGTCTTTCCAAGCATGTCTTCTTTCATCTCTCTCTTGTTGCTCGGCCTCCGGCAATATTTGGACTTTGGGATGAGGACATTTATTTGCATAATGCCCTGGTTTCCTGCAATTATAGCACAGGTTAGCATCACCAGATGATGTTTCGGTACTTACCTTGTGGACAGGTTTGGGCCTGTAGGGAGTCTTTCCAGACTGTTTGATGAACTTTTTGAATTTATGCATGAGAAGCGCCATTTCATCTTGAGACAGGATGTCGTAAATCCTTGTCAGCATTCTTGTGACTAGGCTTCGACGAACTAGGCATGCTGTGTCGACGGTTCGATACAGCGGCTAGAGCTGTGACCTTTGAAGGAGATTCTTCAGCTTTCTCTCTTCTGTCAATATCATACTCAAAAACTTTGAGGTCAGAGAAGAGATCAAAATTAGATATTTCATTAAGATTACAAGATACACGCATAGCTGTGGTCTTAATGACCCATCGGGCTGGGAGAGATCTGAAAATTTTTAAGTTCTTCTCATTTTGGGTATAAATTTTGCCCAACGCTTCAAGTTCACCGACAATACCAGTGAATCTGAGGTCAAGTTCCTCAAGTGTCTCAGTTGGTTTCATTTTAAAAGATTCAAATTGCCGAGTCAGTTTTGAAATCTTGTTTTCTTTTGAGAGCTCAGTTCCCTCACAAATCAACTTGAGTTTATCCCAGATTTCTTTGGCTGTTTTGCAGCTCTTTACCTTCGAGAACATGCCTTTGTCAAGGGTGACAAATAACGCGTTCTTAGCTACGTTGTCAAGGTTTGCTCGCTTTCTTTCATATGTGGTCCATTGCTCGCGATCCTTCTCGAGCATCTCCGCATGGGCTTGGCCTTCAATCCTTGCGGCCGTGTTCACCTTCATGATCTTGATAGGACCATCCTGTATAACAAAAATCATCTCTTCGTGCATTGCTGCAAGATGAGCCTCCATTCTAATTCTCCAGTCGTCAAATTTGTTAATAGAGAACATAGGGACTTTGTTAATCATAGAAGTATCCATGTGATAATGCAGGGATGAAAGAGACTTTTTTGAAAATAAGTGATTTTGGATCTGATTCGGTTAAAAATACGACTGATTCTTTTTAGAATCAACCGCTCTGATACCACTTGTTGGCCACTAAGTATACTGGATACAGTTTGGGAAATAGTTTAAACAACAAACTGTATGGATTTTAAATCTGAGTGCGTAGCGGAAGTCTTGGATACGATGGGTTCTTTGTGGATACGACAACTAAATGTATAGAGTATACTTAATTAATCACAGTAATTAAAACAGTAAAAGCTGAATGTAAATAACACAGTAATTAAAGTGGTTCGAGGTAAACCCCTCTACGTCCACTGGTCCTCCACACAGGAGTAAAAAGTTTATTATAATTACTACATACACAACTACATAATTATAACAACACACACAATCAATATATCGTTCACACAGATTGATATAAAGATCTTAGCTTCAACCGTTCACACAGATTGGTTTTGAGCTAATGCTTTGACTTGCTTCTTCACACACAGTTCTGAAGCTTCGTCTTCTTCAATGCAAATCCTTCATGCAGATTCGGAGAAGCCGCAGTTGTTCGATCCACACGATTTGGTTGTTCAAAGTATAGAACAGATGGTGAACAACAACTTTGACTTTAAGAGCTTTCAGCTGATGAAGTGTTGTTCAGAATGATGAGCACTGTATATCTCTTTTGATCTGAGTTGCAGTAAGCTTAGGAGATATGTTTTGCTCTGATAATGATTTCGATAGCTTGGGTTTTTGGTGACTGATCTTCAATGCCTTCATAAGATATATATAGTCTTTGAAATATATATCCGTTGAGATGTATCCGTTTGAGTGAGATTTCGTTCCAACGGGATTATGACACGATCCGGATTTAGCGGGATTTTGAAGATCTGTTGACTGACAGTATTTAAATACTTTATCCTTGAGTATTTAAATACTTCTTTATTCAACAGGACTTGACTTCTGGATATTTCTTCTTTGTCCTGTTGTGAGCTGTATGGAAGATAACTGTATTTGAGTTTCGAGACAGTTTCCATACTTGTTCTTTTATAAGACTTCTTGTTGTACTGAAGGGCTTCATAATATGCTGATTCGAGGCAGGTCTTCAATACAGGATAATGCCTCAATGCTTCGATACGGTTTCCTTTACTGTATGCGGATTGGCATATATGTCAAAACCTCTTTATCAAATACCGTTCGATACAGGGATTAGATATCCCGGCTGTTTCGATACAGGGTTCTTATTTTCCCAACAGCTGCGTTCCAAACGCCAGCTTGGATCTGAATTTCTTCTCATTAGCAAGCCATTCGGCCTTGTTGACCTCGCGAACAAACTGCCGAAAGATGTAGTCAGCCCAATCAATTGGCTCGTCCTGAATCAGTGCTACCAGCACCATGAATTTTGCCGGCGAGAGTTGGTCGTAACTTCCGGCCATACCCATAACAATTTTGTTGGTGATATCCAACACATATCGATACACCCTTTTGATTTCGCTCCTTTTGGCGGTGAGCTTCACCTTCGTCGGCTGATCGTCCACCTTGATCTTCATCCAGGTGTCGGCTGCTGTCTGCTTGAGAGCCTCGACCACTCTGCCACGGTGCTTCATACCAAAAATTGTACGAATCGTCTCCGGCGATATGTCAACTTGAATTCCACCGACAGTGCTCCTAATTCCTGCCTCAATCACATGAGCTTCGCGGTAGAATGCGATGATGTCCTCCTTGTACAGGTGTTTGGGACTGATATCCAGAAATGGGTAGATCCCATTTAGCTTCATCGAACGAATGAGGTCAAGGACATCGTAGTTTTCCAGATTTGGTTCCAAGAGACCTTCGAAATCAACGACCAGAGAAAAGATGATCTCGTCTTTGACAGCCTTCATGTTAACGCCTTCAAAATAAGATTCCATTTCTGCAAATAAGAGATTTTCTTAGTGTATTTGGAGTTCAAAGGATTTTTGCTCTGTAAATTAAGGTTTGAAAGACTGGTAAGGGTAAAGGTAAAGTGAAGGGTTTTTCCGTCCTTATAAAGAAGATGAAACGACATTGGGATTAAATTATTATTTATTTTAAATCGGTGGTCCGCCTTTTGAGATTCCTTTTTAAATTTCAAATTCTAATCGGTGGTCCAGGTTTTGAGTTTAAAAATGGATGGTTAGATTTTAATTGGTCACAGTGGAGGTCGATTTAACTTGTAATTGCCACGTGTATTATTATGCCACTTGTAAATCAAAAACTAATACGATATTATTATACATATAGCAGATAATAATAAAATATTCAGAAGTCGTTTAAGTTTAGAAAACTTAGCTGGTTGACTGTTGACTGTTGGCTGCTCTGCATCATGTGAGTTGACTCCTTGGACTTATCGCCTGAGATTTTGATCAGCTAGGTTTCTTTGTCCGTCCTTCGTCTTCTTGTCTGCATCAGCTAGGGTCTAATTCCTATAATCAGCTGGGTCCGTCCTTCCTCTGATCTGCTTCAGCTTGCTTTTTCTTCTGTACTAGATTCCCAATCTAGTAGACCAAGTTCTCTGCTCAGCTCCAAAAATCTTTCTTCTGGCAAAGGTTTGGTAAAGATGTCAGCTATTTGATAGTCTGTGCTGACTCTTTCAACTATGACTCTCTTGTTAAGCATGTGGTCTCTAATGAAGTGATGCTTAACATCAATGTGCTTGGTCCATGAGTGCAAAACCGGGTTGTTGGTTATTGCAATAGCACTGTTGTTGTCACACCAGATGGGGACTTCATTGGCAATGATATTGTAGTCCCTCAGCTGTTGTCTGATCCATAAGATCTGGGCACAACAACTACCTGCAGCTAGGTATTCTGACTTTGTGGTGGAGATAGAGTTAGAAACCTGCTTCTTGCTAAACCAGGATATCAGTCTGGTTCCTAGGAATTGGCACGTTCCACTAGTGCTTTTCCTATTAATTTTGCATCCTGCGAAATTTGCATCTGAATATCCTGATAGCTCGAAGTTATCGTCCTTAGGATACCATATTCCAACGTTGACTGTAGACTTAAGGTATTTTATTATTCTCTTGGTTGCATCTTGGTGCGACTGCTTTGGCTTGGATTGAAATCGCGCGCATACTCCTACGGCATAAGATATGTCTGGTCTGCTTGCAGTGAGGTATAGTAGTGATCCAATGAGTCCTCTATAGTGGTTTGAATCCACTGATATGCCTGCCTCGTCTGCATCTAGGTGAGTACTTGTGCTCATAGGAATTCTTGCTGGTTTGGCTGATTCCATTCCAAATCTCTTGATTAGATCTCTGGTATACTTGGCTTGGTTGATGAAAATTCCATTTTCCATCTGCTTAACTTGTAGTCCGAGAAAGAAGTTAAGCTATCCCATCATACTCATCTCAAACTCTCCTTGCATGAGATTTGAGAATTTCTCACACAGCTCTGGGTTGGTTGAGCCAAATATAATGTCATCCACGTATATCTGAACTATCAATATGTGGCCTTCGTGCTCCACTCTGAATAAGGTCTTGTCCACCTTCCCTTTGCAAAAACCATTCTTCTCAAGAAATATAGATAGAGTTTCATACCAAGCTCTTGGTGCTTGCTTAAGTCCATAAAGAGCTTTTAATAGCTTGTAGACTCTGTCTCCTTTGACAAAACCTGGGGGTTGCTCTACATAGACTTCTTCTTCTAGGATGCCATTTAGAAATGCACTCTTTACATCCATCAGATAGACTTCAAAATCCTTGAATGCAGCATATGCGAGAAATAGTCTGATGGCTTCTAATCTTGCAACAGGTGCATAGGTTTCATCAAAATCTATTCCTTCACACTGTGCATATCCTTTAGCAACAAGTCTGGCTTTATTCCTAACAACATCTCTATCTTCATCGCTCTTGTTTTTGTACACCCATTTGGTGCCAATAACTTTCTTGTGATCTGGTCTGTCTGTTAGTTCCCAAACGTTGTTCCTTTCCATCTGTTCCAGTTCCAATTGCATGGCATTGATCCATGAATAATCTTCCAGGGCTTGTTCTGTTGTCTTGGGTTCTATCTGAGACATGAAGCAAGAGAACATAGCCATTCCTGCGGGTAGAGTAGACTGTCTTGTCTTAACTCCATCAGTCAGCTTCCCGATGATTTGCTGGATTGGATGGTCTTTGAGCCACTTGGGGATATCATCTTCTTTTGGGTCTGTTCCCCCTGTAGATATGCTCTGGTGGATTTCTTCTCTATCTGCATCAGCTTGGATCTGGTCTCCTTGGTCTGCAACTGGATCAGCTACCGTCTTGTCATCTGCAGGTTGGATCTGACCTGCAGATGAGTCTTTATCAGCTACAGTTGGGTCTTCATCAGCGTCAACTGGATCAAATAGGTTTGATGTTCCTGTCTGATATGCAGTTGGGTCTTCAGCAGCTACAGATGCGTCTTCAGGCTGGTCTGCAGATGAGTCTACCATTCCAGTGTCATGTACAATGACTTCTTCGAGGGTTGCTGATTTGAGCTTATTCTCAATTAGCTCAACTTGCTTTCTGTACTCAACAGTACATTCGTCAAATACAACATGGGGTGTTTCTTCCACAACTAAGGTTCTTTTGTTAAATACTCTATATGCCTTGCTTCTTTGTGAGTATCCCATAAAGAAACCATCATCAGTTTTAGCATCGAAGGCATTTAGTTATGTTTTACTGTTGTTGTGGATGAAACACTTACAACCAAAAACATGAAAGTAAGCAACAGTAGGAGTTCTGTTATTCCAAACCTCATAGGGAGTTTTGCCATGTCTCCCTACTATCATACTCCTGTTCTGAGTATGGCAAGCTGTGTTGACAGCTTCTGCCCAGAACCTCTTGGGCAGGTCCTCTTTTGCAATCATGGACCTGGCTGCTTCCTTTAGGGTTCTGTTCCTTCTTTCAGCAACACCATTCTGCTGTGGGGTCCTGGCTGTAGAGAGCTCATGCTGGATTCCATTCTGATCGCTGTAATCAGTGATCGCCTTGTTGAGAAATTCTCCTCCTCTGTCTGATCTGATCTTGATGATGGAGAGGGATTTCTCATTACAGATCCTTCTCGGCTCGGGTAGCTTGGTCAAGGTTTCGCTTTTCTTGTACAGGAAGATGATCCAAGTGTACCTTGAATAGTCATCCACTACTACAAGTGCATGCTTTCTGCCGCTTAGAGTCCTTGGCTTGATAGGACCAAATAGATCCATGTGTAGTAGATCTAAGATCCTTGTTGTGAGAGTTGTAGGCTGGACTGGCTTGAATGATGCTCTCGTCTGCTTTCCTTTCTGACAGGCATCACAAAGAGATTCCTTCTTGAATGCTTCATCTCGAAGTCCTCTGACCAGCTTCTGCGAACTAATCTTGTTGATGGCTTTGAAGTTCAGGTGACATAATCTTTTGTGCCACAGCCATCCGTTCTCAGCTATTGTCTTAGATAGAAAACAGGTGTTGGGAGTTCCTGTGTTCCAATCTATCATATAGACATCTCTCCTTCTGAATCCTTGTAGCTTCACTTCTCCAGATAGGATATCTATCACCATACATTTCCAAATGGTGAAGACTACTAGATTCTTCTCATCGCAAAACTGGATTATGCTCAGGAGATTATATTTGAGCCCTTTGACATAGTGAACTTTGGATATGACAATATTTCCTCGGTGCAGCTCTCCAAAGCCCTTCGTTTGTCCTCTAGAGCTATCTCCAAAGATTACATCTGGACCTCTTTCTTTGGTGTATTTGGTCAGCATCTTCTTGTTCCCGGTCATGTGCCTTGAGCATCCAGAATCTACAAACCATTCTTCACCTCCAAAGTTTGAATTTGTGGAGATGTGGTAGTGGTCCTTCCACCTTTTCTGCAATCATACAAGCAGAGATTTAGGTACCCAAATCTGTGTGGGTCCTTTCGAGTTAGATGGTTTCCTGGAGAATTGATTTCTCCTTGGATTATTAAAATTATTATTATTACCTTTGTAAGATGTGTAAGGTCTAAGTCTGTATCTTCTGTTGGGATTGAATACTGGATATTCCTCAAAATACTGGTAGTGTGGGCCATTTCTAAATCTTGGCTGAGACCATTTATTAAATCTTTGAGGTCTCCACACTTGTTCATTTTGGAAATTAGGATAGCCTTGAGGTTTCCATCTGCCCCTCCCATTTTGAAATCTATTTTTGGGGAGTTGTTGATAATAGTGGGCATGCTGTCTGGGCTGCTGCTTCTGCCTTGGCCAATGCCTAGTCGCTTGTCTAGGTGGCTGCCTTGTGAACCCTGGTTGCAGCCTAGACTTGTGACTTGGCTGTTGCCTGTTTTTAAATATCAGTTTGTATATAGGCTCGACAGTCGAGACTATTGTTTCTCCCTTGATGAAAGTGGTTTTAGAACTAGAGGGAGTGTGAGGATCATATCCAAGGCCTGATCTGGAATATAGTGGCCTCTTATTAGTACACAATTCGTCCAGAGTTAAAGACGCTTTCAGGGAGGTTATTTCCTGCGCCTGAGTTCTACTTACCTGAGTCAGTTTAGTAAATTCGGCCTTCACATGAGCAAGTGCAGCTGATTTTTCTCCAATTAAAACAGTTAATCGATTTATCTCAGCTGTAGTGACATCAGCCTGGTTTTTCAAATTAACTTCTGCCTGGTTTTCAAAATCAGATTTTACTTTATTCAGTTCTAGGCTGAGTTTTTCAAAATCATTTTTCAGCTGCCTATTCTCATCTTGCAGCTGAGTCTTCTTGCCTGATACAGATAGGTGTGCAGATTTTAGTGTTTCAAAATCTTTAAATAGCTGATTTACAGATTCGTACAGATCCATATCTTGTGACATGGCTGAACTATTATTTGAACTAGAGGGCTTTGATGTTACCTCTTCATCAGCTAGGTTGGCCATCAGACAGTCGTACTCTTCATCATCATCAGAGAAGAATCCGCTGCTTGATTCTACATGCTCCTGATCTTCTCCGATGAGGGCCTTCCTTCTGTCATCTTTTCTGCTCACCTCCTTCTTGCTTTCGTCCTTCTTAAGATCAGGACAGTCGATTTGGATGTGTCCTGTCTTGTGACAATTGTAGCACTCCACCTTCCAGCTTCCGGCTTTTTGGTTCCTTCTGGGATTCTCCTTATAATTTTTCTTGTATTTGGAGTAGTTTTTCCGGAAGTTGCTGAATCTTTGCATTATGAACGCCATCTCTTCCTCAAAATTTAATGGATTTGGAGGCTTTATATCAGATAAGCTCTTGGCGGGGGACTCAGCTGCAAAGGCTATTCCCATTTCTGCAGGCTCGATTGAGGATGAACTTGGGAGTTCGAACTCATAAGCCTTCAGGTCTGAGAACAGCTCTTAGATCTTTATTTTATTAAGATCCTTGGATTCTCTCATGGCCATTGCCTTCATACTCCATTCGGGATTGAGAGATCATAGTACCTTCATCGCCATTTCCCTGTTGCCATAAGATTTTCTGAGGGAATTGATCTCTTTGATGATTTCAGTGAACCTTGTGTCCACTTGGTCTATAGATTCGCCATTCTTCATTTTGAAGTTGTCAACCTTTTGAGTAGCGATTGACAACTTATTCTCTTTGATTAGCTCCGTGCCCTCACACATTAAGGCTAATGTGTCCCAGATTTCTTTGGCATTCTTGCAATTCTTGATCTTGACCATGGTGGATTTGTCAAGGGTTTGATACAGCACGTCTCTGGCCCGGTTGGCCAGCTTTCTTTCTTCGGAAGTCAGCTTTGTCCTCTTCTTTGGGATCTTCTCTGGATTCCCTGCTGCGATCTCCTCTGGAGTGTTGTCCTTCTCGAAGGTGAATGGACCGTCCTCTATGATGCACCACATGTCATCATGGATTGAAGATAAGTGTGCTTGCATCCTTATCTTCCAAAGATCATACTCGTCAACTGAAAACACAGGTAGTCTAGAGTGCATGTGTTCCATTATAAAATGAGAGTAAAATATATCTCTGATATAGATCTGGTTCGTGAAATAAATGAACCAACCTCTCTGAGACCACTTGTAGGTCACAAGTCGTCCAGGAATAAGTCTAGAGGGGGGTGAATAGACTTATTGAAACTCTTAAACTCTTTTTCACAAAGAGTAAGTTTCTTCAGCTGATAGATATGCAAATGACTTAGAGTCGTTTGTTCTCAATGTTAGGAGTATGCCCTCGAATGCCACTCAGAGGTTGTTGAGTGAGGGCATTGTACTTGTAATTATGTAAACCATTTATATAAGGCAAAGGAATGTTTCTTTATTTTCTGGTAGTTACTAGCATTCCTAACTCGTAAATAAATATATAGAAACTAGTCCGTGTATTTGAGAACAAAACATTCCACTCCCTATTGGATAAGGGGGTCGGCACTGGAAAGAGTTATAGCTCAAATACTTAATCGTTCGCAAGTCGATGAAACTTGACTGGGCGTTAAATTTTATGTGAAGACTTGTATGACGTGTTCTTTGACATGGAGAGTGCCTGTCGAATGCTAATGGTTAGTGGGAGCACACGTTATAGGTATGCCCTCGATTCATCACACGGATTTCACTCCGGGACAGTCAATGATGGAATCGAAAGGTTGTGATAGGTATTCGTGAACCTTCGACTTGAGGATTTAGTAGGGATGTGCTTGTGACGTCAAGATTTTCATTAGAGTACGTGCATCTTGATGGGCAAGTAGCAGGTCCTACTGAATACCAAAATAGAATTCTTTCTCCTGTTAGTGAACAGGTTATATGTCCTATGCGGTTATTGGCAGATGAGATCATAAGTCTTTGGCCAAAGCATTGGAGCTAGCTGTATTAGATACACGAGAGCTCGATGATCTCGATTTGCATTAACGCATGCATAGCGTCAAGTACAGATAGGGTTTGACTGACCGTGACCCTATAACTTGATCGGGACATTTGAAAGAAGGGTTTATACATTATCTTTGGTATTCACGACAGAATGGTTCTTGAATGATCCCAATCATTCGTTCTCGATTAAGTGCAGTGTAGGCGCCAGTGGGTAGGTGGTGCTACTACTCTTTGGATCCTCCCATTCTTGGCGAGACGGACCTCTGAGTCGCGCATTAGGATTGACGACGGAATGAATCAAGCTAATTATCTCATTATGTGTATTAGATATTGGATATCTAAATTTGGGACATTAGATGTCTAAATCGATTTATTGGATAAATTGATTTACGGCCTAATGAATTAAATAAATTACTGGTGATTAATTTAATTCATGTATATAATTATTTCTTGGAGAAATTAATTATATTATTTTGTATTTGATATGTTTAATTAATTGGATTAATTAATCGATATAAATACATCGAAACGGAATCGAAGTTTATCTGTTTGGACTTTCGGGAGTCCGAAACGAACCGAACTCGTCCGTTTTTCATCATGGCCACCCTCCTCTTTTCCACCTAATTTCCCCTTGTCTTTTGTTTCCATTTTATATGGATGATATTGACATGGTGGGGATACCTCTCATGTGAATGAGTTGTATAAGTTTGGTGGAAGGTGAATAAAGAATATATATGTAAGCTTGTGATTGATAAGACTTCATCATATAACATATATAATTCACACCTTGGAGGAGAGATAGATACGTAAGTGAGTTTGAAGGAGAGAGAGAAAAGAACTTAGAGTTCATTGTTGTGCGGCGATTAATTCACCACGATAGGCGATCGGCGACCTTCCAGAGAAGCCAACCATGGAAGACATACTCAGGACAAACGCCTAGAGTTCGGCACAATGCGGCGATCGTCTTTTGATACCCAGCGATCGTCTTTTGTTATCTGACGATCGTCTTTCATAAACGGACCAGAGGCGATCGTCTCATGCCACGTGTGGATCCAGCATCCGTCAAAGTCGTCGTAGACCGAATCTTAGACGGTGGCCCACCCGCAGATCTTCAAAGGATACCGACAGATAGGATCATTGACCCCGACTGTCACCTACCACACCTACCGACAAGGCCGCGAAAGATGCAGTGGCCCCTCCTCGGGACGGCGACTACTTAGCAGCGTCTTTGGCTTCCCATTAGTTCACCAGTGGCCTCCAAGCGCAACCTCGGACCTCAAGGAACAGGCCCACGTGACGGGACGATCGGCCGTTTATTTTAATATAGAAAACGGCGATCGCCCGCGATCGCCTGAGGGATCCCAACTACCTTGTCCCCTATAAATAGAGGACTCACTGCTGCGGCCAAAAAGGGGAGAATTCTACTACGAATTAAGTGAAAAATACACACCAAAGAGAGAATCAAAGGCTCTTTTGGCAACCACTAACACATTCATAGTGATATTCATACACATTCATCATATATCCCAAGCAAGAACTCACAGATTCATCTATCTGGTTCTTCCGGCAATCTACGCGCTCTAAAGCCTAGATAACTAGAAGTCTTTACACTCCTTGTATTAGATTCTAACATTAATATTTGTACTCGACAGTATATTTATTAATAACATCTCGCAAGAGCATTCAAGCCCGGGATTAACAACCCCGGCAAATCTTGTGTTATCTATTTTCTCACGGAAGTGTTCTCGCATTTGTTTGTTACTCGATCATTCCAGCAATACTATCTCCGGATAATATTTTGGGTAACAACAATTGGCGCTAGAGGAAGGACATTTAAATCTTCATTTTTATTCCTACCGTCTCGAAGAACACTCACTGTTCTCCGGACATATACTTGAAGAAACACTCACTGTTCTTCAATAGAAAAACCTTCAGAAAATGACATCAGCAACAACCTCCAAGAGGGCCACCCTGAGATCTGCCGGAAATCTTATTCCGGCGAGGACCGAATCCCAGCCCACGGCGGAAGGCGACCGTGGCGACGCTAGGCTCTCACTCCCGCCCCCGAGGGACGGTTCTGGCCTCTCACTCGATCAGTTCCAGACATCGAGCAGTTGAGGAGGCTATAGCCATCCTTAGGGAACGGCAGAGGGCCGCGATACGCCGACCATCACCCGTCGGCTAACCGGGCAAGCAAGCGGAAGCTCAAGGGATCTATGTTGAGAAATCGACAGAAAGCCCGAGCCGCGAGGAAGGCTCTCGTAAGGCGGGACGATTCCGTCTTGGCCGCCTAGGAGCGATCCCTCATGGCGACACAGGCACTCGAGGCCCACCGTGAGACATCGGTATCTGAATCCTTTACCAGAGTTCGGCATATCCGACTCCCAAGAGACAGTCGGTCGGCGAGCCTGCTCGCCCAAGGAAGAACCCACCGGCGGGGAGCTCGTCATTCACCACGGGGCTAGGGGATCGGTACACGATCGCCTTGGTTCACGCTACGAGAGCCGGTCGGCAAGCGATCGGGCGGCGATCGCCGCCATGCAACGCCAGCTGGACGAAGTGAAGGCGCTCCTGGAAAATGGGGCAGGCGCCAGGAGACTGATCGCTGAACTAAATGAACCACTCGCGGTCCAGATCGAGATCGCCCCAGTCCAATCAACGATCAATCCCCCACAAACACCTCTATATGAGGGGAGAACGGATCCAGGAACCCACTTAAGCAAATTCCGGATCTACATGACTGGATGCGGAGCTTCAGATGCGACGAAATGTCGTATGTTCCCGTTAACTCTGGGCGATCTCGCCCACAGATGGTACATCTCGCTACCATCTCGCTCAATCAATTGCCTTGAGAAGCTGGCGAACGACTTCACGTCGTACTTCGCCGCCAAAGTCACTCGCCCAGAAGGTCCCCACCGCATGATGAAGATCAGGCAGGGGAAGGACGAATCGGATGAGGATTATATCGACCGGGTGGACGAGATAGTCCTCACCGGTGAGCCTGTCAGCGACGAGATCGCTCACCACGCAGTCCTGAACGGATTCCACGGACGCTCGCCCATGTTCAGGCACCTCACAAAGGATTTTCCACCGACCTATACAGCATTCCGCGTCAGAGCCGCCGATTTTCTGGCCAGGTAGAAGATACTCTCACTCCGCTTAGACGAGGGACGGTCCGAAGAAGGAAAAGCACCTTCCCATGTCCAGAAGAAGGCGGTCGCCAAGCCCAGAAAGGCGGTCGCCAAGCCCAGAAAGGCGGTCGCCAAGCCGCCTGGCGAGTTCAAAGCCTTCGAGGATGTAGAAGTCCACCTTCTTCACAACCTCAACTTATCTCCGGCCCACATCTTCAACGCGATCAAGGGTCGCGAGTGGCTTTCCAAGCCAAAGCCAATAAGGGACCACGGTCACCTAGACCGTAGCAAATTCTGTGCCTATCATAAGAGTCCCGGCCACAACACTAGCCAATGCCGCGACCTCCTCAGACAGCTCTGGCGACTGTTTGAGGAAGGCAAACTGGACAATTTGATCACCAAGCCAGAACCCAGGACGGAAAGAGCCGGAGGGCGCGAGCGCCGACCAAGCGAAAGAATTCCTCCCAATCCGATCGCCAGGATCGAGCATGAGTCGGAGTACTCTGATGATTCGATCCCTATGATCAACCCTGGCGGTCGGATCAACATGCTCCAAGCAGGAGGTGGGAGCCTCGGGGGCCTTTCCCCGGTTTCCACCCTATCAAACAGAAAGCGAAAAGCCGAGCTGAGGGCTTTCGCCGAAGTTCATGTCGTAGTACCTCTGGAGCCGACCATCTCTAGAGACGCGCTCATCACCTTTTTCAACAAGGACAGGGAGGGAGTGCAATGTCCCAAAGAGGATGCACTAGCGATCTCCGCTTGCATCCTTGGGAAGATGGTCGATCGCGTGCTGGTCGACAATGGGAGTTTCTGCAACATCATATTCAAATCCGCCCTAGACCAACTCGGCAACCTAATCAAATTCATCAAGCCTTTCGACACCGTGCTCCAAGGGTTCGGCGACAACACAGTCCAAGCCTACGGGAGGATCAAGCTCTCCGTTGAGCTAGTATGCTTTTATGATCCCAAGGTTAGGATTACTAGGAACCTAAGCTTTGTAATCATAGATAGGCCCAGCATCTATAATGGGTTCCTAGGTCGCCCCTTTTTAGAAACATTTGAGGCGGTCGCCTCATCTTTCTTTTACTGTATCAAATTCCCCACTGCCGATGGGACGGTCGGTACTGTAAAAGGAGATCAGCTAATGGCAAAGAGATGTTTGAATTACTCCTATGTTGTTCTTCTTTCGATACTTCCCATACTATATGTAACATTGAAGCGACCGACGATCAACCCATGAAGATCGACGAGCCTAACACTTCATACCAACCCGACTCAGGGGACGCCATCTCTCATCAATTGATGGACGACATCGAGCCAAGGATCGGTTTCGAGCCAAGTCTCAACATCGATCCAAGGACCGAGTCCGGAGATCGTATCAAACGAGAGGCGACCGTTCCTGTCGAAGAGTTGGAAAGTATTACGATGGATCCGGATCACCCAGAACGGGAAGTACAGATCGGCGCAAGCATCGACCACGAATTAAAAGGGGATCTGATCAACTTGCTACGTAAGAACATCGGAGTCTTTGCCTGGTCGCATCAAGATATGGTTGGCATAAGTCCCGAACACGCCTGCCATTATCTGAAGATCGGCCAAGGCGATGAAGCCTGTTCACCGAAGCGTAGGAAGTTCGGTCACTAGTTATACGCGGCGCTCGACTTAGTAGTCCAGTTACTCAACAACAAACTGATCGGAGTAGCCACAGACGAACCACAGTGGGTCGCCAACGCGGTGATCGTCAAAAAGCCAACTGGCTCCTGGAGATTATGCATTGACTTCACCGACCTCAACGCGGCATGTCCAAAAGACCACTTCCCGATGCCTCATATTGATCACCTGGTCGATAGCACGGCAGGTTGCGAAATGATGTCGTTTATGGATGCCTTCGCCGGATATCATCAAATCCCAATGGCGGAGGAGGACATAAAACACACATCTTTCCACACAGAAAATGACATATACTTTTGGGTCAGAATGCCGTTCGGCTTGAAAAACGCAGGGGCGACCTACCAGCGATTAGTCAACAGGATGTTTGCCGATCAGATCGGCAAGACCATGGAGGTCTACATTGACGATATCGTAGTCAAAAGCCTCAAGAAGGAAGATCACCTCAACGATCTCGCCGAGACGTTCGCCATCCTTGAGAAGTTTAACATGAAGCTGAACCCCAAGAAATGCAACTTCGGGGTGGGCTCCGGGAAGTTCCTGGGGCACATAGTGAGCCAAATTGGTATAGAGGCGAACCCCTCCAAGATACAGGCGATCCTTGACATGCAGGAGCCGCGAAACATCAAGCAGGTGCAACGCCTCACAGGTTGTCTAGCCGCCCTCAACCGTTTCATATCACGGCTCGGCGATAAAAGCAAGCCTTTCTTCGCGACCATCAAGAACAAGAAGTTTGCATGGACGAAAGAAAGCCAGATAGCATTCGCCAAGATAAAGGAATATCTATCTAACCCCCAGATCCTGGCAAAGCCGATCCCCGATGAAAAATTATTCCTTTACTTAGCGGCCTCGGAGGTCGCACTGAGTGCCGTTCTGGTGCGAGCAGAGGGGCAAGCCCACTTTCCGATCTACTATGTTAGCCAGACGCTCCACGACGCTGAAACACGGTATACACCATTGGAGAAGATCGCCTATGTCCTCGTCATGAGTGTACGTAAACTGAGGGCTTACTTCTTCGATCACCAAGTGGAGGTCCTAACAACTCTACCTCTAAGACAAATCCTGCACCGACCGGACACCAACAGGCGACTCCTCAAGTGGTCGCTGGAGATCGCCCAATACGGTATCACTTACGTTCCTCGCACGGCGATCAAAGGCCAAGCTCTGGCGGACTTCGTGGTGGAATTGACGTTCCCTCACGGTCAGGCCAGTGTGCCGACTCCGCACAAATTATACGTGGATGGCTCGGCGACCAATGCGAGAGCAAAGGCGGGATTGTCCTCATTAGCCCCGGCGGTCGAGTTTCACAAAATCTGTGCGTTTCGGTTTTCGTGCGACCAACAATGAAGTGAATACGAAGCTCGTAGGCGGGCTTGATCTAGCCTCGCCTGGATGTTCGTCGCCTCCATATCTTCATGGACTCCCTTTTGGTCGTAAACCAAGTCAAGGGAGAATATGAGGCACGCGGCGAACAGATGGTCAAATACCAAGAGCTGGTCGCCGAAATGTGCACAAAATTTGAAGAAGTACTAATCGAACAAGTCCCGAGAGAGAACAACTCCCAGGCCGCTAGCATCATCGGATGGGGCAGCCGACTTCTCCAATATCCAAATCACAAAGTCAGCAAGGCCGGCGATCAACAAGAATTTGGTTACCACGGTCGCCATCGCCGAAGAGAATTGGATGACTCCGTTCATCAAATACTTAAAGGACGGAACGGTCCCTGACGACCGTGTTAAAGCTCGACTCCGGCCCGTGCGACCGGGTATACCCTATTGGACGATCGGCTTTACAAGCGAGCCTTCAGCCTTCCTCCTCAAGTGTATTACAGGAGGAAGGTCGGCTCGTTTTAGCCGAGATCCATGACGGGATTTGTGGAAACCACGCGGCGGCGAGCCCTCCTCCATAAGACAACCAGACAAGGATTTTTCTGCCATCACTACGGAAAGATGCGATCGCTTATGCCAGATCGTGTCATAGATGTCAGATAATGGGCCCCAACATTAAACTATCACCCGAACAGCTCACCTCCATGTATAGCCCCTGGCCATTTGCGCAATGGGGCATCGACCTTATAGGTCCCTTGCCGACGGCTCCCGAGGGTAAGTTCGCCATCGTTAAGTCGATTATTTCACCAAATGGGCTGAGGCCTAACCGCTCAACAATATCGGCTAAGAGCAAGTTATCAAGTTTATATGGAAAAACATCGTATGCCGATTCTGCCCCATGCCATCATCTCCGACAACGGAAAACAGTTCGGCGGCTTAGAAGTCATGCGGTGCAGCGAAAAGTGGGGATCAAAGGTTATTCTCGGCGCCCTATCACCCTCGGGCAGGCAGTCGAGTAGAGCGGTGAATAAGATCCTCAAACACACGATCAAAGCACGACTCGAGTCCGAGGCAAGGACGATGGGCGGCGAGATCCGAGACGCGTTTGTGGTCCTACCGAGCGACGACCAATTGGCCGCGAAACCCCGTTCGCCCTTACCTTCGAGCGAAGCGGTGATTCCTTCGGAGATCGCCGTCCTCAGCCATCGAACCGAGTAGGAGATGACGACCGACAACGATGTAGCCCGACGAATCGACCTAGACATGCTCGAAGAAAGACGGCTGACCTCAGAAATGAAGAACACAATCCACAAAAGGAGAGCCGAGAAGTTCTTCAATTCAAAGGTCAAAGAAAGAAGATTTCAAGTGGGCGATCTCGTCCTTAAGAAGATCCAAACCCACACAGGCGTTTTTGGTCCGAACTGGGAGGGACCTTTCAGAGTATCCAGATGGCTAACTAAAGGAGCCTACGAACTGGAACATCCTGACGGTACTCCGGACCAATACCCCTGGAACGCCGTGCATCTGAAAAAAATACTACCAGTGATAAATTTGTATTCAATTTCAATGATGTACAAGGAATATAATGAGATTTTTTCCTATCCCATCTATTATGGCGATCGCCCCACCAGGCATATCGCATACCGCCGACGATCGCTGATCACGATGATCCTAGGTAAAATTAATGCAGCCATGGTCCTGGAGGTCGATGGAACCGACAGCGTCGCCCATGCAAGGTTCCTTTGGGTTGAGATCGCCCGCCCTTCGTTTAAATACGAGGCCGGCGTAGCCGAAGGACCCTCCAAAATAATCAGTAGGCACGATCGCACGTCCTCAAGGTACATCATCTAACATGGTGAACCCGAACAATGCGACGTGCCGTTACCCCCGTCTCAACGTACACCGTCGAGGATCGCCATCTTCATGGCGGGCCGAGGTGGAAGCAGAGCTGACAAGCCGCGGACGTGGTGTCGAATAAGCCGACAACACTCCGCGCAAGGACTCCTCCAGACCGAGATCGCCCGCCTTTCGTTTAAACACAAGGCAGGCGTAGCCTAACGGAGGACCCTCACAAAAAGTGAATCGCGGGATACTCAATATTCCTCGCACACGAAGACACGATTGGGGAGATCGGTCCATCGAACACCCCAACCACACATAACTCTTCAGAATCGACAAAATGAAGATAGCTCGCCAGACAGACTAGTCTTTGTTTCCTTACTTACAATAAGTGAACAAAAACAAGGGGGCAGGGATAGGTCGAGCTAATCTCAAATACGATCGAACAAAGAGGAACCACACTCGATCGGCTTCGCTAAAAAACATGCAGGGCTATCGGGGTCGTCCGACAAAAATTACAAGTAAGAATTCCGATTCAAAACATGTCAATGCTTTCAACACTCAGACAATCGGCCGGACGAACAAAAAGTCGAAAGCAAATATACACGTACTCGTAAAAATTGCACGCAAACATTCAAAGGCGATCGCATGTAATACATTATGCAGTATGAAAAAAGGAGTATTTTATTCATAACACAAGCTTCATACATTACGGAGCCCGAAGGCATTACAGAAGGAAAACAAAAAGTACAAAGTTACAGAGGAAAACAAAATGTCTCTCAAGGCCCCTCGGGTTGCGGATCGGCTTCGGCCTCGGGATGAATGAGTTTACCCGTATACCAACTCAAGTCGATCCCGAAGTCGGCTAAGTCAAGGATCGGCAAGGAGAACTCCGGGTGCAGAGGATTCGCGAGGGCGTAGGATTTGAAGCTCTCCATCAAGGGACCGATCTCGATCCCTGCCTTCTTTGCGGCTCGGACAGCGTCAGCATATGCCAAGTAATAGGCGAACTCGCCGACGAATGCCACACTTTGGTAGGGATCGGTCTCGATCGCCTTCAGTTGACCCTTCAACTCCGCGGCCGTCTTCTCAGCCTCCGCCAGCTCGACAACTTTGGCGGCATTCTCACCCTGGGACTTCTCCAGCTCTTTCCTTGCCACGTCCAGCTCACCGTTGAGCCGATCAACCATCGCCTTTAGTCCGGCCGCCTCCTCCTGCGACGCCGCGAGCTTCTGGCGAGTTTCGCGCTCCTTATCACGGGACCGATCGGCAGCCTCTTTGGAGCGGCTCAGCTCCTGCATCAATCGATCCACGTCCTGCTTAGCCCTTTTGGCCGTCTCCTCATACTCCCTCTCCATAGACCGGATCCGGTTGGCATCCTCGATATTTCTGTTCCGGGCGGCCTCGAGTTCGCGATGGAGATGAGCAGTAGAGGGTCGCCCCTCAAAATCCCTAGCAGCCTGGACGCCCATCGTCGCCGTCTGAAGAGCCAGGGCAACGGTCGCCTGCATGGCGTCTCCAGATCGCCGACGAGCGATCGCATCAAGATCGGTCGTCCAAGCCTTAGGCAAAGAGGTGATATAGCCTGACGAACGTAAGCAGGGACGTCAAGTGACTGTTGCGGAGCCTTGCTCGACAGAAAGTCCAGCACCATGGGAGCAACATCCGGATCGGCGAGACGAACCCTGCAGCGTGTTGTTGCCCAAAATATCTATCCGAAGATTAAATACTGCTGGAGACGGACAACAAACAACAATTGCGGGAGCACTTCCGAGAGAAGATAAATAATACAAGATTTGCCGGGTTTGTTAGGCCCGGGCCTGAATGCTCTCGCGAGATGTTACTAATACAAATATTCGTGGATACAAGTATTAATGTGAGAAATCTAGATACAATGAGTGTAAAAAGACTCTGTTAATCCGGCTCTTGAGCGAAGCTCGATGTTCTTCGTCCCCGCCGATAATCTGCTGGATGAGATAGGCCGGGAGAGGAAGGACCGAATGATAGCTGTTGCCAAGAGTTGGATATTAGCCAAGTGCTGTATATTGTTTCTGTATTGTATGCTCAAATCGCGATAATGCAGAAGGAGTGGCCGAGTGCAGGGTGCCTTGTTTATATAGGGACAGCCGGGTCTTGTCCTTAGGCGGGCGATCGCCTTCCGGCCATTATAATAATGGGGCGATCGTCTGCCGGCCAATACTATAATGGGGCGACCTCCTGGGCTGTCGGGCTAAAGTCGAGGAAGAGGTCTTTGGCGCCACTGGCTATCCAATGAGGAGCCAACACGCGTCCAGAGTCAATGTCACATGTGGTCCTACTGACAACTTTCGGCGGAATCACTGTCCCATGCGGCCCTACTGACAGCTTTCGGCGGCTTGTCGGCTGGTGGAGAGATTCTGCGAGGCTGTGGTCAATGGCCCGAGATTCGCGGATCTTGTCTCGGCTCTTGCACGTGGTGTCAGTCTTGAGGCTCGGCCTTTGCCGACTGGATGGCCATCGATGCTGATCGACATGAAGCGGTCGTCTCTAGTTGATCATCCGAGGTCGCCATCGGCCAGTGGATGAGGGTCGGCAATGGTCGGTCACCAAGGGTCGGTCGGCAGGTGCCGAGAGACGGTCGGTCTCCAAGGGTAGGTCGGCAGGTGCTGAGGGATGGTCGTCCGCTTGTCGGTCGCCAGGAGTCGGTCGCCGAGTACCGAGAGGCGATCGTCTTTGATGTCGATCGCTCGGCACCGGGACTGGTCCTGAGACCTTCGGTCGGTCGATGTAGCTTGTCCGCTGGGCTAAGGCTCGGTCGCCTGATCGCTGGTCGGCAGATCTGCCTCGACCGCTCGGCAGTGACTCGGTCGCCCGACCTCCGAGGCGATCGCCGGTCGGAAGGTGTTAATTCTTGACACAACAATTGCCCCCCAGCTTGCTCCTATGTTGAAGACATGGGGCGAGGTGGTTCTTGCTGGCGATCGTGTCTGGATGAGGACGGGCGATCTGAGCTGACTTAGGATTCGGACTTGGGCTATCATGGTCGATTGGCTAGCTATCTTTCGGTCTTGTACCTGCAAAAACAACATTGGCCGATCCCCCACGGAAACTTGGTGGTTTCGCTTGTTTGAGGAATCGTGCACAGTCGCGGAGATCGATGGACCGACTCCATGACCGTGTCTTGGTGCGCGAAGACATTGAGTGTCTCGTGACTCACTTTATTATGAGGGTCCTCTGTTAGGCTGCGCCTCGCCTCGTATTTAAACGAAGGGCGTGCGGTCTCGGTCTAGAGGAGTCCTTGCGCGGGGCAGCGTCGGATGAATCAACTCCACGCCCGCGGCTTGTTAGCTCTGCTTCCACCTCGGCCAGCCATGGAGATGGCCGACCTCGACGGTGTACGTTGAGACGGGGGTTGTGGCATGTGTCCACTGATTAATGTTGGAGAGCCCTTAGACTACGCCGGCCTCGTATTTAAATGATGGGCGGGCGATCTCGGCCAAAAGGGACCTTGCATGGCCGAAGCAGCCGGTTCCATCGACTGCCAGGACCATGGCTTTATGATGTGCGGTGGAGGCGATCTTATGCCTTAGTCCGTCATGTTATATGCTGGACTGTAGATGGCGATCATGTCCACCGGGTTGCTGATGATGTAGCGTGATGATCGGCGATCGGGTCGGAAGACTGGCGATCGCCGCTCGGCAGCCGATCGCTTTATTCGTAGGTCGATATCGGCGATCGGGCGGGAGTTAGTCCCCCATTTTAAATGGTGGACTGTATGCGGTGAGAGAGTCCTCCGGCCCTGCTGGATAGTAGCGGTCGGGATGGTGGACTGGAGGTCGTCGCGCGGGCGCCGATCGCTCTACTCCTAGGCCAAGAAGAAGCCTTTGCCTGGACAGGAAATCTGCGGCTCTAGCCCGGAAGGCTGCGTAGGTCGTCGGTAGGGTCTTCGTGAGATGCCTGAACATAGGCGAGAAGCCCTGAAAACCTCCTAGGACCGCGTAGAGGGCGGTCTCATCGCTTACGGGCTCGCCGTTGAGGATGATCATGTCAACCCGGTCGATGTAGTCCGAGTCGGACTCCTCTTCCCCTTGCCTGATCCGCCACATGCGATGGGGACCTTCTGGCCGAGCGGCCCTGGTGGCGAAGTATTCTGTGAAGACGTGCGCCAGCTCGTTAAAGGAGCCAATGGACCGAGGTGGCAATGAGGTGTACCACCGGTGGGCGAGGTCGTCCAGCGTCAGAGGGAACATTCGGCACCGGGTCGCGTCTGATGCCCCACACCCGGTCATGTAGATGTTGAACTTGTGCAGGTGTGTTTGGGGGTCCGATCGCCCCTGGTACACGGGTGTCTGAGGAGGAGCGATCTTGTCTTTGCCGCACGGCGAGCTCGATGTCGATCGCGAGCGGCTCGCTTGGCGCGGCGATCGTCTTCACGGCGCCTGCCCCGGATTGCAGGAGCGCCTTCACGTCGTCGAGCTGACGTTGCAATGCGGCAATCGCCGCGGCTCGGCTGCTTGCGGATCGGCTTTGGGAGCGGGGGCCGAGGCGATCGTGTACCGATCTCCGGACTCCGCTGCTGCCGACCTCGGAAATTTGGCGAGCGGGAGCCAGGCGGCTGGATCGCCTTTAGGGAGCCGGGTAGGCCGAGCTCCTGGTGAGGGACTCAAACTCCGTCGTCTCGTAGCTGGGGCCGGACTGCCCCGGTCGCCAGGTCGGGTCACTGCCCAGGCGATCGAAGACAGAGGTGCCCCGGTTGCCGAGCGCCTCTTCTTGCGGGCGAGCCTTCGCGTCGCTCGGCCGATGTGCCTTGAGCTTCCGCTTGGACTTCCGGCGGGAGATCGAGGGGGTGATAGCAGGAGGCGCGTCAAGAGTACTCCGTCGCTCCTGAAGGACGGCTATGGCCTCTTCGATCTGTTCATTGGTTCGGAACTGATCGAGCGAGAGGCTCGGGCCGCCGTCCCGGGATGGGATCGAGCGTCTCTGACCGCGGCGGCTACCTTCCACCATCGGCTGCGGCTCGGACTGGGACGGAACAGGGTCCGCCGGCTGATCAGCGGCTTTCTTCGACGCGGAGGCGGAAGACATGATTTCTGAGGGATTTCTTTGAAGCGCAGTGAGTGTCACTTCAAGTATCTGCCCCGAGAACAGTGAGTGTTCTTCGGGACGGTAGGTATAAAAATTCGAGGGTTGGATCCCCTTTTTCTAGCGCCAATTGTTGTTGCCCAAAATATCTATCCGAAGATTAAATACTGCTGGAGACGGACAACAAACAACAATTGCGGGAGCACTTCCGAGAGAAGATAAATAATACAAGATTTGCCGGGTTTGTTAGGCCCGGGCTTGAATGCTCTCGCGAGATGTTATTAATACAAATATTCGTGGATACAACTATTAATGTGAGAAATCTAGATACAATGAGTGTAAAAAGACTCTGTTAATCCGGCTCTTGAGCGAAGCTCGATGTTCTTCGTCCCCGCCGATAATCTGCTGGATGAGATAGGCCGGGAGAGGAAGGACCGAATGATAGCTGTTGCCAAGAGTTGGAGATTAGCGAAGTGCTGTATATTGTTTCTGTATTGTATGCTCAAATCGCGATAATGCAGAAGGAGTGGTCGAGTGCAGGGTGCCTTGTTTATATAGGGACAGCCGGGTCTTGTCCTTAGGCGGGCGATCGCCTTCCGGCCATTATAATAATGGGGCGATCGTCTGCCGGCCAATACTATAATGGGGCGACCTCCTGGGCTGTCGGGCTAAAGTCCAAGGAAGAGGTGCTGGCGCCAGCTGGGCTATCCAATGAGGATCCAGCATGCGTCCAGAGTCAATGTCACATGTGGTCCTACTGACAACTTTCGGCGGAATCACTGTCCCATGCGGCCCTACTGACAGCTTTCGGAGGCTTGTCGGCTGGTGGAGAGATTCTGCCAGGCTGTGGTCAATGGCCCGAGATTTGCGGATCTTGTCTCGGCTCTTGCACGTGGTGTCAGTCTTGAGGCTCGGCCTTTGCCGACTGGATGGCCATCGATGCTGATCAACATGAAGCGGTCGTCTCTAGTTGATCATCTGAGGTCGCCATCGGCCAGTGGATGAGGGTCGGCAATGGTCGGTCACCAAGGGTCGGTCGGCAGGTGCCGATAGACGGTCGGTCTCCAAGGGTAGGTCGGCAGGTGCTGAGGGATGGTCGTCCGCTTGTCGGTCGCCACGAGTCGGTCGCCGAGTACCGAGAGGCGATCGTCTTTGATGTCGATCGCTCGGCACCGGGACTGGTCCTGAGACCTTCGGTCGGTCGATGTAGCTTGTCCTCTGGGCTAAGGCTCGGTCGCCTGATCGCTGGTCGGCAGATCTGCCTCGACCGCTCGGCAGTGACTCGGTCGCCCGACCTCCGAGGCGATCGCCGGTCGGAAGGTGTTAATTCTTGACACAACACAGCGCAAACCAAGGAAACCAAGGAGTTAGCCTATGCCATGCTCAGAATGCCTAACTCAGAAAAGTTTGACCCCTTCTTACCTATTGACCAGCTCGGGATCGCGTCCGAAATAAGGCTTGCCCCGGGATGTCTCCACATCGGCGATCGCCACGTTCTTCGCCGAGCTTCCAGATGACCGGGGGCCGGTGACCGTGGGCTTGGGGCCTGATCGCTCCATCATCGGGATGGCAGAGATAGGATCCGCAGCGACCGGAGGCTCGAGGATTGCTACGTCCGCCTCAGAGATCGACGGGGACTCCTCCGACCTCCGCCTCTTGCGGCGCTGGAGTTGTTCCTCTTCCTGGACCACCGGCTCGGCGACCGGCACCGCAGCGGGCCTCACCACAGGGGCAGGGCGAGACGACGTCGCGGCAACGCGACCCGTTTTCTTTCCCATATGAAGGCGACCGAGGAAACCGGGATTAGACATGGCAATCTCCTGCGGTAGATCGGCGAGACGGGGAAAATAAATCTCTGCCGAAGAAGAAAATCAAACAAGTTAGACACTTATTTAGACATGGCGACCTCTTGGAGACGGTCGCCACGCAGAAGAAAGCGGATGAAAAGTCATACCAGGGGCCTCCAGGTGGCGAGGGAAGCGAAACAGTCGAGCTCCCAACCGATGAGATTCGTGGCTGACTGATTGAACATCTTTATAGGAATCTGGCAATGCGCGAATCCATTCCCAGACGATCGAGAAATCAAAGGGGAGATCGTCGATCGAAGGAACAAGGGATCCTGCAAAAAGGGAAATAAAATTAGATCAGTCCAAGGAGTATCCAAATAAAGGGAGAATGGAAACCCTTACTTGGATTCCTCTCCCGAAAATTGGTGGGGATATCCAACTCCTCCTCCGGCGATTCGCTCGATGCCGACTTCCATGCACCACCGACTCCAAAGACCATTTTGTCAGTCGCCCGAGCCTTGCTCGGCACCCCAATGACCACCCTACCCCCGCGACCTTGGATATGGTAACCGCCGATCGACCCTTCGCACGGTCGCCTTAAAGAGATAATTCATCTCCGGTATGAAGGCAAGCGAAACAACTGTGACCGCCAAATAATGTCAATGTCGATAACTGCAGCCGGGTTCGGCCAATCAAGAGGCGCCAAATTCCAGCGATCGCCAGATATGAAACGGCGAACGGCAAGGGAAACCGCATCCGGCAAATGTGGTCATTTCGTTGATGGCGACCATACCCTCGGGAGGCCGGGTCGGCACGCTCGTTCTCGGAGGGCACGTGCAATGACACATCGGAGGATATGATATTTGGCCCTCCAGCGGGTCATGTCCTTCCAGTCGCCGAACTCCGAATCGACCAAGAGTCCATTGAGACGGTTCAAGAAATCAAACTCCGTCCGCTTCACATGTACGTAGGGATGAGCGGCGGAGTAAGCCTCGAAATCAAACTCCGGACAGGGCCCGGCAATCCCCTCCATAAGTCTAGCAAAAGCCGTATAGACGGGGCCGGAGACGCTATCTTTTTCCCAAGACAAACGCATCAGTTCGTCTCCCTCAACCGGCGAGCCCCCCTGCTCCGCCGTCGCCGCCGTCCTCGCCACCTCGGCCTCGTTGAAAAGTTCTTCGAGTTCTGCGGGTGCAATCCCCACTCGAATAGCTTCAACGGCCGTCTCCATATCCACTCCAACGGGAACCTCCTCCCGTTCAGGCAACGCGGCGACAGCGGAAGAGCTTCCGGTCTCGAAGGCTTTTGATCCTCCCGACATTTTAGAAAGTAAAAAGAGGGAGAAGGTTAAATTTTTTCTTACCTATAAAAAAGAAGGAAGATCGGCACAAAAAAAAAAAAAAGCTCCAGAAATTTCTGCAGAAATTCAGCTATGGATACGAAGGGCGCGTAAAAAAGTGAAGGAGAAGAAGCCCTACCCTTTTTATAGGTGTAGACGAGGGCCTAATTGCAAATAGGAGAAACCTCGGGGGCTGGATCGCAACCGTCACGTGGGGACGCATTAAATGCGGCCCTCGAATCCCGCATACGCGTCTTTTCGAGGGCAGGCCATCCGACAGATCTGACAAACCGTCAGATTCCCCCAACAGCGGCACGACGCGTGTCCCTGCCATTTATGGAAAGCCCGCCTTCTTTTCCCGCTGCTCCCGACGCGAAAGAAGGTCGTCCATATTTGAATTCAGATCGGCTGGTCGTTTAAAACATTGGCGATCGCCAACAGAGCCACCTCACCCCGTGTTTTCAACATCGAGGCGAGCTGGGGGGCAATTGTTGTGCGGCGATTAATTCACCACGATAGGCGATCGGCGACCTTCCAGAGAAGCCAACCATGGAATACATACTCAGGACAAACGCCTAGAGTTCGGCACAATGCGGCGATCGTCTTTTGATACCCAGCGATCGTCTTTTGTTATCTGACGATCGTCTTTCATAAACGGACCAGAGGCGATCGTCTCATGCCACGTGTGGATCCAGCATCCGTCAAAGTCGACGTAGACCGAATCTTAGATGGTGGCCCACCCGCGGATCTTCAAAGGATACCGACAGATAGGATCATTGACCCCAGCCTGTCACCTACCACACCTACCGACAAGGCCGCCGAAAGGTACGAAGTGGGCCCTCCTCGGACAGCGACTCGCAACGCGTGCTGGCTTCCCATTGGTTCACCCAGCTGGCCTCCAACTGCAACCTCGGACCTCAAGGGAATAGGCCCACGTGACGGGACGATCGGCCGTTTATTTTAATATATAAAACGGCGATCGCCCGCGATCGCCTGAGGGATCCCAACTACCTTGTCCCCTATAAATAGAGGACTCACTGCTGCGGCCAAAAAGGGGCGAATTCTACTACGAATTAAGTGCAAAATACACACCAAAGAGAGAATCAAAGGCTCTTTTGGCAACCACTAACACATTCATAGTGATATTCATACACATTCATCATATATCCCAAGCAAGAACTCACAGATTCATCTATCTGGTTCTTCCGGCAATCTACGCGCTCTAAAGCCTAGATAACTAGAAGTCTTTACACTCCTTGTATTAGATTCTAACATTAATATTTGTACTCGACAGTATATTTATTAATAACATCTCGCGAGAGCATTCAAGCCCGGGATTAACAACCCCGGCAAATCTTGTGTTATCTATTTTCTCACGGAAGTGTTCTCGCATTTGTTTGTTACTCGATCATTCCAGCAATACTATCTCCGGATAATATTATGGGTAACAACATTCATTTCATGGTGTTCATACTCATCTTCATCTTCTTCACTAACTTCTTATTCATTTTTCTTGGAGAAAATTGAGAGAAAAATATTGAGAGAATTTTGATAAACATACTTGGAGTATATTCATCAAAATCAAAGCTTCATCACTTGATTCTAGCCGTAACCTTAGAGGTTAATCGGGTGTTGTCATTCCGGTCGTTTTTCCGGCGCGTGACAAGTAGAGACGCGGTGCTTTCGGCGTTGGATCGTTCAAGGGCTTGGAGCGGATTGAACTCGTAGAGATCAAACTAAAGCTTGGGGAATAGCTCAAGAGAAGGTTACCATTAAATCAACGGACTTCGAGGGTTAGTTTCTTACGACTCTTGCTTTTCGTTTATATATTCGTATATACGTAGCTCGATCGATCCTCGTAGGGATTCGGATCGAATTAATTTTCGTTTTACCGCTTCCGCTGGGCCTTCGTTTTAGGCACCGAATCCCAACACTCAGTACGTGCGGAAGTCAGCTGATGACGAATACAAAATAACTAATGAAAGACTTAATAATGAATGCAGCAGTTGAAGTATGATGCTATAAAACAGTAAAGTACGCAGGCAATTATAGTGGTCTCAGAGGTGGGGTAATCCTCTACTAATCCACTTTTCTCCAAACCAATTGGAGATGAATTCACTATAATTTTCAACCAGTGATAAATATTACAGTGATTCAACCAAATTACAACAGCTTCCAACCAGTGGAAATCCTTGCCGCTGTAACACACTTGACTGTCTTGCACCTCTTGATCCGCGATCCTTGGATGCCTTTACAGTCTTGAACATCAACCAGTGAAGTACCCCGAACTCAGGATTAAAGACACGAGTTTTTGTCTTCTCCAACTAAGAGCTTCTTCAAGTATGAACTTTTGAGAACCGCTCTTTTCACGATGCTATAGTTTGCTTTTAGATTGCTTTGAATGCTTTGATCGCTTGAAAATATGTTCGCACCGGTAGTTGCTCAGCTTCAAATCTTCGGATATAAATAGGTGTTGATCCTTGAGCATTTCTTCATAGCCGTTGCAAATCTGTAACAAATCAGTCCGTTGGAGAGAGACTTCTTTGTTCATTCCTTTCTGAACATTGCAAGGCTGGATTCCCATATTTTAATCCATCGATCGACCGTTGTGAAGACTTTGCATGTGAGGTGTCGAATCTTTTGAATATAGTAAGATTAAAGTATTCAAGGTAGGACTGGATGAATTATTTAATTCATATCCTTTGCGGGAATCTCTCCAATTTGTCTCTTCGTTGCATGTGACTTTCCGTAATATTTTACTTTTCAACGCATGCTGACGTGCACTTGGAGTACTTGGATGATCTTAAGTAGGCCGATGTACCGTCATCTTCTCTGCAGTCTGGACCTCTGTGATGGTGACTGTTCGGGACTCGCTTGATCAGATGACTTGTCTGAGGTTACTTGACTGCAGTCTGGTCAAACATCTCTGATGATTTTTGTTGACCAGAATTTCTCTGATTGGCTCGGTTGTACCTCTCTGATGAACTCAGCTGTACTTGTACTTAGCCGATTTTTGAGCCTAACTTATTTTGGCCTATAGAAGATACTCATTTGGTTCTTCTTTACATTTTGCCAAGTATTTAAACTTTAACATAATTTTGGCCTATGGAAGATACTCATTTGGTTCTTCCTTACATTTTTGCCAAGTAATAAGTATTTGAATTTTATATTAATGACATCACCAAAATCTAACAAGTATTCCTAACATATACTTTGCTTGGTTGATGAAAATTCTGTTGTCGACTTGTTTGACTTGCGAACCAAGAAAGAAGTTTAGCTTTCCCATCATACTCATCTCAAATTCTCCTTGCATGAGATTTGAGAATTTTTCACAAAGCTCAGGGTTGGTTGAGCTAAATATAATGTCAACCACATATATTTGTACAAGTAATATGTGGTATTCATGTTCAATTCTGAAGAGTGTCTTGTCTGCCTTTTCTTTGCTAAATCCATTTTTCTCAAGAAATACTGATAAGGTTTCATACCATGCTCTTGGTGCCTGCTTGAGAACATATAGAGCTTTCAGAAGCTTGTATACCTTGTCTATTTTGACAAATCTAGGGGGTTGCTCCACATAGACTTCTTCTTCTAGTACTCCATTGAGAAAAGCACTCTTCACATCCATTTGGTAGACTTCAAAATCCTTGAATGCTGCATATACAAGGAATAGTCTGATAGCCTCCAATCTTGCTACAGGTGCATATGTTTCATCAAAATCTATTCATTCACATTGCGCATATTGCAACTAGTGTAGCTTTATTTCTAACAACAACTCCATCTTTATCACATTTGTTTTTATACACCCACTTGGTGCCTATGATTTTCTTGTGATCTGGTCTCTCTGTTAGTTCCCAGACATTGTTTCTCTCCATTTGGAACAGGTACAGTTGGAGATCCTATCTGATCTGTAGTTGGGTCTCCTGTCTGATCTGTAGTTGGGTCTTCAGTTGAGTCCATCATTCCCGTGTCATTGATGATAATTTCTTCCAGGGACGCGGATTTGAGCTTTTTCTCAATTGATTCCACCTGTTTCCTGTACTCAATAGTAGATTCATCAAACATAACATGAGGTGTTTCTTCCACAACTAATGTTCTTTTGTTGAATACTCTGTATGTCTTTTGCTTATTTGTGAGTATCCCATAAAGAGACCATCATCAGTTTTAGCATCAAAGGCATTCAATTGGGTTTTACCATTGCTGTGGATGAAACACTTACAACCAAAAATATGAAAGTATGCAACAATTGGTGTTATGCCATCCCAAACCTCATAGGAAGTTTTGCCATGTCTCCCTACTATCATACTCCTATTCTGAGTATAACATGCTATGTTGACAATTTCTGCCCAGAACTCTTTGGCAGGTCAGCTTCTGCAATCATGGACCTGGCTGCTTCCTTTAGGGTTTTGTTTCTTCTTTCAGCTACACCATTTTGTTGTGGTGTTCTTGCAGCTGATACTTCATGCTGAATTCTATTCTGATCACTGTATGCAGTGTAACACCCCAAACTAGGCGGATATTACAGTGCCGTAGATCCCCAACTGGGACCCACCACGCAAATGAAAATGAATAAATTACACAGGATAAATGTAGTACCGAACCACATTACAACAATAATTACTCCGATGAGGAGTTTAGTTACAACACACCAGGAAAATACCGAATACTAGTGTATTTTATATGAAGATAAAATACACAACACTGAATGAAATGGAGTATCCAAATGAAAGTCTGCAACGGAAAAATAAAGGACAATAACATGAATAACTGAAAGATCGGGGCCCCCTACTAGTATCACTAGGACTCCTCGACATCAACATGCTATTCCCGTGCGTTTGCCTTGCCATGACCTGAAAAACAAAATCCCAAATGGGTCGGCTAAATGTAACAACAATCCTCAAGGGTTGAAAATACACAATCATGATTATATCTGAAATTATGAAAAAAAATTCTTAATTATGAATTACGCTGAAGAGGAGTACCATAGTACGCCCGTAGTGTTCTGTGCGAGTGTACAAGACGAATGACCGGACACACCCGTCCTTGTACCTAATTAGTCTCACGGTGTAACGCTTTCCCGTGTGCACGGTCCAATGTATCGGTAAACCCAATACACAACCATCGTGTGCCCGACTAAAAATTCCACACAGCCACACCCGGCCACGCAATATGAACCCACAACGTCACATGAACGAGAATGACCATAACCATTCTCTATGAATAATAATTAGACTATTCCAATAATGACTCACCGAGATGTAAATAATAGTGAAGTGATTGATAACCCAATGCAATGATTTGGACCCGCTGCTCCTCGTGAATGAAATGATTATTCGACAATTACAGTCTCAAAATGATTAATATAATGATGAATGAGTTATGATTATGAATGATCAACAACAAAAGTAATGAATGTCCTTTTAACCGAGTAAGAATTAACTTACACAACACCTAGCGACAATTATCCTTCCACGAACAACGCCCTAATTGAGATATCGGTCGCTCGAACAACCTTAAATAATACAATTACCAACAATCCGCTCAATATACGAATCAAACACGAATATAACGAACTCAAAACGCCGATACGACTAAACCAAGTCCATTGAGGCATTAAATCAAACACGTTATGCCAAACTCCGATTGTTTACAATCAAACCTCAATATACCAATATCAAATCCCCCAAGAAGTGTTTCAAACCAACAAAACATCTTCAATATGATTAATAATCCAAGACGAATATCCGAAAACGTGATTATAACGACAATTAATCGAAAACCCCAATTTCAACTCGATATTCAAAGTGTTCTTGAATAATCCCTCAATAATCCAATGAATCCTTATACAAACTCATAATCATATACATATCCCTTCATATAACATGATAATCGCGTCCAAAATATCATATCTCAACACAAAATCGAAATCCAAGATGTTGAAGAATTTACCTCTTGAAGATCCAACCAATTCGATCCGATGAAAACGTGTAAAATCGACTATCCAAGCTTCCCAAATGATTGAAGGTGATGAAAATACACACTCAAATGATAATTGATGAAGAAATCTCTCCCTCAAGCTATTCTCTCTCGGTTGCGGTGAAGAAGTGGGAAAGAAATGGAAGAAATGAGTGAAATGCTCAAAAACGAATTTATAGGGGTTGACTGGTGACAGACTCGGACCGTGTCCGCTGACACGGCCGCGGCCGCACTGCCGGCAGGGACTCGACCGTGTCTCCGCTTGACACGGTCGCGCGCGGAGGGGCCTTCCGATAGTGACCCGTCCAAGCGGCGACTTCGGCATGACTCGGCCGTGTCTGGAACACGGTCGGGCGTGTCGGCGATCGGTTCGCTTATCCTAAGAGTTCGACTCGGCCGTGCCGAGCGACACGGTCGGGTCTGTGGCGAAACTTCGGCATTTCGGACGAGTACGGCACGGGCCGTGTCGGACGACACGGCGAGTTGGCCGGCAGTGATCGGCCAATAACTGAAAAAATGAGCGGGTGAGCTAAAACGACCATAACTCTCTCGTCCGGACTCCGATTGACTCACCGTTTGAACCATTGGAAAGCTAACTCGATGCTCTATAATATTGCAAAGATTTAGAATTTTTAGAGTTACCAAAAATTAATGGTGATCTAGCAAAGTCGAACTCATATGAGGAAAGTTGAAACAATGAACAATAACGATACACAACTCGAAGTTTTTTCCGAACGGTGAACACGGTGAATGAACATGATTGATGAATGATTATAATTGAGTGAAAATCCACTGAGTGACAATCACTGAATGAAATTACTGAATGATAATGACTGAATTACAACCGGGTATTACATACACCCCCCCTAAAAGAGTTTCGTCCCCGAAACTAAGGGTCAAACAACTCGGGATAACTCTCCCGCATACTATCCTCGGTTTCCCAAGTAGCCTCTTCGAATCCGTGTCTGGACCACTGAATCTTGACCAAAGGGATCGTCTTGTCCCTCAACTGTTTGATTCGCCGCTCCAATACTCGTACAGGACGCTCCTCGTACGAATGATCATCCGCGATCTCGATTTCGTCGAACTGAAGTATGTGACTCGGGTCGGCAACATACTTCCACAACTAAGAGACATGAAACACATTATGAATTCGGCTCAGTGCCGGAGGCAAAGCCAATCGATAAGCTAACT
The DNA here is from genome assembly GCA_033398695.1 of Orobanche coerulescens. NCBI lineage: Eukaryota > Viridiplantae > Streptophyta > Magnoliopsida > Lamiales > Orobanchaceae > Orobanche > Orobanche coerulescens. Next base: position 178,723,955 of record CM065808.1, read on the forward strand.
CGCCTACTCGATTCAAAATTTCAAACGGTCCAATGAATCTAGGACTCAACTTCCCCCGTTTTCCGAAACGGAAAGTACCTCGACTTGGGGATACCTTGACCAACACGTGGTCACCCGTCCCGAACTCTAGTGGTCGACGACGATTATCTGCATATGATTTCTGTCGACTCTGAGCTGTCAACAAATGACTCTTGATCAAAGCAACCTTCTCCCGGGCGGCTATAAGTATATCGGGCTCGGTGCCGATTGATTCTGACAAGTCATCCCAACACAAAGGAGATCGACAACGACGACCGTACAAGGCCTCGTAAGGTGCCATTTTAATGGAGGCATGCCAAGTATTATTATACGTGAACTCGATCAGTGGTAGTTGGGCTTCCCAATCGTCCTTCCAATCGAGGACGCATGCCCTCAACATGTCCTCTAATGTCTGAATAGTTCTCTCTGATTGTCCGTCGGACTGAGGATGAAAGGCGGTACTGAGATTGAGCTGAGTCCCCATAGCACGATGAACTGATTTCCAAAAATGAGACACAAATCGTCCGTCACGATCGGAAACGATACTCTTAGGAGTACCGTGCAGTCTTACTATCTCCTTGATGAATAACTGGGCCAGTCTCTCGGGACCCCACGTATCCTTGATCTCAAGGAAATGAGCTGATTTAGTTAAGCGGTCCACAATCACCCAGATCGTATTCATGCCACGACGACTCGTCGGCAAACTCGTGATGAAATCCATAGAAATGTATTCCCCCTTCCACTCTGGAATAGGAAGAGGTTTTAACATACCTGTCGGTCGCTGATGTTCAATCTTGACTTGTTGACAGGTTAAGCATCTCGAAACAAATTCTGCGACTTCTCGCTTCATATTACTCCACCAGTAATTTTGTTTCAAGTCCTTATACATCTTGCTAGACCCCGGATGAACAGAATAAGGGTAGCATGAGCTTCTCTCAAAATCGAGTTTTTCAACTAGTCATTCGCCGGTATGCACAACCGGTTCTTAAACCTCAAAAGTCCATCCTTGTGGACCACGAATCCAGGGCTTTCCCCTGAGCCACATCTACACGGATGCGCAACAATGAAGGGTCTGAACTCTGATTCTCCCTGATTGCATCCTCAAGAGATGATGAAATCTCTAACATACAAAGTTGTCCCTAAACTCGCTGAAGCCAGACCTCGGTCTCGGGTCTAAGGAATTCCTGTTGGAGCTCCTTCTGAACTGATAAACGAGCAAGCATCTGCTCCTGAACGGACTTACGACTCAAGGCGTCGGCGACAACGTTCGCCTTCCCCGGGTGGTAAAGGATCTCGATATCATAATCTTTGATTAATTCCAACCACCGCATCTGTCGCATATTTAACTCCCTGTGAGTAAATATATACTTCAACTCTTGTGATTGGTGAAGATCTGACAGGTGATGCCATAAAGGCAACGACGCCAAATCCCCAACGCGAAAACCACGGCTGCTAGCTCCAGGTCGTGGGTTGGATAATTGACCAACTAATCCGAGGAAACATCGGATTTACTTAATATCTTTCGGAGGTTGCCAATCTCGGATAGTCTCCGTCTTCTGAGGGTCGACACGAACTCTGTCAGATGAAATTACATGCCCGAGAAAGTCACTTCGGACCTCCAGAACTCACATTTGGAAAACTTTCCATAAAGTTGCTCTCGTCTCAACACGTCGAGAACCTGATGAAGATGAACCTCGTGTTCCTCTCGGCTACGAGAATAAATCAAAATGTCATCGATGAAGACAACAACAAACTGATCCAAAAAATCGATGAAAACCCGATTCATTAACTCCATGAATACCGCAGGTGCAATAGTTAGCCCGAACGGCATAACTACGAACTCATAATGACCATAGCGTGTACGAAACGCTGTCCTCGCGATATCCGACTCTCGAATCCGCAACTGGTGATATCCAGATCTTAAGTCGATCCTGGAAAATACTGAGGCTCCCTGAAGTTGATCTAAAAGATCAACAATACGGGGTAAAGGATACTACTCTTGATCATCACCCTGTTCAACTCCTGGTAATTAATACACACACGAGACGAGCCATCCTTCTCCTTGAAAGATCACACTGGTGCTCCTCTCGGGAACGCAATCGGTCGGAGATAACCTTTATTGAACTATTCCTCAAGTTGAATCTTCAACTACTGCATTCTGTTCGGGGCCATCCGATACGGTGCCTTCGATAAAGGGGACGTACCGGCTCCAACTAACTCATGAATTCCCTTACTCTATGTGAAGGCAACCAGATAACTCGTCTGGAAATACATCGTCAACCGATGACAATGATACTACGAATGATTGAACATTTCGATTGCCCTAGAATGGTCAATCGATAAAAAGAGATACCAATAATGATTGAACAACTCGATTGCCTTAGAAAGGCCAATCGATGAAGATGATACAATGAATGTTTGAATAACTCGATTGCCTTTGAAAGGCCAATCGATGAAAATGATACAATGAACGATTGAATGACTCGATTGTCTTAGAAAGGCCAATCGATGGAAATGATACAAGGAATGATTGAATAACTCGATTGCCTTAGAAAGGCCAATCAATGAAAATGATACAAGGAATGATTGAATAACTCGATTGCCTTAGAAAGGCCAATCGATGAAAATGATACAATGAATGATTGAATAGTTCGATTGCGGATTTCTCTGCTTTCATCATAATAATACTTCTTCTGGAACAACGGGGATTACTTCCTTGAAGCACACATTCGACAACTAACGACGGAAAGATAGCGACCAAACGCTAACAAACACTGAGGATAGTATCAAGACGATCAAAACAACTAATACCGAAAATTACATCGTCCTAAGATAAATTCACCACGATTAAATCCATCAATCAATCGCAGTCGTTAAGCTTAATTCGGTATGATTCCGAAAATTCTTCCATCGTCAGGACCGATGGTATGAGGTCCACAAGCAATAGGACTATCCCGAAATAAGTCTATTCAAGCATGATTCGAAAATGAATGAATGCAGTGTACCAGCAACAAAAGGTACACACAAGTTGAAATAAAATTACGAGTATACCTGAAATCATTCGGGACACCGGATCGTCGATCCTCCTCATCATATGAATCTGGGACTTGCCGGCCCCCGAACCGGACGCTCCCGTCTGATAAATACGGGCTCCAACTCTATTTGCTTCCATTGCCTTAAACGACGATGACAAAGCGATCGATTCAAACGCTGGTTGCTTCGGGCACGAGATGCGCGAGCCGACTTGGAGTCCTTTCGGCATAAACGGGCCCTATGCCCCGCAATTCCACAGTTATGGCATATGACAGTCTGCCTCGGACATTTAGTATTGAAATGACCTTGTTTTGCACAGTTGAAACAGGTGATGGCCGAGCTGGCCGCTCGGGATTGAGATCCCGCACGATCATGCGCCGTAGAAGGTCGCTCAGAAACGCTAGGGCCCACACGAGGCTTCTTGAAGGTTAACTGACTGCCTTCGGATAGATTACGCTTCGTTGATTTCCTGTTGACATATGCAGGTTGCTGCTCAGCAATTTCCTTAACAGCTGGCTCATACGGGAGAGTTCTCTCGATTAAACCGGCCAGAGTGGCGTAATGATGATTGAGCAATTGCATATGGGTCATCATGGCCTGCATAAAAGTGAGTGGATCAACCCGAACATCTCCCTATCGAGCCGAGTCCTGGGCACGATTTCCCGGTAGCGAGTGATTAATTCTCGGGTTTCGGTCCGCACCGCGGCCTCTCCCCGTGCATCCCCTGACAGTTCTCTCCATACTGAAGTAGGAAGGTCGCATAATGATTATATTTCCCGCATGATTAGCACGTTATGATTATGTCATGAGATGATAAAAATGAGTATACATGATCTAACGTAGTGATTATATGAATGATTTACTGAAGTTACATGATTATCTGATGAAATTCTTGAAATGATTATCTTGAATAACTTAACAAGATTGATAATATGATCATCCAGATTGACAACTGAGTAATGAAATGAATTGAGTAATTAATGAGTTAACATGATCGTCCTGATTATTAACTGAGTAATGAAATGAATTAAGTGATTAATGAGTTAACATGATCGTCCTAATCACAATGAATGATGATGTTTGAGGATTGTTAATTGATGAATGATGAATGAATGACTATTGCCAGAAATTATACCATGGCGTTAGAAATCTTACAGTTCTTTCGGTCTGATTGGCTCGGCATTTGCACAGTTCACAATTGACGCGAAAGTCCAATGATACTATTATGATAACTATAATTTCAAATGAGACATCACTCAGAAGGAAGTAATAAAAAACACTCTCCGATACCAACTCTGTAACACCCCAAACTAGGCGGATATTACAAAGGCCGTAGATCCCCAACTGGGACCCACCAGCAAATGAAAATGAATAAATTACACAGATAAATGTAGTACCGAACCACATTACAACAATAATTACTACGATGAGGAGTTTAGTTACACCTCTCCAGTACAATACCGAATATTAGTGTATTTTTTATTAATTTAAAATACACAACCTTTGAATGAAACGAGTATCCAAATGAAAGTCTGCGGCGGAAAAATAAAGGACAATAACATGAATAATCAAAGATCGGGGCCCCTACTAGTATCACTAGGACTCCTCGACATCAACATGCTATTCCGTGCGTTTGCCTTGCCATGACACGAAAAACAAAATCCCGGTAGGTCGATTAAAGCAGAACAACAATCCTCAAGGGTTGAAAATACACAATCATGATTATATACGAAATTATGAAAAAATTCTTAATTATGAATTACGCCAAGAGGAGTACCATAGTACGCCCGTAGTGTTCTGTGCGAGTGTACAAGACGAATGACCGGACACACCCGTCCTTGTACCTAATTAGTCTCACGGTGTAACGCTTTCCCGTGTGCACGGTCCAATGTATCGGTAAACCCAATACACAACCATCGTGTGCCCGACTAAAAATTCCACACAGCCACACCCGGCCACGCAATATGAACCCAGAAGGTCACATGAACGAGAATGACCATAATGAATATCAATGAATAATAATTAGACAAGGCCAAGAATGACTCACCGAGATGAAAATAATAGTGAAGTGATTGATAACCCAATGCAATGATTTGGACCCGTCGTTCCTCGTGAATGAAATGATTATTCGACAATTACAGGTCTCAAAATGATTAATATAATGATGAATGAGTTATGATTATGAATGATCAACAAAAAAAGTAATGAATGTCCTTTTAACCGAGTAAGAATTAACTTACACAACACCGGCGACAATTATCCTTCCACGAACAACGTCCTAATTGAGATATCAGTCGCTCGAACAACCTTAAATAATACAATTACCAACAATCCGTTCAATATACGAATCAAACACGAATATAACGAACTCAAAACGTCGATACGACTAAACCAAGTCCATTGAGGCATTAAATCAAACACGTTGCGGCCAAACTCCGATTGTTTACAATCAAACATCAATATACCAATATCAAATCCCCCAAGAAGTGTTTCAAACCAACAAAACATCTTCAATATGATTAATAATCCAAGAAGAATATCCGAAAACGTGATTATAACGACAATTAATCGAAAACCCCCAATTTCAACTCGATATTCAAAGTGTTCTTGAATAATCCCTCAATAATCCAATGAATCCTTATACAAACTCATAATCATATACATATCCCTTCATATAACATGATAATCACGTCCAAAATATCATATCTCAACACAAAATCGAAATCCAAGATGTTGAAGAATTTACCTCTTGAAGATCCAACCAATTCGATCCGATGAAAACGTGTAAAATCGACTATCCAAGCTTCCCAAATGATTGAAGGCGATGAAAAATACACACTCAAATGATAATTGATGAAGAAATCTCTCCCTCAAGCTATTCTCTCTCGGTTGCAGGTGAAGAAGTGGGAAAGAAATGGAAGAAATGAGCTGAAATGCTCAAAAAAACGAATTTATAGGGGTTGACTCGGCCGACAGACTCGACCGTGTCCGCCTGACACGGTCGCGCGCGCGCACTGGCCAGAGGACTCGACCGTGTCCTCGCTTGACACGGCCGCGGCGCGTGAGAGGCCTTCCGATAGTGACCCGTCCGACAATGACTTCGGCATGACTCGACCGTGTCCTGGAACACGGCCGGGCGTGTCGGCAATGGTTCCGCTTATCCGGAAGAGTTCGACTCGCCGCGTGCGACGACACGGTCGGGTCTGTGACAAAACTTCGGCCTTTCCGGACGAGTACCGCTCGGGCCGTGTCGGCGGACACGGCCGAAGTTCGGCCGGATGATCGGCCAATAACTGAAAAAATGAGCGGGTGAGCTAAAACGACCATAACTCTCTCGTCCGGACTCCGATTGACTCACCGTTTGAACCATTGGAAAGCTAACTCGATTCTCTATAATATTGCAAAGATTTAGAATTTTTGGAGTTACCAAAAATTAATGGTGATCTAGCAAAGTCGAACTCATATGAGGAAAGTTGAAACAATGAACAATAACGATACACAACTCGAAGTTTTTTCCGAACGGTGAACACGGTGAATGAACATGATTGATGAATGATTATAATTGAGTGAAAATCCACTGAGTGACAATCACTGAATGAAATTACTGAATGATAATGACTGAATTACAATCGGGTATTACATGCAGTGATTACCTTTTTGATAAATTCTCCACCTCTGTCCGATCTGATCTTTATGATTGAGAGAGATTTCTCATTCTGAGTTTTCCTCAGCAGTTCAGGTAGCTTTGTTAGAGTTTCACTCTTTTTATAGAGAAAAACAACCCATGTATATCTGGAGTAGTCATCTACTACTACTAGGGCATGCTTCTTTCCACTCAATGTCCTTGGCTTAATGGGGCCAAAGAGATCCATATGAAGTAGATCTAAAACTCTAGTGGTGAGAGTGGTAGGCTAAACTGTTTGAAAGTTGCTCTGGTTTGCTTTCCCTTGTGACATGCATCATAGAGGGCTTCTTTCTTAAATACTTTTTCTGGAAGTCCTCTGACCAACTTTTGAGAGATGATTTTGTTGATGGCTTTGAAATTCAGGTGACATAATCTTTTGTGCCATAGCCATCCATTCTCAGCAACTGTTTTTAAAAGAAGACAGGTGTTTGGAGTGCATGTATTCCAGTCTATCATGTAAATATCTCTCCTTCTGAATCCTTGTAGTTTCATTTCTCCAGATAAGATATCAATCACCATGCATTTCCAAATAGTGAAAACTACTAAGTTCTTTTCATCATAAAATTGACTTATGATCAACAGGTTGTATTTGAGCCCTTTGACATACTGCACTTTTGATATGATTATGTTTCCTCTGTGCAGCTCCCCATATCCTTTTGTTTGGCCTCGAGAACTATCTCCAAAAATTACATCAGGACCTTTTTCTTTGATTTAGTTTGTCAGACACCTTCTTATTCCCTGTCATGTGCCTTGAGCATCCTGAATCCACAAACCATTCTTCACCTCATATTGTTGAGCGTGAGGTGACATACTGGTAGTCCTTCCACCTTTTCTGCAATCAGACAAGCATAGATTTAGGTACCCAAATTTGAGTGGGTCCTTTGGGGTTAGTGGGCTTCCTGGAGAATTAATTTCTCCTGGTATTTTGAAAATGTTGGTTATTCCTATGGGGTGCATATTGTCTTGGTCTATATCCTCGGTTAGTATTGTATACTGGATATGCCTCATAATGTTTGTGGTGTGGGCCATTCCTGAATCTTGGCTGAGACTATTTATTAAAGTTTTAGGGTCTCAACACCTGTTCATTTTGAAAGTTTGGATAACCTTGAGGTTTCCATTTACCTCTCCCATTTTGAAATCTGTTTTTGGGTAGTCTTTGGTAATAAGCAGAATAATGTTTTGACTATTGCTTCTGCCTTGGCTATTGCCTAGTCTCCTGTCTAGGTGGATCCTTGTAAACCTTGGCTGCTGCCTAAACTTTTGATTGGGCTACTGCCTATTTTGAAATACAGGTTTGTTTATAGGCTCAGCAATCTGGACATAAGTTTCTCCTTTGATAAAAGTGTTTTTTGAGATAGAGAGAGTGTTTGGGTCATATCCAAGGCCTGATTTTAAATAAAGTGGCCTCTGGTTGATACACAAACCATCAAGAGTTATAAATGCTTTTAGAGATATTATCTCTTTAGCTTGTGCACTGTTTAACTATTTCAACTTAGATAGCTCAGTTTTGATATGAGCAAGTGCAGCTGACTTTTTACTGTTTAAAATAGTCAGCTTATGAACCTCGGTTGTGGTATTTTCAGCTGAGTTTTTCAAAGTATTTTCAGATTGTTTTTCAAACTCAGCTATGATGTTTTTAAACTTTGCTGACTCTTGGCTGAGTTTGTCAAAATCATTTTTCAGCTGGACTTTCTCATTCTTCAGCTGTGCACTCTCAGTTGTAACACACAAGTGGGATGATTTTAAGGTTTCAAAATCTTTTAACAACTGATTTACAGACTTGTGGAGATCTATGTCTTCATACATGTCATAGCTAAGATACATGTCTTCAGATATGTCAGAGCTGAAACCTTCTGTAGTTTGAGGTTTAGATGTTACCTCTTCATCAGCCAGATTAGCCATCAAGCACTTGTAGTCATCATCATCATCTGAGAAAATCCACTGCTTGATTTAGCTCTCTCTTGTTCTTCACCAATGAGAGCTTTCCTTTTGTCCTCCTTTCTACCCATGTCCTTCTTGTTTTCATCTTTATTGAGTTCAGGACAGTCAAATTGGATATGTCCTGTTTTGTGGGAGTTGTAGCATTTCACTTTCCAGTTTCCAGCTCTTTGATTCTCCTTAGGTTCTCTTTGAAGTTCTTCTTGTACTTTGAATAGTTCTTTCTGAAGTTGCTGAACCTCTGCATGATGAAAGCTATCTCTTTTTCAAAATTCAGAGGGCTGGGGGGACTGACTTCAACTTGACTCTTTGCAGGTGAATCTGCTGCAAAAGCTATTCCTTTCTCAGCGGGCACTAGTTGATGAGCAGGGCAGCTCAAATTCAAATACTTTGAGGTCTGAGAAAATTTCATGGATATTTTACCAATATCTTTAGATTTCCTCATAGCAACGACCTTCATGCTCCATTCAGGTGTGAGAGATCTTAGAACCTTCAGGGTCATCTCTCGGTTTCCATATGTCTTTCCAAGAGAATTTATTTCATTTATGATCTCTGTGAATCTTGTACCCACCTGATCAATGATTTCTCTATTCTTCATCTTGAAGTTGTCAAATTTCTGGGTGGCTATTGATAACTTGTTCTCCTTGATTAGCTCGGTTCCTTCATACATTACTGCCAATGTGTCCCATATTTCCTTGATATTCTTGCAATTTTTGATTTTAACCATGGTTGCTTTGTCAAGGGTATGATATAATACATCTCTGGCCCGGTTGTCAAGATTGGTCAACTTCCTTTCTTCAGGTGAAATTTCAGTTCTCTTCTTGGAAATCTTCTCTGGCTTCCCAGCTACAATTTCTTCTGTTGTGTTGTTCTTCAGGAAGATGAATGGTCCTTCCTCGATTATACACCACACATCATCATGGATAGATGATAGATGAGCCTGCTTTCTTATTTTCCAAAGGTCATATTCATCCACAGAAAACACAGGTAATCTAGAATGCATATGTTCCATTATAATGAGAGATTAAGATAGATATACTCAAGTATATGGATCTACTTCTGTAAAATTGAACCAACCTCTCTGATACCACTTGTGGGTCACAAGTCGTCAGGAATAAGTCTAGAGGGGGTGAATAGACTTATTAAACTCTTTTCCTGAATCTCAGGTGAGTAACTCAGCTGATATAATATGCAGCTAACAAACCTTAGCTGCAGATGAGTAATGCGGAAGCACAGCTGATGACAGTGCAGGTGACTTACGTTGACTGCAGGTGACTTATGTCAATTGTAAAACTAAGTTATATGGAAGACAGTTGACTGCTAAATGGAACAGTAAAAATGAATGCAGCAGATAAGTGTGATGAATGCAGTAAAAGACACAAGCATTTATAGTGGTTTCAGAGGTAGGTTAATCCTCTACTAGTCCACTTCTCTCCAAACCAGTTGGAGATAATTCACTATAACTGTCAACCAGTGATAAATGTTACAGAGAATTCTCTAGTTACAACAGCTTCCAACCAGTGGAAACCCGTGGCCGTTGTTGTCTACCTTGCACCTCTTGATCGAAAACCCGTGGATGCCTCAATAACTCGCAAGGTGTCTATCACCTTCCAATCAAGAACACATGGATGCATTTACAACCTCTTTACTTTCAAGAACCTCGATCAATAAAGCAACCCCATACTCAAACTTTTCAGACAAGAGTTTTTGTCTTCTCCAACTCAAGAGCTTCTCAGAATATGAACATGAAACTTTACTCTTCACGATGTTATAGTTCGCTTTGATAGCTTTGATTGCTTTGAATACTTTGTTCGCTTGTAAATGTTGTTCGCATCGTATTTTGCTCAAATCTATCTTTAGATATATAGTATGAATCTTGAGCTTCTTCATAGCCGTTGCGTCTCTTGTAACAAATCCGTCAGTTGGAGAGTAGACTTCTTTGTTTATTCATTCATATCTTTGCACGGCTTGTCTCTTTCATCAAATATGTCTATTTGAAGAATTTTCCCGTTGCGCCGCTTTTCTGGATTACTATATTTGGAAAGTCTTCTGGGCGCCAATCTCTAGGAATAAATTATTCCTTAATTTTCGGGAATCATTCACTTTGTCTCCTTGAATTTACGTCCGCATGTCTTGCCGTTATTGTTGACTTCTCAATGCTTGCTGACGTGGACTGAGCTTCCTCTCTGGTGCTCAAACTTGGCTGCAGAATTAGTTTGATCAACCTCCTCTGATATTCTGTTTGACCGAAAACCTCGATTGATGAAGTACTCGTCTGTAGTCAACCTACAGCTGATGTTCATTTTCACCGAATCTTGCCTGATAACTTGTTTGATGCTATCTCATCTGTGGTCAACCTCAACTAATGTTTTGTGTTGACCAGACCTTCTCTGATAATAAGTCGTCTGTGGTCAAACTTCCTTGATATACTCTGTTGACCAGAACTTGCCTGATAAATTGCCTGATTATATCTCGTCTGTGGTCAACCTTCTCTGATTTGTTGAGTTGACCAAAACTCGGCTGAAGTAATATCGCCCGATGATTACTTGTCTGAACCTTAGCTGCTACAGTGTTGTGGTCAAACCTCACTGATATTACAGTTGACCAAAACTCAGCTGATAATCTGTCTATTCTATACTTTCTACTGATTAACTTCTGATCAAACTTAGTCTATTCAATGGCATATATAAGATACTCATTTTGTTTTTCTTTACAATGCCAAGTACTTAGTGCATACATTTGAATAAATTATCAATACATGGATGGCATCATCAAAATCTAACAAGTATTCCTAACACAATTCACTTAAAAACGCCACATATGCTTCACATCATCAAATGAATTCTCAGAATATATATGTATGACTTGAACAAAAATATCCCCTAATCAAAAAAAGCCCTAGACGTGAAGAAAGAAAGGAAAACTCCCAGCTCTCTTAATGTCGTCCATCTCAGTTTCAGAGAGTGTTGCCGTGGAGTGTTACTGTGGTAAGAGAGCTTTGATGCGCACATCGCGGACAGATGATAATCCAAGAAGAAGATTTCTCACTTGTGTGAAGTCAAATGTTTGTTCTTAGATTTATATGTTAATTGTAAATTTTTTAATCAACTAATCTGGGCAAATTTTCACGTTAAGAATTTTCGATTTGAGTAGAATAACCGGGGCAAATTTTTGGGCAGATTTCTCATGTTAATTGTAAAAAATTTCGATTCCTCCTTAGATTTTTATGTTCATTGTAAAATTTCTTAACTAAATAATCTGGGTTGTTGGTTTTATTCGTTGTTGAACAAATTTGCTCACAACAAAGAATTTTTGATGATCATTTTTCAAAAAATTGTGCATGAAAATTTTCGATTCATACTTTTTGGGCAAATTCTCGATTCATGATTTTTGGATGATAAAATTGCAGAGTAGTTAACATGTTCTTCTTCTCCAAGTTCTAGTGCAAATTTTAATTTATTTTTATGTAATTGTAGAGAGGATGATGCTCTCTTTCGGCTTGAGAAGATCCTCCAATGTGTCGAAGATAAAGAAAGAGCTTTAATGGGGAATCAATCAAAGGCACACACAGTATTCGATTTGGACCACAAACACTACCAAACTTTTTACCCATTAACTACACACATCCACTCATACACATTATTCACTTGGAGGCTGGGACCACAAGCAAACCTAACATATAAAAAAACCCCAGTTCACAAATAACAAACATAATATCCCGTCAAAACTAGGGTTTGTCAAAACTAGGGTTCGAAACACTTACAGTATGTAGGGGTGGATCTTCCATCCGCTTTTTGGTGTGAACGTTCACCATGGACTCAGCGACGAACTATTTCAGGCACGATGGAGTGACGATTTGGTTGGATAATTTCTGCAATTTTTTAGAATTTTGGGGATTTTTAGGTTCACATGGTAGCATCTATTTGGGTCTATGATGGGGATTAATGTATGTTGTGTACGAATGATTTCTGGCGCGGTGGAGGGAAGATTTCGTCGGATAATTTCTGGCATTTTTGGGTGGGGTTGATTTTTCAGACTTTTGGGGATTTTTTCGTCTGAGTGCTTGTATTATGTGTGAATGTGTGTGCATGTTGTGTTTGCCCGTCAATATGCTTCCAGTTGGCATCCATGTATACTGTTTCAGCCCTAAAAGGGCCTCATGTGACACGCACATGCGATTTTAGCCCGATCTAATTCGGGCTAATTTGTCCTTATTTCAAAAAAGAAAACTTACGGGCCTGATTTTGCCAACCCAAAAACTTACGGTCCTTATCTTGCCACCCCCTAAGTTACGGTCTGAAAAAAAAAGTTCCCAACATATTAAGACACGATATCATAATTTGTGCTAAATGATTTGCTGATATTTCATAAATTAATTATGCTTGCTTTTAGAATAATTATATTAATATATTTTACTAGGGAAAAACTATTTTTGACATGGTAAAGGATTTTTGGGTCTCTCCACAGCGTATCAAAATGGGTCCGCAAAGACGATTAGGTATATATGTTGGCTATGAGCCGCCTAGAATTATTTGCTATTTGGGGCCTTTGGCAGGAGGTTTGTTTACTGCAAGATTTACAGATAGTCACTTAGATGAGATGAACTTCCCATCCTTGGGGGAGAGGGGAATCGAATGATTCCAGTTGAAAGCCAGAAAATTGTCTGATGTGCTTTCTCTTTGCCTCATCAAGATCCATGCACCGCTCAATCTGAGTTGTAAGTGCAATGTATTCCAAGTCTTTATAAGATTGCGGATTTGATGCCCTATAGCTTTACTGATACTTTGAAAGTGACAAGATCTATCAGTGCAGCTGCGAATGTTCCTGCAAAGTTAGAAGTCCCAGTAATAGGGCAAGGTTCAGCCTCCCAAAGGAGTGATGCCCCCGGCATCGCCCGTGGTGGTGGGACAGCTGCTTCAGCTGCTCTTATCCCTGTTCGAAATATGGGGAGGCCAGTGGGTAGAAAGGTTACCGAACCCCAGAAGAGAATAGGAATGGAGGCATAAAATCCTCTCATTATCGGCATAGTGACTATATCAGACAATGTACTCTCCGACTATGAATATGCCCTCAAATGAACAATGGAACGATCAACGGACGCGTCGAAAATTTAATTGATGTCGGATAATAAATAAATCTCGATGTAAAGTGCATGTGAATACGTATTATTGGATCCCAATCGTCCATGCTACTCGATGGTGCTTTTGCCTACTCTGCCGCTCAAATTATTTAAGACGGCGATGTTGACCTGCACTCGGTTGTTGAATGTCAGCGAGGAGTCGGTTAGCCAAAATAGAAAGATGCAATGTAGGATGAACTAGACTGAATGGTTAAACATGATGTATTTGGCCGTATCAAGCCAGTACACATGGGCGTTAAAGCAGTTGGACATAAATAGATCTTTGTTCATAATTGCAATGATAAGAATGAGGTCATGCTTTGAAAAGCGAGGCTAGTTGCCTAAGAATTCTCGCAGCATCCTGACATTGATTACAAAAATACATACTATTCCGTTATGAACACCATCACTTTCTGCTAGTTAATCAGTTTACTAGTGCCCGAAAAACTGAACATACATCATATCATTATGGTTACAACGTATCTTTACAGGGATCTACATGGATATTTACGTGAAAGTCCCCGAAGGGATTTTATTACCCAAATCAAGCAGCTCTAACCCATAGAGCGCTTATGGAGTGATGTTGCATCGTTCATTGTATGGGTTGAAGCAATCTGGAGGGATGTGGTATAACCACTTACATGAATACTTGATTGAGAAGGGACAGAAGAACAGTGATATGTGTCCATGTATTTCATGAAACGAAGAAATGCTGGATTCGTCTGCCCATGTAGATGACATGAATGTCATCACTACCATAGATGAGGTCTACAAAGCAGCCCACTACCTTAAATCCAAATTCGAGATGAAAGCCCTAGGGAGGACTCGATTCTGCTTGGGCTTAGAGATGGAACATCGAAATAGTGGTTTGCTCATTCATTGGTCTGCCTATGTCCATAAAATACTTAGGTGATTTATCATAAACAAGGCATATCTTCTTACTACCCCCATGGTTGGTGGAAGTCTGGAAATGAACAAGGATCCGTTTTGTCCTAAACATGAGGATGAAGAGATCATTAGGGCAGAAACACCGTAACTTAGCACAACCGATGCATTACTGTATCTGGCGTAATATACTCACCCAGACATCATATTTTCCAGAATTTGTTAGCAAGATTCAGCTCCGCTCACACGATAAAGCATTGGAATGGATTAAAACACATCTTTAAATACTTGAAAGGCTCCAGTAACCTTAGACTATTCTTTCCCTACACTAAAGAGAGTGATATTCCGAAAGAAATTTTTGAGGTTAGGAGGATGCATACCGACTATCGATCTTCCTATGATATTGCAGCTAAGCATGGTAGTCGACTCCCAGAAGTACTAGTGCTAGCAAACTTATCCCTTATGCAGAGAATCCCAACGATGTGTTAGTTGGATTTGTTGATGCGGTTTATCTCTCTGACCTGCATAAAGAACATTCTCAAACTGGTTATGTTTTCACCATTGAGAATACGACTATATCTTGGATACCTATCAATCAAACTCTAGTTGCTACTTCCTAGAAGCATGCAGAGATAATTTCACTGCATGAATCCATAAGGGAGTGCATTTGGCTTCAGTCAGTCATAGACCATATTTGAGGAACTTGTAAACTAAAATCCACCATAGTAGACTACTTGCATCTTTGGAGGCATAGTTGCATGCATTGAGCAGATGAAATTAAGTTTCATTAAGGGCTATAATACCAAACATATCTTGTCAAAATTCTTCTGCAATCAGCAACAATAGAAATTCATGAATAGTGAGATGAAATAAGTGAGTTCCAATGAGAACATCGCATATTTGTTCACTAAGGCTATAGCAAAATCTTCATTTGAGAAACATGTGAAATGCATCAGCATGCATCGATTGTCCGAGCTGAGCAAGTGATTGCCCATCAGAATGAGCGGTCGTGTTACTTGTGTATACTTCAGGGGATACTTCACATGATTTTGGCCTTTGTGGTGGTGCATTGTGCTCTTTTCATCACCAAGTCTTTGTTTTCCCCACGGGATTTTGTTTGACTTGGAAAGATTTTTTTTATCGAGGCAACATCTTATGCAGCATGGTTATATTGCTGCTCAATACGAGGAGTGTTCTGAAATTATGATTCTGTGCTTCCCATTAATTGTGTCTTGCCTATACTATTAATAGTATGATACATAAATGGTAGGATTCTAGATCCTTCTAGAGACAGTAAGATTTTATTAGGTGTCTTTCCTTGTATAGAATCCTACGTATGGAAGTACTCTCATTGTAAAGCCTATATGAAAGCCCATCTATCAGTGTTATAACTATAATTGATTGATTTGATTCTTTATCTTTACTGCTTTCTTACAAACTCTTGACATATATATATATATATATAAACTTGGTCCTGTGTGAGAACTAAGAACCACTCATATACATTAGATCAATCAATAAGGAGTGTCCCAAATTTTGCCAAATCATCACTTATAAATGGCGTGTGGATGGCATTAATTAATGAGAAGGGTAATTTCATCCTTTCATATGTAACACCCCCGAGATATTCGGAGTATGCCACAACGCCCTGAATTCCTACCTGGGACCCACAAGGCTAATTTCATACACAATACACTCTAACCATCAAGGTTGTTATAATAATATCCAAACAATAATCAACCATTCGGATCATCCGATGAAAACTCCAACAACAATACATAATAACTCTAGAACAATAAATCAAACATATTATCAAAAGAAAGACTTCTATAGTACTCGAGTACCAACTAACAATTGTATGACAAAATAATCCCAAAAGACATGACTCAAAGGAATATAATATAATGCAGCACAGTATCACGCATGGCCGTCATTGTTATACTGTCCCGGTGTTCACTCGCTCGCTTGCTTCATACCTGAAATACATAAAATGTATTCCCCGAACGGGATTAGCCATGGAATAGCTAGTGCAAGTAATACAAATGAACCATTACATCTTACACAATAAAGCACATCCATTCATACTTTCAAAAAGTCGAGATAATGATTTTCAAAAATACAATATGTAAAATATGCCATAATAGTATAAACACTCATGATTAACCATGGCCCCAACCATGCGCGGATCCCTCGGAGGCCTCGTCGGACCCTCCCTGAGTAGTTAACCCCAATGTGTGTGGACCCAACCAAATGTGGATCCCTCTGAGGCCCCATCGGATCATCCCGGAGTGAATGTATACACTCTCACACATATATGATCACTTTTCACATTTAAGTATGTAAGTTCACGGGAATTTATTGCCATTGAGACATGATAAAATGTTCCGAGATGGTAATGGTTGATGGAATTCAAAGACTCCGAACCTAAACGATCCATACTATCAATAACTACACTACTGAAATCGAAACTAAAATACGCCCTAATACCCCGCCTACGAATCATGTAATTCATCAATTCGACATATAGAGGGCAGGTCGCAACCAAACCCACACGATTTCACAAAATTAAGAAACTACACCATAATTTCGTAGGGGAAACATTTATCGTGGGTAGATAATTCATACTCATTATGATTATATGAATAATTCGGAAAGGAATGAAGGAAAATAGCAAAATTCCAAAAATCCCGAAAGTTGGCATTCTGGACATTTGCCTCAAATTGGAAGTGAAAAGGAGGATTTGTTGATGTTAATCCACGCCAATAAATCGAAAGTGATGATAGTTGGTGATCGATTGGAGCTTCAGAGTGCATAAATTCCTAAATCACCTAACCATCGACTCCCGTAGCGAAAAGAGGAAAAAATGATGTTTTGTTCTGAAACAGAACTGTCCGTTGTTTAATATAGCAGACTCATTATGGCCATAACAGTACGACCATTATGTCCGTAATGCATCTCCGCATACGGCTGTAACACATCCCCTCATACGGCCATAATGCATCCCCTCATACAACCGTAACATACTGCAGTTTACGGTCGTAACCTACTTGCTGACAACAGGTTTATCCTGCTGTCCGGTCAGCCCCAAAAGACCTCAAAATGCGACGATCCCATAAATGTGACGAAGCGCATACGAAGAGTTCTCAATGACAAGTCTAAGTGCTATTCAAACACGCAATTACGACCCGTATGTGTCATCAATGAAAAGTGAAATACGTTATGAACGTGACTCAAGTCTGAAGATAATGTCAAACGATAAGCTAACTCACCGACTCCATCTAAAATCTCAAAAGGCCTGATATACCTCGGGCTAAGATTCCTTTCTTCTAGAAGCGGAAGACACTTTTCATCGGTGACACTTTTAGTAAAACGGGGTCTCTCACCTCGAACTCTCGAAGTCAACGATGAACATCAGCAAAAAGATTTTTGTCGATTTTGAGCGATAAACAATCCGTCTCGAATGATAGAAATATTTTCCTTGGTTTCAACAACATATCTGGCTCCGTCCCGACTAACTCCGAGGCTTGATCCCAACAAAGTGGAGATCTACACCGCCTACCATACAGGGCCTCAAAAGCTGCCATTTTGATCGACGCATGCTAACTATTATTGTATTGAAACTCGAGCAAAGGCAAATGAAGTTGCCAGTCACTACTCCAATCTAAAGCGCATGCCCATAGCATATCTTCCAACGATTGAATTGTCCGCTCAGTTTGACCGTATGACTGTGGATGGAAAGACATACTCTGTAACACCACCAGAAATTACACAGCAATGTCACACGCCGTAGACCCTTTTTCAAAAGGATCTACCAGGCTAAATACCACAAAAAACTCAATGTCAGGCCGGCTGGGGTCAAACTACATAAGGACACAGACAAGTGAGGTCGAATACTCAAAATACACCGTCAAGGTTATACAACAAAATCAAAACCGAATGAAATCTCATTACAACACATACCCACATAGGGGTCGGTCTATAATAGCGGAAATGAGATCCAACTCAACAATATAAAGAACTCTAACTCCCGATTGATTAGTATTGTAGCTTGTCATCCATGCCGACCTTGTGACTGCTCCCTCGAACTAAGTATACCTGAAATGCATGAAACGTGTTTCTGCTATTTTAGGGGTTAGCAATTCGAATTTGCTAGTGCAAGGGTTTAATCATACAAAATATAGCACGCAAATATCAGTCATGGGTCAAACATCATCAAACATTAAGGGAAGTTCCCGACAGGTTTTTAAAATTTAGAAAACAAATCAAGTCTTTTAAAAGGAATCATCATCTCGGGAGTTTTAGAAAATGGAAATGCCTTTTGAGATCTCAAGTCCGAAGTTATAAAACCTTTTCAAAACATTAGGTCTCAGCCCAAATACCGTTCCACATCACAAGTATTTTATAAAATAGAAAACCTTTTTGGACCTCGAGTCCTTAGTTACAAACCATTTCAAAATCGTTAAGGTCTTAGCCTAAATCTCATTTCAAATCGCAATACATGGAAACAATTACAGGGTCCACGACCCAGCAACCAAACATCACAACATAGGCCCATAAGCTATCCCGGCCCCGCACTCGCAAGTTCGCACCCCAGAGACCCCGTCAGATCATACCTGGTTGGATACTCATGGTCGAACACAGTTCGCACTCGCAAGTGACAAACTCCGGAGGTCTCACCTGACCCTACCTGGTATCACAACACAATGTTCATACTCGCAAGTAATAAACTCCAGAGGCCCCATCGTATCCTACCTGGCACCACATAATATTAGATTTAGACCCGTACTCGTAAGTACCGTATCCTAAAGTCCTAGTCAAGCCTTACGTGGTTAAACCCAGCCCAAACCACGGTGTCCCGACCTGTACTCGCAAGTACCGAATCCAGAGGCCTCGTCAGACCTTACCTAGTTGAACACAGCGCCATAACAATCCACAACACACATCAACCATCACAATGATTACCACGAACAACACACAACAAACGTAACATATCCAATCATTTAACAACGCATCATAATACACTAATGAACAAATTAAAACTCGCAAGTGTACGAATCGCTTTTGTAGGTAGCGAAAAGTAACTCCAAGGTCGATCTCACAAGGAGTTGGAAACGGTTTGAAGTTCAATTATGTTTGGCAAATAGTCGAATTAGAACAAAGAGAGCAACATAAATTAAAACACAATTAAACATTCGATTGAGGGAAAATCAAGAACACGAGTGTAGAAAATTAAATAAATCCGAAATGAACGAATTAATGGTAAGGATTATCTAGAGATTACTATTATGAGAATGGTATGGGAGTTTAGAATCACCGACACACACGTTATCAATCATTAGCTTCGATACTCAAAGAATTTAAGGTTTGGAATCACCAATTGCGCACAATTAAAAGAAACCCGTTTGATGGCGGCAAATTCTAAAATCGTGATAGTTCTTTTCAAAAACAAGAGAAACTCCTTTGATGGGGATGAATCCCTACTAACAATTGACTAGCTAAATACCGTTGATGGGTTAATTCGCTAAAAAATCGCGGAAAAAGGATTGGAACATTCACGATCACTTCTATCGGGTCGTTTGATGGCGAACACCGACAAAAACCCTCGATTTTGACAATAATAACAACTATGAAATAGGTTTGATGATCTAAATCATAAGTTCTCTTGCATCTAAACAATATTCGTGCGCAATATCATCAAGAACACCGATAAATTATGAAGAACAAAGAAAGAGGAACAATCCCAAACTCTTACCTATAAAATCAATCAAAGCTAACAACTAAAAACATGTGTGTGGTTCAATCTAAACACCCATATGATAAGATTATCTACTCATGATTATTTCAACAATAATAGCAAGAATCATAGAATAAAACATGGTAGAAATCTTCCCTTGCAAAAACAAAATCGAATCCCCGAGGAAGGTTTGATTTTCTTCCTTCAAAAACTCACAAAATCTTCTCACAAATTATGAATACCACTCACAAATGTATCTCTAGATGTTTAAAATATCAAAACCAAGATGAAAACTGAGTTCAAGAGTATTTTTCTCCAGTTTTTCGGCTCTCCCTATTTGTGTCTAGGGTTTTCCCTTTTATACCCGTCACAAAAATCACAAAAAAAATACGCAGAACACATTTACTGCACAGCAGGGGCGGATCGCTATCCGGGTGTCCACCAAAAGAAACTGCCGCGCGGTCTGAATTTGGGATTGCGGTCCAGGTTGTGAGTCCGTGGTCTAGAAGCCATATCTCCATCAATACACCTCGGAATGTAGCATATAATATACCGTTGCGAAGCTGATTTCACGAGGAATCTATACATATAGAGAACACATCCTAACCAAGTAATGAATCTGTAAATTAGGAAATACTACCGACATTGATTAATTCTTCATCGTTTAAGCTCTGTTCTTGCTCCCGACTTGCTCTTGATCGTCATAAACTCCAATATTAGCCTTAAAAGCACCTATTTCACCAAAATCTTCGTCCGTCTACCTACAAAATAAAATCACAACATACCAAGCATAAAAAGCACAAAAACACTTAAAACAAACAAAAGCACGACTCAATAGAATAGAATGAGACGATCAAAAATCGACTCATCAAATCCCCCCAAACCTAGACCTTTGCTTGTCCCCAAGCAGAAAGAAATAAAACACACGACAAAGAAAACAAGGAGGATTGAATAATCAAGTT
Source organism: Orobanche coerulescens (assembly GCA_033398695.1). Taxonomy (NCBI): domain Eukaryota; kingdom Viridiplantae; phylum Streptophyta; class Magnoliopsida; order Lamiales; family Orobanchaceae; genus Orobanche; species Orobanche coerulescens. The sequence goes on from CM065808.1 coordinate 178,745,329, forward strand.
AATCGTCGGGTATACATACAATCAACCGGTAATGTAAAAGTATTTTAAAGTCTCATAATTCGTCATGGAAGCGTAAACTCACAAATGAATAGACAACAATGGCACTTAATCGAACATGCAAGAAAACAAGTCTTAGTAGTCCCTCACAGAATTTTATCGATTCACTCATCTCTCAAGTGTTTAGATAGGTCAATACACTCAACTCGATTCGAGTGGAAAGTTCTGCTATATGCTTTCACTTCTTCTCTTCATCAAACACATCAATATTCACAAAACACAAGTCATAGGGTCTTACTTTTGGTTGTAACAGGGCTGTGGCTCAGGTTGGAAAAATTTGGCCAGTGGTTACAAGTTTAGTCCAAGTAGAGCATATACAATCCTCATATATATGAAATAAACACTCAAAGCAAGATCGACCACTCTACTTCAATTCTCCCGTATATATAATTTTTTTTCAATTTTAGGCCTTGTTAAGTGCAATTCTTTTGATATTGGCCTAGTTCTAACAACCCAACGGCTTTCCCTTTTATTTTTCTTAGGCTCACTCCTCTCCTCCCCTTTCTTTTCTAGCCCACTATTATTAATATTATTTTTTTATTATTTTTTTTAGTGAGGCTCATTATTTTTAGGGGAATGGGAGAGAAGATTTTTGCGTCTATACACCACAAACTTTGCACATCCTCGTTTTTCAAATATACCCTCTCATGCTCTTACGAGGACCAACACTTGGCTAAGTAATGGCTTTTAGATATGGAGCTATAAGATGCGGGTTTTTCAAACAAAAATACGGCTAAAGGCTCAATGGGACTAGCAAAGGATATTGATATCAAATGGTGGGTATTTTAGATAAGTAGGTTCAAGACAAAGAATGGGCGGCCCTGACCATTTCTCGTGTATGTAAATATCAACATATCATCTGACAAAATCATGCGAGTTCTAAAGAATACAAACCATAAGAAGAGAAATCACACATGAAAGAATTTTACCGCTAAAAGTAAACGGTTCAACTAGGCACGACTACCACACTCATTCTTTACACATCAAATCAGGTTACCAAAACTATACATTCACACGCAAGGTCAAACAATCAATTAGATTTATAAAACTCTATGAGCCAAGTACAAACACAACTAATCATCCATATACCCCCACAGTTAACGAGGTTATTATAATCCAACTACTACATCACGCTAGATAAAATAAAGAAAAGAAACAAAAAAAATCAAAAAAGATCACGCAAACTAAAAACAAGTGAAAATCAACGAATTTCACCCCCCCCCCCCCCCCCAAAAAAAAAAAAATAAAAAAACTAAACCTTTGCTTGTCCTCAAGCAAAAGAAAGAAGTTGGGAAAGATGCTAAAATGCAAATTAAAAAGAAAGGAAACAAAACTACCGGATTAAGAAGTGTGGTTTTTGATCGCGGGGCACCATGCTTTTGTGCTCGGGTCTCAACTTTCAATAGGTTAGGCTTCTTCTCATAAATACCTCATTTTTAGATTTCCTACAAACACCACAAACAAAAACAAATAAAAACAATAATAATAATAATAAAAAAAGCGCTAAAAATTTAAAAACTCCCTTGGGTTGCCTCCCAAGCAGCGTTTTTTATAGTCTTTAGCTTGACTCTTCAGCTTCTTCTATCCTGGATTAAATGGAAATGTGTCAGGTCCATCTACATAGCCCGTTATTTTTCGCTCTTTTTCCTTCGTCAGGATATGGATAATGGTTCCATGGATTTCCATTGGGAGCGTTTTTGTCACCATTTCAATTTTCATTATGGCTGTCACCATGAAATGTCTTCCTTGAAGAATAAGTGACGTGATTTTTGTTGGTGATGTTTCTTCTATGTTTGGTATCACGAAATCCATCGGGGCCATCACCTCCCCCAAACCTAGTTGCGAGTATATTGGTTTTTACGTTAAATTAATACCCGCTCCTAAGTTCGCAGTGGGAACTTCTTTCTCCACGAAAAGAACTTCCATGTAAAAGCTTTCTAGGTCCTCCTTTCGATGCACTGATTCGACTGGCTGGCTCTTATTCTCTTTAATTGGATTCTCGATTGGATCTTTAGATTTCTCCCAAGGAATTCGAGTCTCGTAAGATTGAGTAGAAGTTTCTCGGATTTCTTCATCGTTCGACTCATCCTCTATAATCGCCATAGATTTCTCCGATTGACTCGTCAATTTTTCTTTCTCAAGTTCTTATACATGTGCCGCTATTTGCTCCAAGTAAATCTCTATGTTCTTCACAGAGGCTTCAACCGAGTTCATACTCTTTTTGGCTTCCTCTCGGCTTGCTTTACTATCTTAGATGAATGAAGCCAAGCTGTTGTCAAGAGAAATCGTGCTTTGTTCCTTCGCAAGTTCACTTTGAAAGTCAGAGTTGCTATTATAGTATATCGGTGTGTCGACGTTGTACGGGATAGGGTTTTTGTTCTTCCACGAATAGTTTAGGTGGTTTCCCAGATCCAGATGATACTCGTTTGGTGGAGGAGTGTTTCTATAATCATTCTAGTAGTCATTCCTCCGATCTTCCCATTCAGGCGTTTCTTCATTATGCCCCATAGCCCAATAAGATTGCTCCGGTTCTTGCTTGCAGTCATAGCTATATGGGCAGACATTAGCACCCTGCCCGTTCATTCCATATGCATAGCAAACTTTTCTTCGTTGATGTTCAAATTCCATAAAGTTCTGATCATATTAACTTATTCCACAATCCCGATAACTGTAATTCTTCTCGTAGTCCATCTCGCAACGTGTTACTCTTCTTGGGTTTGTTCCAACTGTATTGCATTTGTCAATCAATGGTAGAAGCGTATTCCCAATGATCTTCTACTAAGCGCTGCAATATCAAAGAGTTAGAACAAAATTTTTAGAGAATTAAGGAAACGAAAATAATAAAAACAGAGAAAATAAATAACGCGAAAATAAATAAATAATAAATACAGGCCAAAAACACGGGAAATAAATAATTCAACTATTATTAAAACAAAACTAAAAATTAAACGCCAACTCCCCGGCAACGGCGCTAAAAACTTAATGAACAATCTAAAACTCGCAAGTGTACGAATCGCTTTTGTAGGTAGCGACAAGCAACTCCGAGATCGATCTCACAAGGAGTTGGAAATGGTTTGAAGTTCAATTATGTTTGGCAAATAATCGAATTAGAACAAAGAGTGCAACATAAATTAAAACACAATGAAACATTCGATTGAGGGATGATCAAGAACACAAGTGTAGAAAATTAAATAAATCCGAAATGAACGAATTAATGGTAAGGATTATCTAGATATTACTATTATCAGAATGGTATGGGAGTTTAGAATCACCGACACACATGTTATCAATCATTAGCTTCGATACTCAAAGAATTTAGGGTTTGAAATCACCGATTGCGCACAATTAAAAGAAATCCGTTTGATGGCGGCAATAATAACAACTATGATATAGGTTTGATGATCGAAATTATAAGTTCTCTTGCATCTAAACAATATTCGTGCGCAACATCATCAAGAACACCGATAAATTATGAAGAACAAAGAAAGAGAAACAATCCCAAACTCTTACCTAGAAAATCGTCGAAGCTAACAAGTAACAACATATGTGTGGTTCAATCTAAACACCAAGATGGTAAGATTAGCTACTCATGATCATTTCAACAATAGTAGCAAGAATCATAGAATAAAATAGTATAAATCTTTCCTTGCAAAAACGAAATCAAATCCCCGAGGAAGGTTTGATGTTCTTCCTTCAAAAACTCACAAATCTTCTTACAAATTATGAATATCACTCACAAATGTATCTCTAGATGTTTAGAATACCAAAACCAAAATGAAAACTGAGTTCAAGAGTATTTTTCTCCAGTTTTTCGACTCTCCCTATTTGTGTCTAGGGTTTTCCCTTTTATACCCGTCACAAAAATCACAAAAAAACGCAGAACACATTTACTGCACAGCAGGGGTGTATCGCGATCCAGGTGTCCACCAAATGAAACTGCCGCGCGGCCTGAATTTGGGATTGCGATCCGGGTTGTGAGGTCGTGGTCTAGAATCCATATCTCCCTCAATACACCTCGGAATGTAGCGTATAATATCCGTTGCGAAGCTGATTTCACGAGGAATCCATAAATATAGACAACACATCCTAATTCGAAGTAATGAATCTGGAAATTAAGAAATACGACCGACATTTCTTCATTCTTCATCATTTAAGCTCTGTTCTTTCTCCCGACTTGCTCTTGATCGTCATAAACTCCAATATTGGCCATAAAAGCACTTATTTCACCACAATCTTCGTCCTTCTACCTACAAAATAAAAAAACAACATACCAAGCATAAAAAGCACAAAACACTTAAAAACAAACAAAAGCACGACTCAATAAAATAGAATGAGACGATCAAAAATCGACTCATCATACACATCCAAGTGTATAAATCAATCAACATAATAGTTAGGACCGACACAACTTCATATCACATAATAATTCACAATACATCTAAATACACATCCAAGTGTATTATCAAACCAATACAACATCACAATCTACACATTTTCACTATAAGGAACAATTGAACACCAAACATCATAAGAAGATACCAACAAAGACAATTCACATAAGCACAATCAACAACAATGAACAAACCATCACAATTCCATTATACAACTTCAATCCACATGATATAAATCGTATAGACAAGAATACTTGCCTCGGAATCAACATGTGAATACTCTGACGAACACGGTTTGACCGGAAAATCCCAAAAACCTCCAACCTCCATGGGAAACAACAACAACACAATCACTACGAGAATAACAACCATAAACGGTGGAAAACATGCCTAACGCCTGAAAGAAACTCATTGAAACATTTAATCGAACATTAAATGTTTAAGGCTCCCCCAAGAACACAATAATCATAAATCGGGTTGAACGAATCCAAGATATGGATATACAATCCATATAATACGATTAACAACACCCAGTAACACTAATCGGTTCACATAATCGGACTAAAATCGAGATCAAGAATAAATTCCCAAAAATTGTTGAAAAAGGATTTTCAAGGAATTATCTCAATCCAGATGAAAAATCAACAAATGATGATGTTAAACATGATCGAGACGTCAATATATCATGATAATCTGCTCAAGGATTGAATCCCTTGTCAAATCGCCCAAGGCCGAGAGGAAATGATGAAATGAGGCTGAAAAAACGCGAATGTCCTATTGATACACCTGAACAAAATGGCCCAGAACACGGCTCAAACATCACCGTGTTGGGCGCAATGTTCTGAAAGTTGGCGAATACCTGAAGGAAACAGCGCAAGAACACGACCCAGATTGACGCGTGTTAAACGCCGTGTTCGCACAAACAACACAACACCCGCACCAAATGCGATCGTGTCTCTCGACTGTGTTAGCCTCGCCAGTACATACGCTCCCCCCAATACATACACGGCGCACACACAGCCCTAATTCGGTCGTGTCACAAACGACCCAACACACGGCACAACCAGCACCGTGTTCCTCCAGAATTGGCGAAAACGTCTCCATGAGTCGATGAACTGATATGAAGAGGAATCAACGACAACATAAAACATACAATAACAGGAACACACATACAAATCATCACAGAAATAACTTCATAGGATTCATGTTAAAAGTCAAACACGACAACACAGTCTCAATATACACAGTCAACAAAGAAATATTCAACCAAATCAAGGAACATTAAACCCAAAACGACAAATAATTCCAGATAACCAAAAACTAAAATCTCAAGTGTTACATTTTACCCCATTAAAAATAAGTTTCATCCTCGAAACTTAAAATAAATGTCAACAAGAACAAAGCAAACAAATAGCAAGAAAAATAATCGCCAAGGATCCCTGCTAGTCGATCTCAATATCGATGCTAAGGCCTGAATCTCAAACATACCAGATACTGTTTCATAGTACTGAACTCGATACCCCTCATGTCCATAATTATAACAAGTCACTGGTGGTTCTTTATAATTTGCACGAACATGACCCGAAATATTATAGTTGCAACATCTCGGCGCACCACCGGAAGTCAACGATACCGACTTGGAACTCTTTGATCCTACGATCGATAGAGAAGGTCCCACAAATGATTGATACGAGGGTCGAGGTTTGGAAACCCCAGTTCCCTTACTTCTTGATAAATCGTTAGAAGTCTTCTACTTCTTTGCCACGGACATAGGTTTCGTCGACAATTGAGTCATCTCGAATGCTAAATCGTCAGAAGTTTTCAAGGTAGTACACATGAGAGGAGCCATACACTGCAGAACACTAGGTTTCATGCACATATCAAAGTAATAGATCTTGTCCGCTTCACTCCTCAATTGCTCACGAACATAACACAGCTACTGGTTATAATCGACTATAGCTTGGGATATCGACACATCCTGAGGCATAGCCGATAAAAACTCAACAATCCTGCACTCTCGGACAGGCAACGGATAATATTCTGCCTCCATGGCAGCTTGAGCTCAGCCCAAGTAGATGTACGGTCTCTAGGCGCTACGACCTCCCACTAGTCTGCAGCTTTCTTGTCAAGGAGGTACTGAGCAATAGGCACCCTCCTCTCATCATGACAGGTTACAACATCAAACGTTCTTCCTAACTGGAAGAGCCAGTTCTCCCAACCTAACGAATCAGAAGAACCCAAAAAATGGGGCGGATGCATTTCATCATGCCTTGGAGCCACTTACTATCTCTATTATCCACAACTCGGGTCTCAATCTGATGCTCATCCTGATTCATCTGTGCCAATTAGGCTGCCACCTGATGAAGAATGGTGGCAACGCTAATGTCAACATTAACTCCAGCTGCTTGCCTCCGATCACACGACTGGTCTTCATGACCATCTGTACTGGATTGATCGGTGCTCGTCAATGAACGAGTCCCCTCACCACATTCATGGTTATCACCACGGCCTTAGCATCTACTTATCGGCATACTTACCACACAACCATTCAGTACAATGAAACATAATATAGCATAACAACATACTAAAAATACTTACTCAGTGCAGTATAACAACATATGATAACAAATAGTAATGCAGCAAAATATCCACTCAGGATAACTAAACAAACACAAGAATCACGACTGTAACAGATGGAACTTACGGCCACAATCGACGAATAATACGATCGTAATAAAAGAACACTTACAGCCGTAACCCACTACTCATATGGTCGTAAACATGATGCTGAACAGTAGGAATAGTTCAACAGCTCCGAACGTAGCCACGACACAAAAATACAGAAATTCGCGAAGTGCTTACGTATGGGTGCAACATACAGATCTAAGCATCACCATCTCGCACAAAAGCGGTACCATACGAGCTACGACACAAATCCAAACCATGCAACACACATTTAAAACGCAATCCCAAATTTCTCCAACGAGAATGGCAACATAACAATTACGTCAAAACTAATTGGCCTATCACGCAAATGCATTAGTCCCAACTCTAACCTATCGCCATAAGTGATATATCCACATTGTGCACATGTTATATCCAAACTCATTTATACGAATTTTTTCTCGAGAATGATAACCATTCCACAAATCAGAAAATTTTCCAACACTAAACTTGAAAGTTTAAACCGATAAAATTGTGAAATATTTTTCGCTAACACGTGTGAACTATAATTGTTCTTCCAGATAAACTAGTTAAAATAAAAGTTTCCATCTTTCACCATTTCCAAAAGTAAAATCGCATTTTATTAAGGGAAGTTCCTGAGAGGTTTTTAAAGTTTAGAAAACAACCTAAGTCTAAGAAAACGAATCATCATCTCGGGAGTTCTAGAAAATGAAAATGCCTTTTGAGATCGCAAGGCCGAAGTTATAAATCCTTTTTGAAACATTAGGCCTCAGCCCAAATATGTTCCACTTCACAAGTGTTTTATAAAATGGAAAATATTTTTGAACCTAGAGTCCTTAGTTGTAAACCATTTCAAAATCATTAAGGTTTTAGCCCAAATCTTATTTCAAGTCGCAATACACGGAAATAATCATAGGGTCCACGACCCAGCAAGCAAACATCACAACATAGGCCATAAGCTATCCCAGACCCACACTCGCAAGTGCACACCCAAAAGACCCTGTCCGACCATACATGGTTGGATACTCATGGTTCAAACACTGTTCGCACTCGCAAGTGATGAACTCCAGATGTCTCACCGGACCCTGCCTGGTACCACCAGAGGCCCCGTCTGACCCTGCCTGGTACCAACAATACTTGATTTCGACCCGTACTCGCAAGTACCGAATTCCAGAGTCCTCGTCAAGCTTTATCTGGTTAAACCCAACACAACACCACTGTGTCCCAACCTGTACTCACAGGTACCGAGTTCCAGAGGCCTCGTTAGACCTTAACTTGTTGAACACAGCTCCACAACAATCCACAACACACATTAACCATCATAACAATCCCCGCGAACAACACACAACAAACAAAACATATGTAGTTGTTCAACAATACATCATAATACACGTCCAAGTGTATAAATCAATCAACGCAATGGTTAGGACCTACACAACTTCATATCGCATATTAATTCACAACATGTAGAAGTACACATCCAAGTCTATTAAACCAATACAACATCACAATCTACATATTTTCACTATAAGGAACAAGCGAACACCAAACATCATAAGAAGATACCAACAAAGACAATTCACATAATGCACAATCGACAAGAATGAACAAACCATCACAATTCCATATAAATCGTATAGACAAGAATACTTGCCTCGAAATCAACATGTGAATACTCTGACGAACACAGCTTGGCCGCATAACCCCGAAAACCTACAACCTCCGTGAGGAAAACATCACAATCACTACGAGAATAACAACCATAAACGACGGAAAACATGCCCAACACCCTAAGAAAACTCATTGAAACATTTAATCGAACAATAAATGTTCAAGGTTCCCCCAGGAACACAAAAATCATCAACCGAGTTGAACGAATCCAAGATATGGATATACAATCCATTGAATATAGTTAACCACATACAAAACACCAATCGATTCATGATAATCGGACTAGAATCGAAATCAAGAGTAAAACCCCAAAAATAGTTGAAAAGGGATTTTCAAGGAATAACCTCAATTCGGACGAAGAATCAACAAATGGTGATGTTAAACATGATCAAGACCTGAATAAATGATGATAATATGCTCAAGGATCCAAACCCTTGTCAAATCGCTCGAAGCCGAGAGAAAATGATGATATGAGGCTGAAAAACATGACTGTCCTATTTATACACCTGAACAAGACGGCCCAAAACACAGCTCAAATATCACCGTGTTGACCGTTGTGTTCTGAAAATTGGTGAATACATGAAGAAAATGGTGCAAGAACACGGCCCAGATTGACGCGTGTTCAGCGCCGTGTTTTCACAACCAGCACAACACCTGCACCAAACACGAATGTGTCCGTCAGACGTGTACCGACTCGCGAGTACAGATGCTCCCTACACACACATGGGTCGCACACCCAGCCCTAACTCGACTATGTCACAAACAACCCAACACACGGTGCAACACCGTGTTTAGTGTCGTGTTCCTCCAGAATTGGCAGAAATGCCTCTACAAGTCGATGAACTGATATATAGACGAATCAACGATCACATAACATACAATAACACGAATACACATAAAAATCATCACAGAACTAACTTCATAGAAATCATATTAAACGTCAAACACGACACAGTCTCAATATACGCAGTCAACGAAGAAATATTCACCAAGAACATTAACATAAAATGATAAATAATTCCAGATAACCAAAAAACACAAATCTCGAGTATTACATACTCAATCTCGACTCGGTACCCAAGGCCTGCTGGGCTGACTGCCAAAAATGCGACACAAAACGGCCATCCCGATCAGAAACGATTGTCTTAGGCGTAACGTACAGTCTCACAATTTCCGCCACAAATACTCTAGACAACCTCTCTTGTCCCCAAGTATACTTGATGCCTAGGAAGCATGCAGATTTGGTTAAATGATTGACTATCACCCATATATTCATTCCGATTTTAATCCTTGGCGTCCCCTTGATAAAGTCCATGGAGATATCTTCCAAATTCCACTCGAGAATAAGGAGCAGTTTCAATAGCCCGACTGGTCGATTGATGCTCGATTTTCACTTACTAGTAAGTCAAATACCATAATACGAACTCCGTGACCTCTTTCTTCATATTACTCCACCAAAAATTCTTTCTTAAGATGTTTGTATATCTTACTCATTCCTGTACGGATTGAGTAAGGCGTAGCATGCTCCTCTCAGAGTATTCTCCGCCTCAACTCTAACTCATTCAGAACACAGAGTCTTCTCTGGGACCTCAAATACTGTCCTTATGGACCATAAAACCAGGGGCTTACCCTTAACCATATCTGCCTTCAGTTGAATGATCATCGGTCACTCAACTACTTCTCTTTGATGTCATCAACTAAGGATGAAGTAATCTAGAGAGTACAAAATCAATCAACTCTCTTCGAATATTCATTTGAGGTGTGATAACCTCAAGCATCTGAAGTGATACCGGCTTCCATTTCAACGCATCCGCCACTACGTTGGGTTTCCCCGGATGGTAAAGGATCTCCAAGTCGTAATACTTTAGCAACTCCATCCAACAATGCTGTCTCATATTCAGCCCTTTCTGGCTGAAAATGTATTTTAGACTATTATGGTTGGTATAAACCCAAGAGGAAGAGCCATATAAATAATGGCGCCAAATCTCTAATGCGAACACGACTGCGGCTAATTCCATGTCTTGAGTCGGATAATTCATCTCATGCGGCTTCAACTGTCGTGATGCAAAATCTATCTTCTTATCGTGCTGCATTAGTACACGCCCGAGTCCCTAGCACGATGCGTCACTATAAACTGAAAACCCATCATTCCCTTGAGGCAGGGCTAAAATCGGCGCTGTAGTCAAGCACCTTTTCATCTCTTCGAAAATATACTGAAGCGATTTAGAATGGAAAATTCTAAAAGAGAGTTCCTGCCTATGCGACGTGGCATAAAAATTTACTTAGAAATGTGTCCACAAAGTAAGGAAAATGAGTAAGGAACCCTGAGCTTCCGCAGTGGGTAGCCTCATGTACACTATGATTTACACTGGAAAGATGCTTGCCTCAACTGCAATGAGATCGGCAATTGAAGGAGGCACTATCCAAAACTTGATTACAATGCACCTTCATGTACGGAACTACTGGTTTTGGGAATGAATTGTTCCGTAATCGTTTATTCTACTTTTTGGATACTTGATTCTGGTGCAAGTTCTCACATATGTATAAGGATTCAGGATTTGGAATGAAGTAGGAAGCTTGGAGCTGGAGAAGTGATGGTGATAGTCGACAGTGGGCATAGTGTTGAGACTACTAACATCGGATCACGTATGTTAGATTTAGAATCCGATTTTACTATTACTTTAGATGATGTACTTGTTTTGCCCAAGGGGCAAAAATATTGTATCAATTCTGGTCATGGACCGTAAAGGATATCATTTCTTTACTGGAGGTGGATCCTATCGTATTTATTTTGGAAATAAATTGGCTGGTACAGCTACATTACTAAATGATTTATACCATTTATAAAGAATAAAACTAATGTGAACACTATAACTAGGAAACATGGTAGAGATGAAACAAACCAAGAGCTTAAGTGGCATCTTAGACTTGGTCATTTTGGTTAGACTAAGGTTCATAAAATGGAGAAAGATGGGCTTACGGGTACATTGGGATCAGATCCCTATCCAACTTGTGAATCTTCCCTTCAAGGCAAAATGACTAAGTTACCCTTCATAGGGACTTTTGAAAGAGCTGGTGAAAAACTTGGATTGATCCATACCAACGTACGTAGCCCTTTTAAAGTAGCACAAGACGGTTTTCAGTATTTCATTATATTCATAGATGACCATACTAGGTATGGATTCGTGTACTTAATAAAACATAAATCTGAAGCCTTTGATAAATTCAAGGAATTCAAGGCCCTAGTTGAAAACCAATCAGACCATCATATTAAAGCACTTCGGTCGGACTGAGGTGGCAAGTATATGAGTACTGAGTTTGATGAGTTCTTGAAAGAACTAGGAATAGTGTCACAATTTATACCTCCATCTACTCCACAATTAAATGGTGTGTCATAATGAAGGAACCGGACTTTCTTGGACATGGTTCGCTCCATGCTTAACTATATTGATTTGTTGATTTACTTGTGGGGTTACGCGCTCCTTAGTACTGCACATATCTTGAACAGATGTCCTTACAAGTCCACTCCCAAGACTCCACATGAGATGTCGAGAGGTAGGAAGGCAAGTCTTAACCATATTAGGATTTGGGGATGTCCTGCTTATGTCAAGAAGACTAAAGTAGAGAAATTGGAAGCTAGGTCTGCCAAGCGGTGTTTCATAGGATATCCAGGGGATTTCATGGGATATTTATTCTATATGCATGAAGATCATAGGATCATCGTTGCTTTACAAGCACACTTTCTTGAATATGAGTTTATTCAGGAAGGAGGCGTAGGCCGAAATATTTCTTTAGAAGAAATAAAAGAAACGCCTAATGAGGCACATGTACAAGACATTGAAACAGAACCTTCTGAAATACAACACACCCTTGCAGGTCTAGTAGAGCTTCTCATTTACCTGAGAGGTATAGCTATCTGCATCAAGAGGAACTGGGTCCTCATGAGATGACACAAAGATCCAAGAGAATGATCCCTCCACATATGACCAAGCAATGGTAGATGTGGACTCCGCGAAGTGGCGAGAGGCTATGGAAGCTGAGATAGACTCTATGCATGCTAATGATGTTTAGACTTTAGTAGATCATCCTAAGGGCATAGTGCCTATAGGGAACAAATGGATCTACAAGAGAAAGACTGGTGGAGATATCAAGGTTGATACCTATAAGGCCAGGCTTGTGGCGAAGGGTTATTCCCAAAGAGAGGGGACGAATTACTTCGAGACCTTCGCATGATGATTTCCATAGCATCCCACTTAAATTATGAATACGGAAAATGGATGTGAAAACGACATTCTTAAATGGATTCCTCTAGGAGGAGATCTACATAGAACAGTCTAAGGGATTCATATCTGAGACTGATATTCATAAAGTATGCAAGCTTCAGCGTGCCATTTATGGACTGAAGCGAGATTCGCGAAGTTAGAATCTATATTTTGACAAGACAGGCAATGAGTTTGATTTTATCAAAAACGAAGAAGAGCCATGTATTTTCAAGAAGGTTAGTGGGAGAAAAATTGCATTCTTAATATTATATGTAGATGACATTCTACTAATAGGAAACAACATAGGAATGCTCAGTTCTGTGAAAGCTTGGCTTTCTAATGAGTTCTGAATGAAAGACTTGGGAGAAGCCACCTATGTTTTTGATATTCGTCTCTACCGGGATGGAGCGAAGAGAATGTTAGGTCTTTCTAAAACCCTCAATATAGAAAAGATCCTGAGGCGTTTGAGGATGGAAGATTCTAAAAGAGGGTTCCTACCTATGCGACATGGCATAAAACTTTCCTTAGAAATGTGTCCCCAAAGTGAGGAAGACAAAAAGGAAATGAGTAAGGTACCCTATGCTCCGGCATTGGGTAGCCTCATGTACGCTATGATTTGCAGTAGGCCGGACATTGCCTATGTTGTGAGCATAGTAAGTCAGTTTCAGTCAAATCCAGGGCATGAACATTGGACTGCTGTAAAGAACATTCTTAAGTACCTGAGAGGACTAAAGACTTGGTTCTTACATGCGGCGGTGGAGAACTCAAAGTGGCGGGGTACACGGATTCAAATGAGACATGGATGTAAATATGTCCACATCAGGGTGTATCTTTACTCTGAATGGTAGAGTAGTATCTTGGAGAAGTACCAGACAAAGCGTGACTGCAATTTCCACATATCAAGTCGAATATCAGTGGCCATGGAGGCTGCTAAAGAAGCATTTGGATTAAGAAGTTTACTGAGGAACTTCAAATGATCCCTGACTCAGATCAGCCTGTGGCGCTGTTTTGCGACAACGACGGAGCTGTTGCACAGGCTAAGGAGCATAGGGCTGACCATAATACCAAACATATTGAGAGAAAGTATCATTTTGTTAGAGAAATAGTTCAAAATGGGAATGTTACAATGCAGAGAGTAGACACAGCAAATAACATCATTGATCTGCTGACCAAGCCACTATCTCATATGGTCTTAGAGCGACATCTGAAGAGTGTTGTTATTAGATACCAGAACTTAGATACCATTGTTTCTTCTATTGAGTGCAAGTGGGAGATTGTTAGGAATATGCCCTCAAATGCCATTCAGAGGATGGGAAAGTGAGAGCATTGTATTGTAATTATGAACATAAATTGAATAAGGCCTTTATTATTGCTATATTATTATATATCATTACCCTCATGATTTGGTATATAGAATAATATTCCTTGAGAGCAAATACTCCACTCCTTATGAGGATAAGGAGATAGGCACTGGAAGTGTTTATGGCTCGCATGCTTAATCGGTTCGCAAGTCGATAAACTTAACTGGAGATTAAGTTTAGACAAGACTTGTATAACGTGTACTTTGACATGTAGAGTGACTGTCTTCACTAAGAGTTAGTGTGAGCACACTTTATAGGTATGTTAATGGGATTACTATACTCGGACTCGACTAACCTCGATTCGGTCAGATGGAATTCACTCTGGGATAGTCAATGACTGAATTGAAAGGTTGTGGTAGGTATACGTGAACTTTTTACTTGAGGGTTCAGTAGGAGATGTGGTTATGACAGTAAGTTAGTCATTAGAGTAGTTCGATCCAGTCGCCGGTTGGTGGGATCAACCTCGAAGTGCAACTTAGTGAGCAAGTAGCAGTCTCTACTGAATACCAAGATAAGATTCTCTCCTGTAAGTAAGCAGGTAAATGTCCTATGTGGTTAGTGGCAAATGAGATCATAAGTTTTTGGCCAAAGCATTTAGGACTAGTTGTATTTGATACACGAGAGCTCGGTGATCTCAGTTTACATTAACAAATGCATAGAGTCAAGTTACAATAGAGTTTGACATTATCGTGACTTTAATACTTGATCGGGACATATGATTGAAGAGTTTATAAATATACAGTATTCACGACATAATGGTTTTGAAATGATCTTATCATTTGTTCTCAGTTGGGTTACGGTGCGGGCTGCTAGGCTGGCTAAATGTTACCCACACTCTTTGGTTCCTCCCATTGCCGACTGATACGGACCTATAGAGTCGTGCACAAGGATATTTGACGGATAAATGTGAATTTATTATCTCTTCATTAGATTAAGATATTGGATATCTAATGTGATTTATTGGATAAATTGTTGCGGTCTTGTGTTAATTACTGGGTGATTAATTTATTTTATGAATTAATTATTTCTTGAAGAAATATAATTATAATAGTGTTTTTGATATAATTAATTAACTGGATTAATTGCTTAAGTATAAATACATTTGAGATAGAACCAAGTGTACTTAACGGACTATACTCGCGAATGTATGGTATACAAACCGAGTGGCTCAGCTCGTTTTCTCACCACCCCTTGGTCACCCCTTCTCTCTCTCCCTTACCTTCCTTGTATCTTCCTTTTTGTCTTGGTGTGATGTGGGGTGTGGTGGGTTAAGTCATACCTGTGGACAAATGAATAAGATACCAATATCTCTTTTCTTGATCTCATCTTGTATTATATAACAAAGATGACTTGTACACATTTTGAGGACAACCAACACACACACACACACATAATTTTGGCCGCGAGGTTTTTGGGGAGGAGGAGAATTTTTTTTGTTGTTTTGTTCATCTCTTGGAGAGAAGAATAAAGAAGAAAAAGAAGAGAGAAAAATTCCTATAACAATTCCTAGCCGCATTCTTGGAGAAGGAATTGTTATAAAAATTTTCATTGATTATCCGACGTGTGGTGACGTTGAGACACTCGACATTTCGGTGTTGGATTTTCTACAAGCTCGTTCGAACTGGATTCGTGTTCGTGACCAAGAAGATTTTATCAAAGGACTATGAGGATATGAATTCTCTAATTTTATCTTCGTCAAGTTATAATCGTATATACATACTTGATCGATCCTCTTAAGGGTTTATTTTATACTATTTGATCCATTCTTATTTCTACTGTGCACTCTGGTTTTATCACTGAATCCCAACAGCTCAATCACTGCCTCGATCTGAGGATCTACACAAACCCCTTCAGCTGAAATCACATGCCCGAGAAACATAACTTTGTTGGGAAAACTACATCCTTATTTTGATAATTGCCCCCATACAGCATAAGGTCTTCAAAGTCAGCATTTCGCTCCAAGTATGGAAGTTGTCAAGTAACTTCATACAGCAAGAGATCATCCTGTATAGTCCGTTCCTACGGCGCTTTCATTATTATACAGCAAAGATGAAGAAGTTGGATACAACAAGCTTGCTTTAGGTGTTTTACTTGGGAAAAGTAAAGCACATATCCTACAGGACTGGAGAAAAACTTTAAACTTTTATGAAAGAAACATTGTTTATTCATAAAGTATTCATGGTTAAAGTATCATATAATGCTGATAGGACATCATTTAATGCGGCCGAAGAGATTACAGTCTGAACACACTGAAGAGCATTTAATGCTAAGTCAAAGAGAATGTCTGAAGCATTAAATGTGAATTTCCTTTAATTCAAACATTCTACAGCCGGCAATCAGAGTTTTCTCAATCTCCCCAAACCGGCCAATGGCTACATTTATAACAGATCTGTTTCCAAGGTTATAAATAGCCCCAAGCAAGAGGACATTGCTCACTCAGTTCATTACTTCGCGAAATACATCTGACGCATTAGCTCTGACAATCAGAATATCATGCTAATAAAGAGCAGTATATTTCCTGAGCATACAGCATCATAAAGTAAAGAAATATACAGTCCTCAATGCAAACAGCATATAGTATAGCGAACGCTCATCAAAGCATACAGTTGCTGTTTTAACCTGTTCTACCCAAACTTTACGTTGAGATCAACTTAACCCTGTGTGGACTAAGCCCTTGCTAGTTTTGACTTGTGTGGGAAGAATAACATTAAAGATGAAGCTTCGATCTGTGTGAGAAGAAGCAAGTCAAAAGAGCCAAGCCAATCTGTGTGGACGACCCAAGCTATTATCTGTTGTATCAATCTGTATGAATGATACAACGACAGGTTTAGGTAAAGTCACGTAGTTCTGTACGCAGTGATCTTAATAAACATCTTACTCCTGTATGGAGGACCAGTGGACGTATAGGGGTTTATCTTAAACCACTTAAATATGTGTGAATGTACATACTCGGAGGTCACGAGTAGAAATTCCTTCCAGGACATGACAACCTCCACTGCACCAGCATCTCAGTTACGACCAAGTGGCAACTTCTGTTGCATGTTCGCTTCTAAGTTCCAATACTTTGGCAGCCTCTACTGTAGAATACTCCGAGGGGATTCGTACCTGTGACCTTCTCCGATACTAATTGATGGTCCCCAGAATGATGAAGACTGTCCTCACTATACCAACACGAATCTTTTCTAGCGCGCTTTGTCCTTACTCGCGCGCACCCTGAGAAACTTCCCAGGGGGTCACCCATCCCATAACTACTCCAGGCCAAACACGCTTAACTTTGGAGTTTCTATGAGATGGTTACCACGAAAGAAGATGCATCTTGTTGGTACGAGTAGTCCAAATCAATTCATTTAACCACTTTCTAGTGCAGATATTACACGTCAAATCGCAAGGCGTGCCTCGCGTATTTTTAAGCTCATGCAGGCATGATGCTGGACCAAAGCCCAACAAACTTCCTTCAACCAAAATTCACATTTAGAGAACTTCACATAAAGACGCCTAGCTCTAAAGTATCCAACAATAATCGCATATGCTGATCATGCTTTTCTCATCACGAGAATATATCAAGATGTCGTCGATAAAGACGACTACATATTTATCAAGATACTTGATAAATATCTTATTCATCAACTGCATAAATAATGTCAGCGCGTTGGTTAGCCCGAAAGGCATAACCACAAACTCATATTGTCTGTACCCCTTACGAAAAGCGGTTTTCAATTGTAGGACTCCTTCACCCGAAGCTGATGGTATCCCGATCTCAAATTGATCTTTGCGAATACCGTAGCTCCCTGTAACTGATCAAACAAAGCATCAATGCGAGGCAAGGGCATTTATTCCTATTGGTCACTTTATTTAGTTTGCAATCGTCGATACATAAATGCAGTGAGCCATACTTCTTCCTTACGAACAAGACTGGCGCTCCCCAAGGTGAGATGCTAGGTCTAATATACACCTTCTCCAACAACTCCCCCAACTGACTCTTTAACTCCTGTATTTTTGAAGGTGTCATACAATACGTCGTCTTATAAATCGGGGCTTCAATTGGTTTTAAATCTACTTCGAACTTGACCTCGCGTTTGGTGGTAGTCCCGACAACTCATCTGGAAAACATCGGATATTTGTTTATTACATGAATCTATGAAAGTTCAACTCTCTAGTCCTCGGCTCTCACGGCATAACCCCAATAAACAATACAAGCTTCCCTAAGGAGTTTCGCCGCCTTTATGGCACTGATTATAAGTTTCTGACCCCTCATCCTATGTCCCACAAATGAATGTTCGGTGCCGTATTCCGCCAACATCGAAATAAATCTCATGCGATGATTCATTATTGCTCCGTGTCTATCAAGCCAGTGATCACCGAGGGTCAAATCCTCATCGCTGATATCCACGACGATCAAATTCAATGCCAAACTCTCTCTGTGCTCACCTGACAATCTCTAACCTCCCGATCCCCTACAATTCTATCTCGCTAGGGAATTTTAACAACAAAAAGCTCACAACCAGACAACCAATAAATATTCAATCGATGCCTGCAATCCAAAGAGATGAAAGAATGTGAAGCACCGGAAATGAAAAGCACCCTAGCTGGATGAGAGAGAACATGAACGGTACCTATGTCTACTGTAGCCCTTGGATCATCAGTCCTCTCATCTCATAAATGCACGGCTACGCTGAACCAGCACTGGAGACTCCCACTCTAACGGGCTGACCTCTTCCTCCGCCTCGACCGAAACTCTAAGACGGGCTGACCTACAGATGGCTTCTAATTAACACTTGGTTCTCCAGGCGTAGGAGCGGATTCCTGAGCCCTAAGTGTGTTTTATCCCTCGATATAAAATGCGGCTTTGTGGCCCGCCTGGCCACAATTATAACACCTAAAAGTAGGTTGGCTGCAATCATGGCTGATATGTCGCTATTGGCCGGAGTTAAAACACATAATGACCCGAGTGGATAGTTAGCCGATTAAGGCTTCTTTAGATTGCCGCCCTTACTGCCCGAAAAGTTACCCGAGGTCTTCTGCTTCTTACTTTCACCTGTCGTCTTGGTAGCAGTGAAGGGCATATTATAGGCCATTGCTTTGCCTTGATACTCCTTCAGTGTAGTGCAAGTAAATCATGTCATGTAGTATCGAATCTTTAGCTCCATCCGCATGTCAAAATGGCAGATTTTGTCTCTCTCCTCTTTCACTTGACCCTTCACATGGTTGAGATGCTGAATGTATTCAATAATTGCCTAAGATATGGGAATATTCTGGGGTTTAGCCTCGAAGAAGGCTGAGATTCTGGCCTCCCGAACAGGATACGAGCAATACTCATCCTCCATTAACTCTTTAAACTCATCTCAGGTAGCAGCATGGTCTTGGGGTTCAACTGCCGGCCACCAGCTAGCAGCCTCTCTCATCAGAAAGTACTAAGAAATTGGCACCTTACGTGCCTCTAGACAATTCACCGCTACAAAGAACTTGTTTGTCTCATTAATCTATCTCTCCCAACTAGTTGGATCCGTAGCACCAATGAGTTGGGAAGAGAGCATTCGGATCACATCTTGTAACCATTTTCCTGCCCTGGCATCAGCCGCATGAGGCAAAAATTGTTGTGCTGAACTGCCTGGGTTAAGGGAGCCATTTGGTTCGCCACGTGTTGCAATATGGTTGCAATACTAATATCTGCATTATTCACTGTGGAGTTCCCCTAACTGGTCGACTGGTCCTGATGACCTTCGGTACTAGGATGAACTGAATTTGACAATGTAATAGTAGCTGGACAAGCATCAGAACTGAAGGACATGGATGCCCACCGGCCCTGCCACGTCCGCAACCGCATACCATCCTCTACCAACCGATTTTATAAATAATGGAAATAGGAAAGATACATGAGTATAGTTCAGAATATAACCGTCAAGGTGGTCTATTTCCCACATTACGAATTTAAAAAACAAGGCAGTAAAGACAATAAGGAAGATGAGAGAACTTACGAGCACCGATTGTACTAAGATGATGGCAATGCATTGATATTATGCACATAAAACGCGTCGTCTAAACCCAAAAGACCAACAACCTAGGTACCCATAAACCTAAGCTCTGATACCATATTGTGTAACATCCCAGAGATTTTCGGAGTATGCCACAACACCATGAATCCCTATCTAGGACCCACATGGATAATTTCATACATAACACACTCCAACCTTCAAGGTTGTAATAATAATATCCCAACAATCAACAACGATTCGGATCATCCGATGAAAACTCCAACAACAATAGACAATATCTCGAGAACAACAAATCCAACATATAATTAAAATAAAGACTCATATAGTACTCGAGTACCAACTAACAATTGTATGACACAATATTCCCAAGAGACATGACTCGAAGGAATATAATATAATTCAGCACAGTGTCACGTCTGACCGTCATCATTGTACTGCCCCGGTGTTCGCTCGCTCGGTTGCTTCATACTTGAAGTACATAAAACGTACTTTCCCGAATGGTATTAGCCGTGGAATAGCTAGTGCAAGTAATAAAAATAAACCATTACATCTTACACGATAAAGCACATGCACTCATACTTTCAAAAAGCCGAGATTATGATTTCCGGAAATAAAATATCTAAAATATGCCACAATAGTACAAACACTCATGATTAACCATGGCCCAACCATGCGCAGATCCCTCTGAGGCCCCATCAGGCCCTCCGGGAGTGGTGCTAACCCCAATGTTCGTGGACCCAACCAAACGTGGATCCCTCTTAGGCCCAATCAAACGCTCCTGGAGTGAATGTATATACCCTCACGCACATATGCATCATTTTTCACATTTAGTAATGTAAGTTCACATGAATTACTTGCATTTGAGACATGATAAAATGTTCCGAGATGGTAAACGACCACAGTTGAGGTGACCCGAATATTCTGAACTAAAACGATCAGTAAAATAACTATCAGTAACTACAGATTGAAATCGAAATGAAATATGCTTGAATACCCCGCCTACGAATCATGTAATCGTCAGTTCGACATATAGAGGGCGGGTCGCAACCAAAGCCTCTCAATTTCGCAAAATTTAGAAATTGTACCACAATTTCGTAGGGGAAACATTTATCGGGGGTAGATAACTCATACTCATCATGATTCTATGAATAGTTCAGAAATGAATAAAGGAAAATAGCAAAATCCCCAAAATCCGAAAGTTAGGGTTCTGGACACTTACCTCAAACCGGAAGTGAAAAAGAGGATTTGTTGATGTTAATCCACGTCAATAACTCGAAGGTGATGGTAGCTGGTGACTGATTGGAGTTGCAGAGTGCAGAAATTTCCTAAATCGCCTAACCCTTGACTCTCGTAGCGAAAAGAAGAAAAAATATTGTTCTATTCTGAAACAGAACTGCCGCTGTTTAATACAGCGGGCTCATTACGGACGTAACAATATGGACATTATAGCCGTAATGCATCCCCTCATACGGTCGTAACACACTACAGGTGACGGCCGTAACCTGCTTGTTGACAGCAGGTTTATCCTGCTGTCCGGTCAGCCCCAGACAACCTCAAAACGCGCAATCCCAGAATTGTGGCGAAGCACTTATGAAAAGCTCTAAATGACGAGTCTAAGCACTATTCAAACACGCGATTACGTCCACTCGAAGGCATGGAAAAACAATTACGAAGACAAACACCCAATACTTTGAGAAATTACCAAATGGCCCAAAACATCCAAAATTCAAGATTCAAGATCGAACAACAGTACCGAAGCTCACAATGTGAATATTATATTAAACGAACTTATAGGAACAATGAAATGACAGTTTTGAACAAGATTTACGAGAATCCAACCAAAACATGATAAAGTCACAACATTACTCGGGTTCGTTAAAAACAACTTTAAAACTAGTTCGAATGACAAAAAGTGCAGAATAAAATAGTTCCAAACGATCGAAAAGGTTACAAGTGAGTTGCTATAAATAGAAAGTGCTAAAAATAAAATTACTAAAAATGAAAAAATCTCGGATATTACATCATAAATAAATTGTTTCCATTTAAAATACAGTAATCTATTCATTTATTATCCATTTAAAATAAAATATATGAAGTTAGTCGTTTTTTCATGATATATAATTTAACATGCATATTACATACCTGAAAATATAAAAAAAGAACCAAAAAAATAGTGCATTTGTACATTATGAAGCAGTGTATTTGTATATTTTTATAAAACAAGAATCATGACAGTCTGCATTCAAAGAATCATAACTCTATTAATATATTTTTGTGTCCTTTTTTTGTTGGAAACTAGACTCCCGTAATTTTTCAATAATATATGGCATGAATCCTAATTTATGTCGAATGAAAGTAATTTATTTATTGAAGTTGACGGTTTGAGGAGGATTTTTCTTGCAAATTTTAAAGGAGAAGCAGTACTTTGTAGGATATGAAGCACTGCATTTGCACACTATGAAGTAGTGTATTGAAACAATATAGTTATAAGTTAAGAAACAATATGTTATAAGCCAGATTTAGAGCAGAAGTAATACTTTTTACACTATGAAACAGTATTTGTACATTATGAAGCAGTGCACTTGTACACTATGAAGCAACGCATCTGTATAATCTTATAAAATAAGCATCCTCCAGTCTCATTTAATAAATCATAACTCTCTCCATACCAAATACTCCCTCCATCTGTTTAGTGGTTACATAAGGTTATGGCACAATATTGTATGCAGTATGTATATCATTTTAAAGTATTATGATTTAAAATAGTGGTGGGATCCTTGATGCATGTAAAGATTGAGTATTAATAAAAGTAAATGTAATTTAAGTAGTGGTTGGCCCTTGAATGTGGAAAGTATATTTATTTAAGGTATATAATCTTTAAATGTGGACGTGTGTTTACGGAAAATGTACCCTTTAAAAGTGGATGGGGAGAGTATTTCTTAGTGGTGTTTTTTTTTTTTTTTTTGGTAGAAAACTGGACTAGTTTGGTTTTCCAATGAGTGCACGACCTCTAATTCGTATCCAATGAAAGCAGTTTATTTATTGAAGTTTACGGTTTTATCAGAAATTTTTGTGATATAAATAAAAAACTATATCAAATATTATTTTTAACTATATCAAAATATTCATGTTTTTACATTTTTTTTATTAGTTGATGCTTACTAATTTTTAAATTTTATACATAATTTTTTTATTTTAAACTATTTGATAGTTTTAATTTTGTGATGATTTTCAAATTTTAAAACTTAGTGTTAATTTTGAAGCAAAAGCAGTACTTTGTACACTGTGAGTAGTGCATTTATACACTGTGAATCATTGCATTGATACACTATCAGGCAATGTATTTGCATATTCTATGAAGAAGTACAGTTCTCTGTACAATTCACACGGCTTTTATTATTATAATACACTATTTTTTTTGTTTTTTCACATTTTAGGAATGCAAGGTGCATCTTAAATTGTAGATCATGAAAAAATGATTAATTCGATATATTTTCTATTTAAAATGGATAATAAATGAATAAGTTATTGTATTTTAAATGGAAATAATTTATTTATGAAGGGATAAAATTACCATTTTTATTAATTATTGTCATTCACACCCCTCATCTGTTGTGATGATGTGGCAAAATCTTAACTCTGTTTCTTTAATTAATTACAGACTCAGACTGGTTCTTAATTCGCACACCAGAAAAGGTTCTCACGGAACATATATATATATATATATATATATATATATATATATGGGGTGGTTCCGGTGGGATTAAGGTTTAAGTAAAGAAATATGAATGAATTTGGTCCATAAATCTTGATTAAATGAATGGTCAAGATTTATTCTCACGGAATATCTTGTTTTAATGCATCGATATTATTATGCATATGCATAATTTTAATGCATTGGCATTTGATATTTGAAATGCCTATATTTTACGCATACGCTAATCTGGATCGTAGATCACAGAAAGCTCAATAGTTCAGATTTAGTCTTATTTCTTACTCAAAAGTTAGTCTCATTTGATTCATCTTCTCTCTCTCATATATATATATATATATATATATATATATATATATATATATATATGGGTTCCGGTGAGAATAGATTTTCAGTTAAGAAATAAGAATACATCTGTACCATTGTTTTAACTAATTTTAGTGATCCACATTAAACACATGAAATGAAGGATAGTCATTTCCATATACTAATAATGAGTTTACCAAATGAGGAATCAGTTATTAATTAAGAAACAATCCAAGTATTCACACAATCTGGACCATCCATCACATGCAATCAAGGGTTGAGATGTATTCTTATTTCTCAAAGTAAATCTCATTCTCATATCATTTATTCTTCTACATATTAATTGTACAATTAAACAAAAAAAAATTCAACCAATCAAGATGCATCCAACGATTTTTCAAACTATTTTTATTCTTTTTATTTACTCCACAAAATGTATTTTTATATAGGGGAATCAACATCCGAAAAATCATAATTCGAATTTGCACATATAATGGATATTAGGGATGTTCATAATTGGGTACCCGTATTATTGGGTACCTGAATTTACAGGTACCCGGTTATGCAGGTATTTAAAAATTCGACCCGTGAGCCGATCCAAAAGAGTCAGGTACCCAAAAAATGTGTACCCATTTTTTTTGGTTCGGGTCATAGGGTACCCAACCCAAATTTAAATACCACTAATTTGATATTATATATATATAATTTGTAATTTTAATATAAATTTATTTTAAAATTTGTTAATTAAATTAATTTCACAAGTACTAAATACATTGCAAATATTTTTAGTACAATAATTAAATTTCAAAAGTAACTACAAAAGTTTTATATATCATTTATTTTTAATTATATAATTATATTTAATTTAATATCCAATCATATATATATATATATATAAGAGAATATATTATTTCTTATTTAACAATTTTATCTTCTTGTAAATTTTCAAACTAGTGAGAAAAATATCATTACTAAAAATACATTACCATGAATTCTCATATTAAATATAATTCGTATTATTTGAAAGATAAAGTTTCATACACTTACAAATTAAATAGTTAAATTTATATAAAAAATAACTATCAGAAAATAATCGAGTTTTCGAGTACCCGAAATAAGCAACAAGTCGGCCCATGACCTGACCCAATTATATGACCTTTTTCTGGGTTGGGTACCCAGCCCGAAAAAATTTAGAAAACTTAAAAATATCAAAAAAATTTAGTTCGAATTATCGGGTAGTTAGGCCGGGTAATTCGAGTCGGGTATTTTTAAACACCCCTAATGGATATGTGTAATTAATACTTTGGAAGAAATCACAATTTAATATTGCAAATATATCTTCAAATATTTTTTTATTCTTTTCGTTTACATAGAAGAAATACTATCTCTTATATGTCAAATTAACATTATTATATATGATTAGTTTGACAACACCCCCAAGTCAAAAGGGAATGTCACATGCCGTATAACCTTCTCACAAGGATCTAAGAGACTGGACTCCAAAAGACAACTCAATATTTGACCGAATGAGGTCAAATTAAATAACAATACAGACCGATAAGGTCGAAACTCAAAATAACTGCATTGGTAAGGTCGCACAACTGAACCAAAACCGAACAAAATTTTATTACAACACATACCCATACAAGGGGTAAAGTACATTGCGGCAGAAATGGGATGCAACCCAACAATATAGCGAAAATCAAACTCTCGGTTGATTAGTATCGCGGCTTGTCATCTCTCATGCTGATCCTGTGACTGCTCACTCGATCCACAAGTACCTGAAATGCATAAAATGCATTTCCCCCATTTAAGGAGTTAGCAATTGGAATTTGCTAGTACAAGTATCCAGATCTTACAAAATATACCAAGCAAATATGAGTCATGAATCAACGACAACAAATAATAAAAGAAGTTCCCGAGAGGTTTTATTGTTTAGAGAACAAACCAAGTCTTTGGTAACAAATCATCATATCGGGAGTTCTAGAAACAGAATACCTTTAGGACCTTCGGTCCTTAGTTATAAAACCCAGTCCAAAAGCATTAGAGTCTCAGCCCAAATCTCGTTCCACATCATAACAGTTTTATAAAATGGAAAACCTTTTCAAAAATTGTTTGCGTACCGGACCAACAATCATTTTCTTATAAAACATCCTTTCAAAATTCTTAAACATCAAAACACTTTAATAGAACTGGATATTAACAAGTAACACATCATAATCCTAAAGGGTCCTTGACCCAAATCAAAATGCATCACTCATGGTTATCCATGATCCAGCGCCCTTAGCATAGATCCTATATGCCCCATCAGACATCCTTGGTTGGAATAACTGTCCTTCACTCAAAGCAAAGTACATCACTCATGGTTATCCGTGATCCAGTGCCCTTAGCATATATCCCATATGTCCCGTCCGACATCTCTGGTTGGATTAGCCGTACTTAACTCCAATCAAAACTCATCATTCATGATTATCCGTGATCCATTGCCCTTAGCATAGATCACATATGTCCCGTCGGACATCCCTGGTTGGATAATCCCTGTTCATAATTCAGCGCCCTTAGCATGTATTCCCATATGCCTAGTCAGGCATCCCTGGGTGAACATTACAACCTTTTCCTACTCATATGCACGATCAATATTACATCAACCATCAGAAACAATACACAATCAACACACCATATACCCATCGATCAACAACACGGCACAATAGACATCCAAGTTCGTAAACGAACAGCACAATTATCACAACCATCACAATTCCTCAAAATTGTATAACCAAGAGCAACAACAACACAACAAGACATCACCATCGAACAACTCACATAACTCACATTCAAAGAAAATGAACAAACCATCATAATTCCTCAACAAGGTATAACCAAGATCAACAATAACACAACAAGACATCACTACCAAACAATTCATTTCCATCACATTCAAAGAAAATGAACAAGTCATCATAATCTCAAATACATTCAACTATCATAAGATATAATTTGTATAAACAAGATACTTGCCTCGATAAACAACATGTGGATACTCCGAAGAACACAACCCGGTTGAAATCCCCGAGAACCTACAAACTCTACAATAAAAACAATGACAACACAATTAGTACGAGAATAATGACTTAAAATGACATAAAACATGCCTAACACCTGAAGAGGAATCCATTGAAATATTTAATCGAACACTAAATGTTCAAGGTTCTTCAAGAATATGAAAATTATCAATCGGGTGGATTAACTCCAATATACGGATATACAATCAATACAATGCGATCAACAATATCATATAACACCAAATGATTCATTAAATCGGGCCAAAATCGGAATCAAGAATAGAACCCCAAAAAGTCAACTCTAGGGGATTCAAGAATTTACCTTCAATCCGGACGAATCAACATGAAGGATGTTGATAGGCACAAATCAAGCTCCCGGATTGATGAAGATCGACTAATCAAACCCAAGAACCACTTCCAGCTCAAAAACCGCGAAGAGGATCGGATGTAACACCCCCAAGACGATCAGAGCATATTACAGCGCCGTGGACCCCACACTGTGGAATTCATCAGGCTAACGTACCAACAAGACATTCGACATCGACATACAATCATCAACAAAACGACCATTCAAATAAATTACTACAATCCGACAAATAAAATCCGACATCAATCCATTTCCCAAAACGGGAACACAACATTAACAATTTTAAAAAGGGAGTACTTGAGTACTTAAACCAATTTTATAATATAGAAATCCCAAAACAAGACATCAATAACAACCGACAGAATAGAACACCAACAATTGACTACTGAACAGTATCATGCTTGCCCATCATCCTCATACGGCTCGAGTGCTCGTTTATCTCCAAGACCTGAACCTGAAATACAAAAGTATTTCCCCCATTTAAGGGGTTAGCGACAACTGCTAGTGCAAGTACAATCCATTTGAACTACTTTCTAATCAAATGAATATATGCGCCAAAATCATTTTAGAAATCATTTATATTCCGGAATATTATACGGTGCACAAGCACAAAACACATTTTCTCCAACAAAACAATTCAATGTTAACCTTGGTACGAGACTCACGGCCACCGTACCCCGCAGAGCCCCTTCGGACATCCCTGGGTGGTTAACCACAGTTCGTGATACGCACACACACGGCAATACGTATCCCTAGAGGCCCCGTCGGACCGTCCCTAGGTGAAC
Organism: Orobanche coerulescens; assembly: GCA_033398695.1. Classification (NCBI taxonomy): domain Eukaryota; kingdom Viridiplantae; phylum Streptophyta; class Magnoliopsida; order Lamiales; family Orobanchaceae; genus Orobanche; species Orobanche coerulescens. Next base: position 178,773,981 of record CM065808.1, read on the forward strand.
ATAAACATATCCATCCACAACAACCATGAATAGCCACAATTCAAATACTAGAACATGTAAACAAATGTAAAGTACTTGCCTTTGAGACATTCTTGAAGAATCGGAAATGAAATACGACTACGAACGGTCCGGGTGGAAAACGACGGTTCCTAAACGAAGGATCAACATAGTTCAGTCCCAACGGACAACAATAATCGATTGGAATACACCCATAACCCCGATTATAAACTACGATAATGAACGATCAATCGATACGGGCGAGAGTTTACGCAAAATCTCCCCGTATCAACAATTCACGGATTGATTCGAGGAAAACGGATTGGGAATCACCCAATAACAACAATCGGTAAGAAATATCACAACATACTAGAATAATTCGAGTCTAATAAGCTAAACCCGGGAAAAAAAACCCAAAATTGACAAATTTAAGGTTCTAGACGAAAATACCTTGAATCGGAGTGAAGGAGATGGATTCAGATGGTGATGTGGTATGCTCGAGACACAAGAATCGGACTTGAAGGAGACACCACTGATCACTCTTCACAATCTGCTCTGAAATCGCCGAAATCGCCCATAGGAAGGGAAGGAAAGAAAAAGAATGAAAAAATATGCTGTTTCTGAACTGCCGCTGATCTATTTAAATTGCATAGTTAGCGCACGCTAACTAACACAAGTAGCGCGCGCTAACGGGGCTTATAAACAGTCCCGAAGTTACTGCCCGACATCGTTAGCGTGCGCTAGACAGGCTTAGCGCACGCTAAATACTACACGATCGTGCACGCTAACAACAACTAGTTAGCGTACGCTAACTGCACATCGATAGCGCACGCAAGGGGAAAGGAGTAGCGTGCGCTACCTACGCAGCAGTTCAGTACTGCTCACATCAGCAGTACGCTGCTGCCGAAGGTACAATTCTCGAAACACACGACAAGGCTAGAATCCAGAAACATAAACACGAAGTATACAAGACGACGGAGCTAAGCACTGAAAGAAAATATAATTCCGACCACCGGAGGGTCCGTAATGCGACAACGAAAATGAGATTCCCTAAACTATTAGGAAATTACAAAAATGGCCCAAGTGTCCGAAAATCACGAAACGACGTCAGATTAACGAACCGAAAGTCTCCACACAACCAACTCAACCATACGAACTTGTACAAACCAAGAAACAACGGAAACGAACGAGTTTTACAAGAATCGAACGTTCATACGGCAAAACATGTCATAAAATGAAATTACGTGAAAACATCACCAAAACTCATCCAAATGGAAAAAATCCAAGAATAAAGTAGATTCAAAATGTCGAAATGCTTACAAGCGAGTCGATATAAATATACATACACCAAAAATGGAAACTGCTAAAAATGGAAAGGTACGGATATTACATTCTCCCCCTCTAAAATAAAGTTTCGTCCTGAAACTTAAGAATCAAAAAGCTCGGGGTGCCTCGAACGCATATCCTCCTCTAACTCCCACGTCGCTTCTTCTACTCCGTGCCTCGACCATTGCACCTTAACCAAAGGAATAGTTTTCTGCCTCAATTGCTTGTCTCGACGCTCCAAAATTCTAACGGGCCTCTCCTCAAACGTAACATCCTTCTCGATCTCCACGTCTCCGAAATTAATAACATGGGACGGGTCCGGAACATACTTCCTCAGCTAGGAGATGTGAAATACGCTATGAACATGACTCAACGACGGAGGTAAAGCTAAACGGTATGCCAACTCACCGACTCTCTCCAATATCTCGAAAGGCCCAATATACCTCGGGCTGAGCTTCCTCTTTTTTCCAAAACGGAAAACTCCCTTCGTCGGGGACACTCTCAATAGAACATGATCTCCCACCTCGAACTCCAAAGGTCGATGCCTAACATCCGCATAAGACTTTTGCCGACTCTGAGCTGCCAACATTCTCTTCCTAATCAATTCAACTTTCTCCCTCGTCTCCAACACAAGGTCCGGCTCAGTGCCAACTAGATCGGACGGCTCATCCCAACATATCGGTGATCGGCAACGTCGGCCATAAAGCGCCTCATACGGTGCCATCTTGATCGACACGTGCCAACTATTACTATACGTAAACTCAATCAAGGCCAGATGCTCCTCCCAGTCACTACTCCAGTCTAACGCACACGCGCGCAACAAATCCTCGAACGTCTGAATGGTAGGTTCGGACTGTCCGTCAGTTTGAGGGTGGAAAGATGTGCTCAAACGCAACCGTTTCCCCAATGCCTTATGTACAGCCTGCCAAAAGTGCGATACAAACCGGCCATCTCTATCCGAAATAATGGTCCTCGACGTACTATGAAGTCTCACTATCTGTGCGATAAAAACACGAGCCAACTTTTCTAGACCCCAAGTATCCTTGATGCCCAGAAAATGTGCCGACTTAGTCAGTCGGTCTACGATCACCCACACCATATTCATTCCGGTCTTTGTCCTCGGCAAGTTTGTGACAAAATCCATGGAGATATCCTCCCACTTCCATTCCGGGACGGGAAGTGGTTTTAACAACCCGGCTAGCCGCTGATGCTCGATTTTGACTTGCTGACAAGTCAAACACTTAGCCACAAACTGAACTACCTCATTTTTCATGTCGTTCCACCAAAAAATTTTCCTCAAATCCTTATACATTTTACTCAAGCCCGGATGGACTGAGTAAGACGACGCGTGAGCCTCTCTCATAATATTCTGCCTCAATTCCAAGTTGTTCGGAACACAAAGCCGACCTTGGAATCTCAACACACCATCCTCATGTATCACGAATCCCGGGGCTTTCCCCTTCCCTACTGTAACACCCCAATACACAAATGGGACGTTACACGCCGTAGAACCCTCATGAGGTCTACCAGGCTGACACTTGACACATAAACCACAATATAATCCCAAATGATGCATTCAAAAAGTAAGTAAGGCCGTGGCCTCGGCCAAAGCATTTTAACAGAGTACATGAAACATAATGTAAATATCAATTCATTGCCCACGCAGGGGACTTAAACCAAGTTCAGAAATAAGCAGTTTAACTCCAATACTCGACAAATGCAATGACAAAAAAAAAAAAAACGATCTGCACTCGAGCCACTATCATCAAGCCATCCCATCCTTCGCGTGCGTGCCCGTGCCTGCTCCTCGGCTCTCCAGCACTAAATGCATAAGACGCATTTCCCCATTTAAGGGGTTAGCATTCGAATAGCTAGTGCAAGTACACAATTACACAACATTATATACAAAAATACGGTTTTACACAATCATCTCAAACATAAATCATTTGCCACATATATATTCCTAATACTACATTGGCAATCACATCGATTTTCATCATCACGATATCACAAAATCACAACCGGTATCCCGTGGCCGTACCCCTTAGTATCGACCCCGGACATCCCGTCGAACACTCCGGTGGGATACCACTTCCGCGGCCGTACCCTTAGTATCGACCCCCGGACATCCCGTCGGACACTCCGGTGGAAGTTCAATCACACACGCACCCAAGTCCACTTCACGGCCGTACCCTTAGTATCGACCCCGGACATCCCGTCGGACACTCCGTGGAAGGAACACAACTCACGCACCCAAAAATCACCATTCATCATTCATTTCGAGAATCACAATATACATAACGAAATGTAATACATGTACTTGCCTTGAATGAAACGAAACGAAGGAAACGACGACGGAATAGGTTTCGGTCCGAACAATCCTCCCAAATCCGTTCCTAACACAATAACGGTATAAAACCAATCTCAACACCATGAATACGAAGAAATTCATCCTAGTTCTACCCGTAGGGACAATTCATCGGACACTACGCGTGCATAAGGAAAAGAAATCGGTCAACGGTGGAATAACGGGATTTCATCCCAACCAATAACAAGAAAACCAAGGGTTACGAGTATACTATCAAAATCTAACAACAACATCGGTAAATTCGAATTAAAACACAAGATCACCACCAAACCCTCCCCAAAATCATACTAGGATTGAAGGAGTTCTTACCTCTTGAAGATTCAATCCCTATAATCCGAAGAACACGTGCTAAATCCACAATCCGAGCTAAACGATCGAAGGAGGATGAAGAAAATAAAACACTCAAATGATTTGTGAAGGAAAAATCCTCCCTCAGGCTTTCTCTCTCGGTTGCAGGTGGAGAAAAGGGAAAAAATGAGCTGGAAAGCCTAAAAAACGAATTTATAGGGCGGACAGACTCGACCGTGTCCGACATGACACGGTCGTGGCGCGCAGTCGGCCGGCAGGGACTCGACCGTGTCCTGCATGACACGGTCGTGTCGCGAAGGGGCCTACCGATAGAGACCTGTCCGCTCGGCAATGACTCGACCGTGTCCTGAACACGGCCGGGCCTTCGGGCCGCTCGCTTATCCGAAGAGTTCGGCTCGGCCGTGCTGCATTTACACGGTCGGGTCCTGAGGCGAGACTGGCTTATCCGGACGAGTACGGAACGGGCCGTGTCGGACGACACGGCCGAGTCCGGCAAATGATCGGCCAAAGTCGAAAAAATGAGCGGGTGAACGAAAACGATCATAACTCTCTCGTCCGGACTCCGATTGACTCACCGTTTGAACCATTGGAAAGCTAATTCGATGCTCTATAATATTGAAAGGATTTAGAATTTTTGGAGTTACCAAAAATTAATGGTGATCTAGCAAAGTCGAATTCATATGATGAAAGTTGAAACAATGAACAATACTGATACACAACTCGAAGTTTTTCCGAACGGTGAACACGGTGAATGAATATGATTGATGAATGATTATAATTGAGTGAAATACACTGAGTGACAATTACAGGCTGATAATTACTGAATGAAAATAAATGAATTACGACCGGGTATTACATTATCTCCCGCTAAAAATAAGTTTCGTCCCGAAACTTACAACACGAATAACTCGGGGTATCTCGACCTCATACTCTCCTCCGTTTCCCACGTGGCTTCCTCGGATCCATGCCTCGACCACTGCACTTTGACCAAAGGAATGGTTTTGTGCCTGAGTTGCTTCACTCGACGCTCTAAGATCTGAATCGGCCTCTCCTCGAAGGTAATGTCGGGCCCCAACTCGATCTCTCCAAAATCAATAATATGGCTAGGGTCCGATACGTACTTCCTAAGTAGGAAACATGAAATACGTTATGCACGTGGCTCGGGACGGCGGCAAGCCTAACCGATACGCAAGCTCTCCAACTCTATCTAAAATCTCAAACGATCAGATATATCTCGGACTAAGTTTACCCTTCCGATCGAAGCGGTAAACTCCCGTGTCGGAGACACCTTAAGCAAGACGTGATCTCCCACCTCAAACTCCAACGGTCGGCGACGTGTATCGGCATAAGACTTCGCCGACTGGGCCGTCGCAATCTACCACGAATCAAGGTAACCTTCTCCCTCGTCTCAACTATCATGTCGGGCTCGACCGATTAGCTCACGTATCATCCCAACACAACGGCGATCTGCACCTCCTCCCATACAACGCTTGAATGGTGCCATTTTGATCGAGGCATGCCAACTATTGTTGTACGTGAACTCGATCAATGGCAAGTGTGTCTCCCAATCATCCTTCCAATCTAAAGCACGGGCTCGTAACATATCCTCTAGCGTCAGATATCCGCCTCGATCAGTCCGTCTGTCCGAGGGTGGTAGGATGTACTAAGTCTCAACTCGGTTCCCAAAGCTCTATGAACGGCTGCCAAAAATGTGATATGAACCGCCATCACGATCCGAAACAATACTCTTAGGGTCCCATGCAATCTCACTATTTCGCAACAAACACTCGTGCAAGCCTCTCCGGCACCCAAGTGTCCTTAATACTTAGAAAATGAGCTGATTTGGTTAGTCGATCAACAACGACCCAAATCATGTTCATTCCCGTCCGAGTCTTAGGCATACCGTAATGAAATCCATAGAAATGTCCTCCCATTTCCACTCCGAATAGGAAGTGGTCGTAAAAGCCCCGCGGTCGCCGATGCTCGATCTTAACTCGCCGATGTCAGACACCTCGACACAAACTCACTAACGTCTGTCTTCAAATTACTCCACCAGTAGTTGCTCCTCACATCCTTGTACATTTTACTCGTACCAGGATGTATGGAGTAAGGCATGGTATGAGCTTCACTCAAGATCTTCTGTCTCAGCTCAAAATCATTCGGTACGCATAGTCTGCCGCGAAATCTCGTAACGCCATCATCGTGAACCACAAATCCAGGGCTTTCCCTTTCCTCACATCCTCCCTCAATGGACCAAACACGGATCATCATATCAAGTTTCGCCTTGATATCATCGATCAGGATGAAGTGATCTCTAATGCACATAACTGGCCCTGAACTTTCTGAACCCAAACCTCAATATTCTGACAAATAAGATCTCGCTGGATCCTACTCTGCGGTGTAAGTACTTCTAACATCTGCAACGCCATCGTATTACGGCTCAACGCATCCGCCACTACGTTAGCCTTACCCGGATGGTAAAGTATCTCGAGGTCGTAATCTTTAATTAGCTCCAACCACCTACGCTGTCTCATATTTAACTCCCTCTGACTGAAGATATACTTCAAGCTCTTGTGATCGGTAAAAATCTTACACGACGACCCATAGAGATAATGCCTCCAGATCTTTAAGGCGAAAACGACCGCAGCTAACTCCAAATCATGCGTGGGATAATTCACCTCGTAAGGTTTCAACTGGCGGGACGCATAAGCAATGACTCTATCTCTCTGCATCAAAACACATCCGAGCCCGAGGCCCGAAGCGTCACTATATACCACAAAATCTTCGTTCCCCTGAGGCAATGCTAACACGGGTGCGGTAGTTAATCGTCTCTTCAACTCGTCAAAGCTACTCTGTCTGCCTGCGGTCCACTCGAATTTCTGAGTCTTCTGAAGCAACTGAGTGAGCGGTTTAGCAATCTTAGAAAATCCCTCAACAAATCGACGGTAGTAGCCGGCAAGACCCAGAAAACTCCTCACCTCCTTCACATTCTTAGGCGGCTCCCAAGCCATCACTGCCTCTATCTTCTGCGGATCTACCCGAACTCCCTCTGCTGAAATCACATGCCCAAGGAACATCACTTCCTCGAGCCAAAACTCACACTTAGAGAACTTCGCATACAACTGCTCGGCTCTCAAAATGTCTAATACAGTCCGGAGATGTAAGGCGTGCTCCTCCCGACTCCGAGAATAGAAAAGAATATCGTCGATGAAAACGACCGCGAATTTGTCTAGATACTCAATGAAAACTTTGTTCATTAACTGCATGAACAACTCTTTGGGGCATTGGTTAGCCCGAAGGCATCACCACAAACTCGTAATGGCCATATCTCGTCCGAAAGGCGACTTTCGAATATCGACATCCCGAATTCTCAATGGTAGTAGCCCGATCGCAAATCAATCTTGAAAAGACTGCCGCCCCCTGAAGCCGATCAAACAAATCGTCAATCCTGGGCAAAGGGTATTTATTTTTGATGGTCAACTTGTTTAATTCTCGAAAATCGATGCATAAACGGCGACCCATCCTTCTTCTTAACAAAGAGTACGGGCGCACCCCAAGGCGATGCGCTCGGTCGAATATACCCTTTGTCTAACAATTCTCCCAACTGGTTCTTCAACTCTAACATCTCCGACGGTGCCATACGATACGGTGCTCGAGAAATAGGGGCTTCATTCGGCTCAAGATCGATAGGAAACTCCACCTCTCGCTGCGGTGGTAATCCCGGCAAGTCGTCTGGGAAAACATCGGGATACTCACCAACAACTGGAATTGACGACATGCCAACTCCACCATCTTCCGCCCTCAGAGCGTAACACCAGTAGCCGACACAACCCTGGTTCAGAAGTTTCATCGCCTTCAAGGCGTTAATCACGCTCCCCGATTTACCCGGCTTATAGCCGACGAGAGTATGCTCGGTGCCATCCTCGGCCACGATCGAGATAGTACGAGTCCGATAGTTCATGATAGCACCGTGACGCTCTAACCAATCGTCCCCGAGGATTAAATCCTCACCCTTGAGGTCGATAACAATGAGGTTTGAGGGCCAATCTCGGCTCCCGATCCTCACTGGGCAATCCCTAACTTCCCGGTCCCCAACCATGCGATCCCCGCTAGGCGTACCCACCACAAACGGTTCACATTCAAACAAGCAGTTAAAGCCAATACGATTCACACAATCCGATGCAATAAAGGAATGGGTAGCACCCGAATCGAAAAGTACGGAAACTGGATGAGTAAGGATCTGAGTGGTACCTGACGCCACCGGAATGTCTGCCTCCTCTGTGCGCCTCATCTGATACACTCGGGGGTGAACTGAACCCGAACTCGAGGCTGCACGGCGATCCGGCTGACCCCGTCCTCTACCACGACCCGAACTCTGCGGAATATGAGTAGCTGGAGTGTTGTGGTCCCTCTGATCGGTAGTGGTAGTCGGAACTCTAACAGCCCTGGTGGCCCGCTCACAATGAGTCGCCTGATGCCCGGTCTGTCCGCAAGTGATGCAAGTAACTGGGGGAAAAGGGCAATTCTTCATCAAATGCTCATATTGGTTGCAGTTAAAACAAACCCTGCCACCAGAAGCAACGGTCTGAACTGAACGGTTACCCTGAGATCCACCGTCCTGATGGAACGGCCTCTTCCCCGGTATGGGAGCAGAACGAGACCTCGAAAACTGACCACCCTTCTCGGTCGAGAATCCACTGGTAGTCTTCTACTTCTTAGCTTCCGAAACTGACTCTGATTCTGTAATATCCGGAATTTCTATTACTGTTGTTTAATATTATTTTATCCGAGTTATATTGTACAGCGTGAAATCTGTACAGTAGGGATAAAATAAATAAAGGACTGAGATATCAGTATCGGTATAATTGTCGTATTTGGTCGACAGTTACATTTGAGGATATTGTGTATCAGGTTGTCGTACTTTTGATATTGGGTATATCGTATGATGATATTATTGGATTCAGTGTTTGTGTTCAGTGTGTCTTATGTTCGCTTTTGGTATGTCGAGACGTTGGACAAGAACTGCGGAAAATGGCTAAGTATAGCCTTATTAGCGCACGTTGATATTCATGCATAACGCACGCTATCGTGCAGGATTAGCGCACGCTACGTTTATAGGTTAGCGTACGCTAGTGCAGACAGATCGGAAGGAATCTGCGTGTGGACCCGGCCGCTTTGCGCACGCTCGTAAGTCAACGGTTGTTGTCTCGAAGTATTAGCGCACGCTAAAGATTAGGCTTAGCGCACGCTAACTATATATCGATCAACAAGGAATCTTATCCTTGCCGATCTTTGTCGGAATGTGGGGGCGAGTGGTAGGTGAACACCGTAGTAAGTCAACTTGATAGCGCACGCTAAGAGTAAGGACTTGCGTACGCTAGACATGATGATTTACGTACGTTAATGCATGGGCATTACGTACGTAAGGTAGTTTACGAAGCAAGACAGTAGCCTCTGGGCTTCGATAGCGCACGCTAACAAAGTCAGTTAGCGCACGCTAAACATAATGGTTTAGCGCACGCTAGTGATGTATTCTATTTAAAGGGACAAACGGGTGTCATGAAACATTTCGTCCATTTCTTTCCTTTCACCCGATAGAGACAACCTTGGGAGAACATTTGGAGTTCCTAAACACTGAGGGATGATCCTCTTTAACAAGATTAAAGATGGAAATCATGGAGTGAAGCTTTGTTCTTGAAATCATTGGTGATTCTTGGAAATCAATCCTTTCCTTCAAAAAAGGTAATTACTCTTCACTTTGAGATTTCGTTTTGGATTGTATATGATGTTCTTGAGTTGATGATTATCATATAAACAAGTTGATGAGCATGACAACGAGTTGGATTACCGTACTAAGTTAGTGTTGTTATCAATATATGAGTATTGATATGTTTCGTATGGTTTTGGATGGAATTCAAGATATATGTTGATGTAATTCCCTTCTTCAATTCGGATTTTTGATGTTTTGTCGTTGGTTACTTCGTATGGTAACGATTATGGTGATGCTACTGTGATTCTTGAAGTTATATGAATTGTATGTCGAAGAACATGATGAATAAGGATTTTTAGATGTTAGAACACATCGGATTTTATCATTTTATGGATCATGAACGTGAATTTGGATAATTCGTGTTCTTGAAGAGCTATTAAATTATATGTCATGATTGTTATGAAATCCTTAATCTCGAGATGAGTTGATCATTGTCATGATGGAAGTGTTAGAAGATGCTTGAAATGCATGCCACTGCACAGCATTAGCGCACGCTACGTTTACTGCCTAGCGCGCGCTAACGGGAGCAACTTAGCGCACGCTACGTTAGGTGATTAACGTGCGCTAAGTAGGCAGACAGTGCAGTATTTTTTGTGTTTTGATTAGGAATTCGTGATGGTTTGACTTGGTTGGTTCTGACTGTGTTTATTCGAGGTTGTGTTGAACCGTTGAGTTCGATTGGTTAGTTTTCTCAGTTGTTGACCGTTATCGAATATGTGTTATTTGGTTTCTTCGATAGGTTGAGATTATTGATCGGTGATTATAACCGGATATTGCGGTCGTGTTCGAGTATGTCCATTGTATTGCGTTTGATCGAGGCTGAGGAGCTCGTAGATAAAGGCAATGTGTTCGGCAGCAGCTTCGTGGTATCGGTATCGAGGCAAGTTATTACTTGCTCAGTTATAATATTTAATGAATGGTTTCAATTTCATTTCGTTTATAATGCATATAGTGATGATTATTATTGTGAACTCTGGGTATCCGGATCGCATATCATTCTTTCGATTCTGGGAGGTAAATCGTAATGAATATGCTTTATCTCAGTTATTGGTATGTTCGAGTATCGAGGTTACATTACGGTAAGGACGAGGATATGAGTATCTATAGTTCGTTGTACGTTTGGATCGCCGAGCGGTGGGGATAATCGTCGGTGATGATTGGACATCGAGGTTGCTTCCGAAGGACTCGGGGCGAGTATTCCATATTGGTCACGGTTTTATGTTATTTATTTTGGTCTCGTACATTCTCTTTCATGTTGTTGAACATGAAGTCGTCCTAGTAAATTGTCATGTTGTCGTGCATGTTATGTTGTTCATGTTGATGAACGTGTTGTTTTGCATATGTGTATGCATATTGTGTTGTTTATGTTGTGTAAATAATCCGATGGGCTTATGAGGATCTATCCGAGGGCGCTGGATCGAATGTCCATCATGCGTTGGTTCGACGGGATCATCATGAGGATCTATGCTGAGGGCGCTGGATCGTTGGACAGGTTTTCCACCATGCGTTGGTTCGACGGGATCATCATGGGGATCTATGCTGAGGGCGCTCGATCGTTGGATTACCAGTATTGTGTTGATGGAATCTTGTGAATTCGCATCATTGATTTTATCATGTGTTGTTGTTCACATGTGTATTGTTAGTTATCCACCTTATGTTGATCTGATAGGATCAACAAAGGGATCTATGCTGAGGGCGCTGGATCGTCGGATTTCCATTGAGTATACATGATTATTATTGCTATGATCATATTGACGTGGTCATATGAGTATGCATTTGTAGGTCTTGTGTTAGGATTGTGTCCGTATTGCATTGATCTGATCTCGGATTAGACCGATATGATTGTCGTGGCACTTCATATCTCGAGGTATGTTCCGTATTTCCTTGGTACTTGTCTTTGGTGGACAATCGGTTATCGTCTTGGGATTTGATGATATTATTCGATGGATCGTATTGGTCAGAAATGGTAGATTTCCGTATCGTGAGTTGGTTATGATAGTTTGAGGATCTTGAGTATTGTTTAAGGTACAATACAGATATTATGTTCGAGTTTATTGGTTAATCGAGTACAGGATGTGAAATGTGATAATGGTTAGTCTGATGAGAATTTCTTGAGTAAGTAAAGATTACGTTGGTCGTATTCTTATGTTGTATTCTCATTGGTATGTTATTATTAATGTGATGTGACGGTTATCATTGTTGGATATTATGGCTGACCGCGTCGTGGGATTTCTTTTAGGTTCTCGGAGTATCGAGCTTGTAGCGGTCGTGAAGAGATGAGCTTCCCGGAGGATACTGGCTAGGACATGTTGTGTGCATTGAGTTTCTTGATTGGTTCTTGTACTCCGCTGCTAGAGTATCTTTTTGGTTGGCCTTTTCCATTGCGTGAGTATTTTGAAATGCTCTTTTGGTATCTAGTAACCGAGGTTACTTTGGGAATCGTTTTCTAAACTTTTGAGTGTCATTTGTTTGGCCTGGCGTTTTCAAATGAGTTTTTACGACGGTTTTGATAAATGGATTTTTATAAGTCTTTGTGAATTTTAAAGATAGTACCGTCGTTGGCCTCTCGGGCATTTGTAAATGTTTGTGAAAATTTCTTTTAGCCTTGTGGGTTCCATCTCGGGGCCCACGGCGCTGTAATATTTCCGGTTAAATCTGGGGGTGTTACAGAATATGGTATCGGAGCTTAGGATGAGAAAACCTGGGCATTTGGGTCGAGTTGGGTCGTGTTTTTGTTGCGTCATTCGAGTTGTCGATTGACAAATATTAGAGCCGTGAGTCTTTGTTGTTCACTCAGGCTTGTGCGTTATTGGATTTGCCAGTATCGTACTGGGCTTGTTATAACTTTTCCAAATGGTGTTAATGAGATTCTTTGGAATGAGATGTATTGTGTTCTTGAGTCGAACCGATTTGGCAAACGTGTGTTTTGAAAATACCTGTGTCGAGTATTTTCTTGAGTCTAGACATGTGCCAGTATCACGGGGAATCGTCGGCTTCACGATCTGTAAGTATTTGGATTTTTGAATTGCATTGAGATTTATTGCTGTTCTATAGTTGATGTGTCTTGAGATTCAGCAGATATCATGCGTTACAGTATGAGATGGCAGAGTGGGACAGGATTGATGATCTTGAGAAACTACGATTTTTGGAAATCAGTATGTTGGTTAGATTTTGGAACGGAATTGTGCATCTGGGAGAAATATTGTGCATGGTTGAGAAGAACATGTGACATGTTAGTTCATTTTGAGTTATATGAACTGCTTTTGATCATTTGAAAATGATACCTTTCAAAATGAATGTTTTACGGATGTTTTACGGAAAATGATTTTTGGGCCGAGACCCAATCGATTTTGAAATAGTTTTGTAACTCAAGACTTGGAGTCCGAAAAGAGTTTTCTACTTTTTAAACTTCTTGTAATGCGGAACAAGATACGGGCTGAGACCCTAATGTTTCAAAAGACTTTCCTATTTTCAAAAACTCCCGAGAGTTGTAAAATACTTTACCAATCGTTTACCTATGTTATTTCCGCCTTTCGAGGCTTTGGTTTACTTGTTCAAATGGAACTTCTCGGGAAGTCTTTCGCTGTATTGATTCGTTTCAATATTTTGTCATATCATATTTAAGGTGATCCAGTATGGGTTAATGACTGACGTTGCGAGTCATATGTGGAAAGGAGTTTTTAGTCGGAGTTTATATTTGAGATTTGGAACTCTATCGTGTGGTTTTCCGATGGAATATCAGTGGATATTGGTGACGAGCCGAAGTGGTATACAGGGGTATGGATATGGACAAGCATTTGCATAAAATTCCATTTTATTTAAACGTATGTTTCCGAAAAGAATTTTTATCGAAGACTTGGCACCATCGAGCCAATTTAATTTTTCGAAAATTGATTTCGTGGTCATACGAAAATTTATGTTTTGAGTTTTCAAACTCTTGAAAGAATTTTCGAAAATTTGTCTTTTGACAAGACTATATGATTTCAAACTGGTTTTGAAAATGTGATTGATATACATACGCATTTAGTGCATGGTGCATATCATATTGATGGTACGATGGGAAAGGAATTCGAACTTCAGTATGTTAGTTTGATTATCCGGTGATGATCGGTTGAGTTATCGGATAAGAGAAATATGTTGCGTGTTGTAGATTCATGCACATAATATTATTTTGGAAACTTGGGATTTTGTGAAAACGGAACGTATGTGCTATGTGAGTTCATAGGTGCGGTAGTAGCGCAATCTTACCATAGTGATCTTTGAATGATTTCTTTGTAAGTATAAATTTGGGGATGGTGACCCCATGCTGGTTGCTTTGGATACTGAGTGGTCGTTCCCACTCCCTATATGATTGAGTATGTTCGTCGATTTGCGATTCGTTGTTCGTATGCCGAGAGAAATGTTCGCCAGTTGGGTATGTTTATTGAGATCTACTGTGCGTGATTGATTTGTCGTTTTGAGAATGTTATTCTTTCGTATATCTGTTTCTGTGATTCTGTGTTGATCGTGTTGGAGTTTACCGTGTGAAGGTATTCTCGATTTTCGTTGATCACTCGTTGGTAATATTGGAGTTTATCACGTTGATGATATTCTCAATTGTGTTTTGACCTCTGGTTGGTCATATTGGAATTTATCATGTCGATGATAAATTCGATTGATTGTTGATCATTGTTGGTGATCATCTGAGCGTTCGGATTTTGTGTTAATGTTTCGGGAATCGTGTCGTTGTTTTGGGCAATTGTTTTGTAGATGTATTGTGTATTATTCGTCTTATCGGAATTGGGACTTGATTATGTAATCAGGCAGACAGGATTTGATTCGGGCAGATTGTTTCATCCGAAGATGATATATTTTGTTGAGACTCAGGGAATTGTGATCGTAAGCGTATTGAGACTGTACAATGAGATTGCTGGCTAGTATCTCCGGAGATCGTCGACCTGCGTATTTGTAAGTATGCGGTTTTGGCTATTCAGAATAATGATGATTGATCAGTGTCGTGATGGTTTTGGGATATTTTGGGTTGAACAGTATGGTTGTTCGTTTTATGATGGATTGCAAGTTTCGAGGATGAAACTTATTTTAAGGGGTGTAGAATGTAATATCCTAATTTCTATTATCATGTTTAATATTATTTTATCCGAGTTATTTTGTACAGCGTGAAATCTGATGAGGGATAAAATAAATAAAGGACCGAGATATCGATTCGGTATAATTGTCGTATTTGGTCGACGCTACATTTGAGGATATTGTGTATCGGGTTGTCGTGCTTTTGATATTGGGTATATCGTATGATGATATTATTGGATTCTGTTTGTGTTCGGTGTGTCTTATGTTCGCTTTTGGTATGTCGAGACGTTGGACAAGAATCTGGAAAATGGCTAAGTATAGCCTTATTAGCGCACGCCGATATTCATGCATAACGCACGCTATCGCGTGATTAGCGCACGCCACGTTTATAGGTTAGCGTACGCTAGTGCATGCATCGGAAGGAATCTGCGTGTGGACCCGGCCGCTTTGGCGCACGCTCGTAAGTCAACGGTTGTTGTCTCGAAGTATTAGCGCACGCTAAAGATTAGGCTTAGCGCACGCTAACTATATATCGATCAACAAGGAATCTTATCCTTGCCAGATCTTTGTCGGAATGTGGGGGCGAGTGGTAGGTGAACACCGTAGTAAGTCAACTTCGGATAGCGCACGCTATGAGTAAGGACTTGCGTCGCTAGACATGATGATTTACGTGCGTTAATGCATGGGCATTACGTCGTAAGGTAGTTTACGAAGCAAGACAAGAGCCTGCAGGCTGGATAGCGCACGCTAACAAAGTCGATTAGCGCACGCTAAGGCTAGCGCACGCTAAACATAATGGTTTAGCGCACGCTAGTGATGTATTCTATTTAAAGGGACAAACGGGTGTCATGAAACATTTC
Source organism: Orobanche coerulescens (assembly GCA_033398695.1). Lineage (NCBI taxonomy): Eukaryota > Viridiplantae > Streptophyta > Magnoliopsida > Lamiales > Orobanchaceae > Orobanche > Orobanche coerulescens. The sequence continues at coordinate 178,789,678 of CM065808.1, forward strand.
GTCCATTTCTTTCCTTTCACCCGATAGAGACAACCTTGGGAGAACATTTGGAGTTCCTAAACACCGAGGGATGATCCTCTTTAACAAGATTAAAGATGGAAATCATGGAGTGAAGCTTTGTTCTTGAAATCATTGGTGATTCTTGGAAATCAATCCTTTCCTTCAAAAAGGTAATTACTCTTCACTTTGAGATTTCGTTTTGGATTGTATATGATGTTCTTGAGTTGATGATTATCATATAAACAAGTTGATGAGCATGACAACGAGTTGGATTACCGTACTAAGTTAGTGTTGTTATCAATATATGAGTATTGATATGTTTCGTATGGTTTTGGATGGAATTCAAGATATATGTTGATGTAATTCCCTTCTTCAATTCGGATTTTTGATGTTTTGTCGTTGGTTACTTCGTATGGTAACGATTATGGTGATGCTACTGTGATTCTTGAAGTTATATGAATTGTATGTCGAAGAACATGATGAATAAGGATTTTTAGATGTTAGAACACATCAGATTTTATCATTTTATGGATCATGAACGTGAATTTGGATAATTCGTGTTCTTGAAGAGCTATTAAATTATATGTCATGATTGTTATGAAATCCTTAATCTCGAGATGAGTTGATCATTGTCATGATGGAAGTGTTAGACGATGCTTGAAATGCATGCCACTGCACAGCATTAGCGCACGCTACGTTTACTGCCTAGCGCGCGCTAACGGGAGCAACTTAGCGCACGCTACGTTAGGTGATTAACGTGCGCTAAGTAGGCAGACAGTGCAGTATTTTTGTGTTTTGATTAGGAATTCGTGATGGTTTGACTTGGTTGGTTCTGACTGTGTTTATTCGAGGTTGTGTTGAACCGTTGAGTTCGATTGGTTAGTTTTCTCAGTTGTTGACCGTTATCGGATATGTGTTATTTGGTTTCTTCGATAGGTTGAGATTATTGATCGGTGATTATAACCGGATATTGCGGTCGTGTTCGAGTATGTCCATTGTATTGCGTTTGATCGAGGCTGAGGAGCTCGTAGATAAAGGCAATGTGTTCGGCAGCAGCTTCGTGGTATCGGTATCGAGGCAAGTTATTACTTGCTCAGTTATAATATTTAATGAATGGTTTCAGTTTCATTTCGTTTATAATGCATATAGTGATGATTATTATTGTGAACTCTGGGTATCCGGATCGCATATCGTTCTTTCGATTCTGGGAGGTAAATCATAATGAATATGCTTTATCTCAGTTATTGGTATGTTCGAGTATCGAGGTTACATTATGGTAAGGACGAGGATATGAGTATCTATAGTTCGTTGTACGCGTTTGGATCGCCGAGCGGTGGGGATAATCGTCGGTGATGATTGGACATCGAGGTTGCTTCCGAAGGACTCGGGGCAAGTATTCCATATTGGTCACGGTTTTATGATATTTATTTTGGTCTCGTACATTCTCTTTCATGTTGTTGAACATGAAGTCGCCCTAGTAAATTGTCATGTTGTGGTGCATGTTATGTTGTTCTTGTTGATGAACGTGTTGTTTTGCATATGTGTATGGATATTGTGTGTTTATGTTGTGTAAATAATCCGAGGGTCTTATGAGGATCTATCCGAGGGCGCTGGATCGAATGTCCATCATGCGTTGGTTCGACGGGATCATCATGAGGCTCTATGCTGAGGGCGCTGGATCGTTGGACAGGTTTTCCACCATGCGTTGGTTCGACGGGATCATCATGGGGATCTATGCTGAGGGCGCTGGATCGTTGGATTACCAGTATTGTGTTGATGGAATCTTGTGAATTCGCATCATTGATTTTATCATGTGTTGTTGTTCACATGTGTATTGTTAGTTATCCACCTTATGTTGATCTGATAGGATCAACAAAGGGATCTATGCTGAGGGCGCTGGATCGTCGGATTTCCATTGAGTATACATGATTATTATTGCTATGATCATATTGACGTGGTCATATGAGTATGCATTTGTAGGTCTTGTGTTAGGACCGTGTCCGTATTGCATTGATCTGATCTCGGATTAGACCGATATGATTGTCGTGGCACTTCATATCTCGAGGTATGTTCCGTATTTCCTTGGTACTTGTCTTTGGTGGACAATCGGTTATCGTCTTGGGATTTGATGATATTATTCGATGGATCGTATTGGTCAGAAATGGTAGATTTCCGTATCGTGAGTTGGTTATGATAGTTTGAGGATCTTGAGTATTGTTTAAGGTACAATACAGATATTATGTTCGAGTTTATTGGTTAATCGAGTACAGGATGTGAAATGTGATAATGGTTATTCTGATGAGAATTTCTTGAGTAAGTAAAGATTACGTTGGTCGTATTCTTATGTTGTATTCTCATTGGTATGTTATTATTAATGTGATGTGACGGTTATCATTGTTGGATATTATGGTGACCCGTCGTGGATTTCTTTTAGGTTCTCGGAGTATCGAGCTTGTAGCGGTCGTGAAGAGATGAGCTTCCCGGAGGATACTGGCTAGGACATGTTGTGTGCATTGAGTTTCTTGATTGGTTCTTGTACTCCGCTGCTAGAGTATCTTTTTGGTTGGCCTTTTTCCGCTGCGTGAGTATTTTGAAATGCTCTTTTGGTATCTAGTAACTGAGGTTACTTTGGGAATCGTTTTCTAAACTTTTGAGTGTCACTGTTGGCACAGCGTTTTCAAATGAGTTTTTACGACGGTTTTTGATAAATGGATTTTTATAAGTCTTTGTGAATTTTAAAGATAGTACCGTCGTTGGCCTCTCGGGCATTTGTAAATGTTTGTGAAAATTTCTTTTAGCCTTGTGGGTTCCATCTCGGGGCCCACGACGCTGTAATATTTCCGGTTAAATCTGGGGGTGTTACAGATTCCGGAACCGCCATCTCGATCGCTAGGGCGCGATCCTGGTATTCCTTCAAAGTGGCACACATGAGCGGTGCCATACTCTGCCTAATATGCGGCTTCATGCGCATATTGAAGTAACGGATTTTATCAGCCTCCGTCCTCACCTGATCCCTCACGAAACCCAACTGCTGATTGTAAGAAATGATGGCCTGAGAAATAGGCACATCCTGAGGTGTAGCGGTGAAGAACTCCACAATTCTGCGCTCCTTGACTGGCGGCGGACAATATTCTGCTTCCATAGCAGCCCTGAACTCCTCCCAAGTGGCCCGACGATCTCTGGGCGCAACGGCCTCCCACCACTCCGCAGCTTCCTTATCCAGGAGGTACTGGGCAATATGTACCCTCCTGTCTTCGGGACAAGCTACGGCATCAAAGGTCCTGGACAACTGAAAGAGCCAATTCTCCCAACCGAGGGAGTCAGAAGATCCGGAGAAACGAGGAGGGTGCATCTTAGACACCGTCTGAAGCCACTTACTAGCTTCCTCTTCAGTGTCGTGGGCGGATTCTCGCGTCCACCCTGAGCTATCTGAGCAAGCCGGGTCTACTAATCGCCAAGTACGGCAAGAGCTCCGGCGTCGGCATTATTACCCGACAGATGCGAGTGAGAGGTGAATCCGCGAGAGGACTGGGAAAGTGAGCCCTCCTCATTATCGGCACCACGACCACGGCCTCGGCCGCGTCCCTAGCCGGTCTACCACGACCTCTCAACATCCGAAGGAAAATAAGAAAAGAACAAGATCGAAAGATTCACAATTCACAAGGTTGGTAATACAAGTCACAACCCCGAGCAGACAAGAAAACGGATTACGAAATATAAGAGTTCGAGGAGACTTACAACACGGTCGCACGAAAAGACGGTAGCATGATGATATTAGGCTCAACAACTGACTCTAATGACGCAACTGACAGACCCAAAATTCACCGACAACCTAGGTATTCAAAACCTAGCGCTCTGATACCATAAATGTAACACCCCAGTACACAAATGGGACGTTACACGCCGTAGAACCCTCATGAGGTCTACCAGGCTGACACTTGACACATAAACCACAATATAATCCCAAATGATGCATTCAAAAAGTAAGTAAGGCCGTGGCCTCGGCCAAAACATTTTAACAGAGTACATGAAACATAATGTAAATATCAATTCATTGCCCACGCAGGGAACTTAAACCAAGTTCAGAAATAAGCAGTTTAACTCCAATACTCGACAAATGCAATGACAAAACAAAAAAAAACGATACAGACTCGAGCCACTATCATCAAGCCATCCCATCCTTCGCGTGCGTGCCCCGTGCCTGCTCCTCAGCTCTCCCGGTACCTGAAATGCATAAGACGCATTTCCCCCATTTAAGGGGTTAGCATTCGAATAGCTAGTGCAAGTACACAATTACACAACATTATATACAAAAATACGGTTTTACACAATCATCTCAAACATAAATCATTTGCCACATATATATTCCGGAATACTACATTGGCAATCACATCGATTTTCAGTCATCACGATATCACAAAATCACAACCGGTATCCCGTGGCCGTACCCCTTAGTATCGACCCCCAGACATCCCGTCGAACACTCCGGGTGGGATACCACTTCCGCGGCCGTACCCCTTAGTATCGACCCCCAGACATCCCGTCGGACACTCCGGGTGGAAGTTCAATCACACACGCACCCAAGTCCACTTCCACGGCCGTACCCCTTAGTATCGACCCCCAGACATCCCGTCGGACACTCCAGGTGGAAGGAACACAACTCACGCACCCAAAAATCACCATTCATCATTCATTTCGAGAATCACAATATACATAACGAAATGTAATACATGTACTTGCCTTGAATGAAACGAAACGAAGGAAACGACGACGGAATAGGTTTCGGTCCGAACAATCCTCCCAAATCCGTTCCTAACACAATAACGGTATAAAACCAATCTCAACACCATGAATACGAAGAAATTCATCCTAGTTCTACCCGTAGGGACAATTCATCGGACACTACGCGTGCATAAGGAAAAGAAATCGGTCAACGGTGGAATAAAGGGATTTCATCCCAACCAATAACAAGAAAACCAAGGGTTACGAGTATACTATCAAAATCTAACAACAACATCGGTAAATTCGAATTAAAACACAAGATCACCACCAAACCCTCCCCAAAATCATACTAGGATTGAAGGAGTTCTTACCTCTTGAAGATTCAATCCCTATAATCCGAAGAACACGTGCTAAATCCACAATCCGAGCTAAACGATCGAAGGAGGATGAAGAAAATAAAACACTCAAATGATTTGTGAAGGAAAAATCCTCCCTCAGGCTTTCTCTCTCGGTTGCAGGTGGAGAAAAGGGAAAAAATGAGCTGGAAAGCCTAAAAAACGAATTTATAGGGCGGACAGACTCGACCGTGCCCGACATGACACGGTCGTGGCGCGCAGTCGGCCGGCAGGGACTCGACCGTGTCCTGCATGACACGGTCGTGTTGCGAAGGGGCCTACCGATAGAGACCTGTCTGCGGCGCTCGGCAATGACTCGACCGTGTCCTGGAACACGGTCGGGCCTCTGGGCAGTCGCTTCCGGCTTATCCGGAAGAGTTCGGCTCGGCCGTGCCAGACGACACGGTCGGGTCCTGAGGCAGAGACTTCTGGCTTATCCGGACGAGTACGGCACGGGCCGTGTCGGACGACACGGCCGAGTCCGGTCGCGATGATCGGCCGAAAGTCAAAAATGAGCGGGTGAACGAAAACGATCATAACTCTCTCGTCCGGACTCCGATTGACTCACCGTTTGAACCATTGGAAAGCTAATTCGATGCTCTATAATATTGCAAGGATTTAGAATTTTCGGAGTTACCAAAAATTAATGGTGATCTAGCAAAGTCGAATTCATATGATGAAAGTTGAAACAATGAACAATACTGATACACAACTCGAAGTTTTTCCGAACGGTGAACACGGTGAATGAATATGATTGATGAATGATTATAATTGAGTGAAATACACTGAGTGACAATTACAGGCTGATAATTACTGAATGAAAATAAATGAATTACGACCGGGTATTACACCTACATCCTCTCGAAGCTGAATAAACATCAGGTCCTCTAACTGTCCCGACTTAATGTCGTCGACTAAAGACGACGAAATCTCAAGTGTACGCAACTGCCCGGAACCCTCTGGTAGTACAATCTCAATGCTCAACCTCATAAACTCTCGCTGAAGCCTCGACTCAGCCGTAAGTAACTCAAGCGCCCGAAGTGATACCGATTTCTGGCTCAAGGCATCTGCCACCACATTTGCCTTGCCCGGATGATAGAGAATCTCGAGGTCATAATCCTTAATCAACTCCAAGCACATCCGCTGTCTCATGTTAAGCTCTTTCTGCGTAAAAATGTACTTCAGACTCTTGTGATCGGTGAAAATCTGACACGGCGAGCCATACAAGTAATGACGCCAGATCTTCAACGCAAATACAACTGCGGCCAACTCAAGATCGTGCGTAGGGTAATTCAACTCGTACGGTTTTAACTGACGGGAAGCATAGGCAATCGTCCTCCCGTGCTGTATAAGTACACATCCGAGCCCTTGGCCCGAAGCATCACTAAAAACTGAGAAATCCTCATTACCACTCGGTAAAGCCAAAACATGAGCGGTCGTCAACCGCTTCTTCAACTCCTCAAAATTATTCTGTATCTCATTGGTCCACACAAACTTCTCTGACTTCTGTAACAACTGAGTCAGCGGTCGAGCGAGCTTAGAGAACCCCTCGACAAATCTACGGTAATATCCTGCCAAACCCAAAAAACTACGGACCTCCTTCACGTTCTTGGGCGGCGCCCAATCCAACACTGCTTCTACCTTATGTGGGTCCACACGAACACCCTTGGCCGAGATTACATGACCGAGAAACATAAACTCCCCTAACCAAAACTCATACTTTGAGGACTTCGCAAAAAGATGCTGAGTTCTCAAAATATCTAACACGATATGCAAATGACGGGCGTGCTCCTCCTCGCTCCTCGAGTAAATCAGGATGTCATCGATAAAAATGACTACACACTTATCGAGGTACTCGATAAAGACTTTGTTCATAAGCTGCATGAACACGGCTGGGGCGTTGGTTAACCAAAAAGGCATAACCACAAATTCGTAGTGACCGTATCTCGTACGAAAGGCCGTCTTCGGAATATCGGTATCCTTCACTCGGAGCTGATAATACCCCGATCTCAAATCAATCTTCAAAAACACGGTTGCCCCTTGCAGTTGGTCGAACAAGTCATCAATCCTCGGGAACGGATACTTGTTTTTAATAGTCACTTTGTTCAACTCACGATAGTCGATACACAAACGAAGTGACCCATCTTTCATTTTCACAAACAGGACCGGTCGCTCCAAGGCGAAGCGCTTGGTCGAATATACCCCATGTCTAGCAACTCTCCCAACTGTTTCTTCAACTCAAGCATCTCGGCAGGCGCCATACGATATGGCGTCTTAGAAATCGGTGTTGCACCCAGCTCTAAATTGACGGTAAACTCAACTTCTCGGTCCAGCGTCAAACCCGGAAACTCGTCTGGAAAGACATCCGGATACTCACACACTACCGGAATAGACGAGAGCTCGACTCCCCCTTCTTCCGATCTCAAAGCGTAACACCAGTACCCCGTGCAACCTCCTCGAAGAAGTCTCTCCGCCCTCAAGGCGCTGATCAGAAGTCTCTGCATACTCCGCTTACGCCCCACAAAAGAATGCTCGGTACCGTCAGAGGCTAACATCAAAACGGTTCTCGTTCTATAATTCATGATTGGTCCATGATGGTCCAGCCAATCCTCACCCAGAATCAAATCCTCATCTCTAATATCTACCGCAATCAGATTAGAAGGCCAAATCCTCCCCGCGATACTCACTGGAAAATCTCTAATCTCACGATCCCCCACGATGCTATCCCCGCTAGGCAGTTTAACAACAAATGGTTCACACGCAACTAGGCAATCAATATACAGACGACGCACACAACCCACAGATATAAAAGAATGTGTAGCACCATAATCGAACAATACGGAGACAGGATGATCAAGGATGTGGATGGTACCTATAGCCACCGTCGCATCAGGATCTCCTGCTCGTCTCATCTCATACACTCGGGGCGGAACAGACCCCGCACTAGAAGCTCCCCCTCTAGAACGCTGTCCGCGTCCTCGACCTCTTCTAAAACTCTGCTGTGGCTGAGGAACTGTCCGTGTCTGATTCACACTCGGCTATCCTGCGGCTGGGGATGATATCTAAGTAACTGGCGCCCGAACTACATCCGTACAAAACTTAGCTCGATGTCCCATCCGACCGCACGCAAGACACTGAATCGGGGGCCTATCACACTCATTCATCATGTGGCCGGGACGACCACAGTTAAAGCACGTAGGACCGCGAACGGAACCAGTAGGAGCAGAATTAGAACCGTTTCCTCGCCCAAATGACGAATACTGACCCCCGAAGACTCTCGAACTAGACTGGACCTTCGGATGCCCACCAGACTTGCCTCCCGAAAACTGGTCGGAGGTCTTCTGTTTCTTCCCCTCGGCTGCCGTCTCTGTCGCAGCAAACGACATCTCATAAGCCATCGCCTTATTCTGGTACTCTTTCAAAGTTGTGCATCCCAGACCAGACATGTAGTGACGCACCCTCAGTTTCATCCTCATATCGAAGTGGCGGATCTTATCAAGCTCATCTCGGATTTGGTTTCTCACATAATGAAGTTGTTGGTTGTAGTCCTTGATAGCCTGAGAGATAGGAACATCCTGGGGCTTAGCCTCAAAGAAGGCTCGGATTCTCCCCTCTTTCACTGGCCACGGACAAAACTCATCTTCCATCAGTTCTCAAAACTCTGCCCATGTGGCTGCCCGATCACGCGGTTTCACCGCTTGCCACCATGTTGCCGCCTCTTTGGCGAGGAAGTACTGAGCAATGGGTACCTTCCTCTCCTCAGAGCAGTTAGCAGCCTCAAATACTTTCTCCATCTCAAATAGCCAATTCTCCCAACCGGAAGGGTCGGAAGCACCATCAAACTGCGGAGGACGCATACGAATCACATCATGAAGTAACTTATCATTTTCGGATCCAGTAGGCGGAGCCGGATTATCATTAGCCTGGCCGACCAAAACGGCCTGAGTCAGTAGCGTCATCTGGTTCGCTACTTGCTGCAAAATGTTGGCCACTCCAACATTCTCATGAGCATTACCGGAGCTAGCAGACTGGTCCTGCTGACCCCCGAAACTAGGCGGAACACTGTTCGACAAAGAAGGCATAGCCGTATCGGTTCCTGAGTTATCAGACATGGCCGCCCCACCGGCTGCGCCACGTCCCCTACCGCGTCCGCGACCGCGTCCGCGTCCTCTACCAGCAGGAATTCTGAAGAAGTAGTGGGTGAGTACAATTCAAACGCAAAACACAACAAGATACCAAGAAAAGAATAGAACAAAACACGCAACGATTCAAGTTTGGAAAACTTGCGAGCACCGATGTACTAAGATGATGGCATAGCAGTGATACTGTCCAAAAAATGACACTTGACTAGACCCAAATAACCGACAGCCTAGGTATCCATAAACCTAAGCTCTGATACCATATTCTGTAACACCCCCAAGAAGATCAGGGCATATTACATCGTCGTGGACCCCACACTGTGGAATTCACCAGGCTAACGTACCAACAAGACATTCGACATCGACATACAATCATCAACAAAACGACCATTCAAATAAATGACTACAATCCGACAAATAAAATCCGACATCAATCCATTTCCCAAAACGGGAACACAACATTAACAATTTTAAAAAGGAAGTACTCGAGTACTTAAACTAATTTTATAATACAGAAATCCTAAAACAAGGCATCAATAACAACCGACAGAACAGAACACCAGCAATTAACTACTGAACAGTATCATGCTTGCCCATCATCCTCATACGGCTCGAGTGCTTGTTTATCTCCAAGACCTGTACCTGAAATACAAAAGTATTTCCCCCATTTAAGGGGTTAGCGACAACTGCTAGTGCAAGTACAATCCATTTGAACTACTTTATAATCAAATGAATATATGCGCCAAAATCATTTTAGAAATCATTTATATTCCGGAATATTATACGGTGCACAAGCACAAAACACATTTTCTCCAACAAAACAATTCAAAGTTAACCTTGGTACGAGACTCACGGCCACCGTACCCCGTAGAGCCCCTTCGGACATCCCTGGGTGATTAACCACAGTTCGTGATACGCACACACACGGCAATACATATCCCTAGAGGCCCCATCGGACCGTCCTTAGGTGAACATACACATATCCATCCACAAAAACCACGAATAGCCACAATTCAAATACTAGAACATGTAAACAAATGTAAAGTACTTGCCTTTGAGACATTCTTGAAGAATCGGAAATGAAATACGACTACGAACGGTCCGGGTGGAAAACGACGGTTCCTAAACGAAGTATCAACATAGTTCAGTCCCAACGGACAACAATAATTGATTGGAATACACCCATAACCCCTATTATAAACTACGATAATGAACGATCAATCGATACGGGCGAGGGTTTATGCAAAATCTCCCCGTATCAACAATTCACGGATTGATTCGAGCAAAACGGATTGGGAATCACCCAATAACAACAATCGGTAAGAAATATCACAACATACTAGAATAATTCGAGTCTAATAAGCTAAACTCGGAAAAAACCCCAAAATTGACAAATTTAGGGTTCTAGACGAAAATACCTTGAATCGGAGTGAAGAAGATGGATTCAGATGGTGATGTGTTATGCTCGAGACACAAGAATCGGAATGGAATGAGACTCCACTGATAACTCTTCACAATCTGCTCTGAAATCGCCGAAATCGCCCGTAGGAAGGGAAGGAAAGAAAAAGAATGAAAAAATATGCTGTTTCTGAACTGCCGCTGATCTATTAAAATTGCATAGTGAGCGCACGCTAACTAACACAAGTAGCGCATGCTAACGGGACTTATAAATGTTTGGATTCGGTGCCTAAAACGAAGGCCCAGCGGAAGCGGTAAAACGAAAATTAATTCGATCCGAATCCCTACGAGGATCGATCGAGCTACGCATATACGAATATAAAATAAACAAAGGAAGATTCGAAATCATACCCTTGTTGTCCGTTGATTATATGGATTTCCTTCTCTTGAGCTATTCCCCAAACGATCCAAAATGCTCCAAGCCCTTGGATGATCTAACGCCGAAAAAACCGCGTCTCTACTTGTCACGCGTCGGAGAAACGAGCGGAATGACAACACTCGATTAACCTCTAAGGTTACGGCTAGAATCAAGTGATGAAACTTTAATTATAACACTCTAAGTGTTTAAATATATATCTCTCAATTTTTCTTGATTTTTCTCCAAAAACAGCAAGAACAAGATGAAGAATGAGATGATGACTTTGGAATGAACTCTAAGTTCTTTTTCACTGCTTCTCTCTCTACTACTTACGTAAGGAATCAATAGTTTGTAACAGAGTCACAAGTCTTCTCCCTTTATTCATTCTTTATTCACCAACAACCCACTAAACATCTTATCTCACATGAGAGATGCCTTTCAAGTCATTGTCTTCCATTTAAAAATGGAAACAAAAGACAAGATGAAAGGTGGTGGAAATGGGGGGGTTGGCCATCTAGAAGGGTAGGTGGAGTTCGGTCTATTTCGGACTCCCACGAGTCCAAACAGATAAACTCTGAATCCGTTCTGATGTATTTATATCAATTAATTAATCCAATTAATTAATTATATCAAATACATAATAACATAATTAATTTCTCCAAGAAATAATTATTTTCATGAATTAAATTAATCACCCAGTAATTTATTTAATTCATTAGGCCGAAAATTAATTTATCCAATAAATCAATTTAGACATCTAATGTCCCAATTAATTAGATATTCAATATCTAATATTCATTATGAGAGAATAAGCTTGATTCATTCCGTCGTCAATCCTATTGCGCGACTCGGTAGGTCCGTCTCAGTCAGCAATGGGAGGAACCAAAGAGTAGTAGCACCACCTAGCCAGCCTGGCGGCCTACACCGTACCCCAACTGAGAACGAATGATTGGGATCATTCAAGAACCATTCTGTCGTGAATACCAGTATACGTATAAACCCTTCTTTCAAATGTCCCGATCAAGTTATAGGGTCACGGTCAGTCAAACCCTATCTGTTACTTGACGTTATGCATGTGTTAATGCAAATCGAGATCATTGAGCTCTCGTGTATCCAATACAACTACCTCCAATGCTTTGGCCAAAGACTTATGATCTCATCTGCCAATAACCGCATAGGACATATAACCCGCTCACTAACGGGAGAAAGAATTCTATCTTGGTATTCAGTAGGACCTGCTACTTGCCCGTCAAGATGCACGTCGAGGTTGACCCCCGCCTCCCGGTTTATAGGGTCGAACTACTCTAATGAAAATCTTGACGTCACAAGCACATCCCTACTAAATCCTCAAGTCAAAGGTTCACGAATACCTATCACAACCTTTCGATTCCGTCATTGACTGTCCCGGAGTGAAATCCGTGTGACGAATCGAGGGTGAGTCGGTTCGAGTATACTAATCCAATTAGCATACCTATAAAGTGTGCTCCCACTAACCATTAGTGTTCGACAGGCACTCTCTATGTCAAAGAACACGTCATACAAGTCTTCACATAAACTTAATGCCCAGTTAAGTTTCATCGACTTGCGAACGATTAAGTATTTGAGCTATAAACCTTTCCAGTGCCGACCTCCTTATCCAATAAGGAGTGGAACGTTTTGCTCTCAAATACATGGACTAGTTTCTATACGTATATTTACGAGTTAGGAACGCCAGTAACTATCAGTAAATAAAGAAACATTCATTGCCTTATATTAATGATTTACATAATTACAAGTACAATGCCCTCACTCAACATCCTCTGAGTGGCATTCGAGGGCATATTCCTAGCAATTTCCCACTTGCACTCAATGCACACACTATGGTATCTAATACCCATGTTCTCCAGATTACGCTCCAAGCTAATCTGAGATTGTGGCTTGGTCAGTGGATCAGCGACGTAGTCGGCTGACTCTACTCTATGCAGCACAATGTATCTCTATGCAAACAAATTCTCTTACGAGATGATACTCTCTCTCAATATGTTTGGTACTGTTGTGAAACCTCGGCTCCTAGGCATGTGCTACTGCTCTCGCAGCGTAACACACAGTGTCATGAGAAGTTTACCTAGTAACTTCTTAACCCTTCCTTTGGAGGCCTCCGAGGCCGCTTTATACTCAGCCTAACTGGTGAAATCAGCAGTCGCGCTATACTTGGCACTATGCCAAGATACTGCTCCTCCATTAAGAGTAAATATATCCAGAAGTAGACATAGAATCGTCTTTCTGTCCTTAGAAGTTCAATACAGTGAATCCCATCACATTCAGTTCTCCACCGCCATATATAAGAACCATATCTCTAGTCCTTCTAAAGTACTTGAGAACGTTCTTTACGGTAGTCTAATGATCCCTGCCTGGGTTTGCCTGAAACCTACTCACCACGCTTATAGCATGCGCAATGTCAGGTCTCGTACACAATATAGCATACATAAGGCTACCCATGGCCGAAGCATATGGTATATTACTCATTTCCTTCCGTTGTTCCTCACTTTGAGGACACATCTTAAAGGAGAGTTTTATTCCATGTCGCATCGGTAGGAACCCTCTTTTAGAATCATCCATCTTAAATTGCTTTAAGATTTTATCTATATAAAGGGCTTGAGAAAGACCTATAGTTCTCTTTGCTCTATCCCGGTAGAGTCGAATACCAAGAATATAGGTAGCTTCTCCCAAGTCTTTCATGGAGAAATTACTCGAAAGCCAAGCTTTCACAGAACTGAGCATTCCCACATCATTTCCTATTTGTAGAATGTCATTTACATATAGTACTAAGAATATGATCTAGCTCCCACTAACCCTCTTGTATACACAAGGTTCCTCTTCGTTTTGCATGAAGTCAAACTCTTTGACTACCTCGTCAAAACGAAGGTCCCAACTACATGAAGACTGCTACAGTCTATTTCATGGAGTCTACATCCACCATTGCTAGGTCATTTGGTCGCGGGTCTGTCTCTTGTTTATCACCTGGAACCTCGTAGAAACCCAGTTCCTCCAAGTGCATAAAACTATACCTCTCAGGTAATTGACCCCCTACTTGACCTACGAGGTGGTTGTACTTGTGTTATAGAAGGTTTGGTTCCATTTTTCTTGCACAGGTGTCTCCTGAGGAGTTTCATTGTATTCCTCCAAAGAAATATTTCTACATGCTCTGCCTTCCTGAATGAACTCATCTTCCAGGAAGTGTGCTTGTAAAGCAACAACGATCTTTCAATCTTTGGGCATGTAGAATAGATATCCCATCGTCCCAGACGGGAATCCAATGAAATGCCCCTTCGCGTACCTAGCTTCCAACTTCTCCACCTTAGTCTTCTTGACATAGGCGGGACATCCCCAAATCCTAATATGATTAAGACTTGGTTTCCTTCCCTCCCACATCTCATGTGGAGTTTTAGGAACGAATTTGGAAGGACATCTGTTCAAGATGTAAGTGGCAGTTAGGAGTGCATACCCCCACAGGTAAATCGGTAAGTCAGTATAGCCCAGCATGGAACGGGCCATGTTCAACAAAGTCCGGTTCCTTCTTTCTGACACACCATTTAACTGAGGAGTACCTGGAGGTGTTAGTTGTGAAACTATTCCATGTTCCTTAAGGAACTCGTCAAACTCTGAACTCATATACTCGCCACCTCGGTCCGACCGAAGTACTTTGATATGATTACCAGTTTGTTTCTCGGCTAGGGCTTTGAATTCCTGGAATTTCTCAAAGGCCTCAGATTTATGTTTCATCAAGTATACATAATCATACCTAGTATGATCATCTATAAACGTAATGAAATATTGATATCCGTCACGTGATGCTTCCAAAGCACCACAAACGTCGGTATGGATTAATCCCAGTTTATCAGCGGCTCTTTCAAAAGTCCCTGTGAATGGGGACTTGGTCATTTTCCCTTTAAGTCCAGATTCACAAGTAGGAAAAGGATCCGATCCCAATGGACCCATAAGTCCATCTTTTTCCTTCTTGTACACCTTGGTCTGACCAATATGACCAAGTCTAAGATGCCATTTCAAAACTTGATTGGTTTCATCCCTAACACGTTTTCTAGTCATAGTATTCACAACTACTTTGTTGCTGAGATTTAGATGATACAATCCATTTAACAATGTAGCAGTACCCACTAGTTTATTTCTGAAATAAATTTTGCAGGAACCATCACCAATGAAAAATGAAAAGCCTTTTCGGTCCATGACCGGAATGGATACAATGTTTTTATGCCCCTTGGGCAAAACAAGTACATCTTCTAAAGTCAGAACAAACCCAGATTCTAAATTCAAAAGAAGTGATCCTATGTCGGTTGCCTCGACACTATGCCCGCTTCCGACAGTGACCATTACTTCTTTACCTACAGGCTCCCTGAAGTGCCATGAAGAATCGGACACTCTCTAGCCCAGTGGCCCAGCTCACCGCACTTGAGACAAGCATCTTTCTTCTTGCTCTTTGGAACCATCGAGGCCTTGTCCTTTCCATTAAGGTCCTTAACTTGTGGTCCAGTTTGCTTCTTGGTCTTTTTCTTCTTATTCTTAGACCTCCGAGGTCCAGAAGAAATCACAAGAGCAGACTCCTTCATCCGCGGAGTCTTCATCTGAGACTGAGAGGTCACAAGTTTGTTCATTAGCCCAACTAAATTACATGCAATCTCATTGCGGTTAAAGTTTATAACAAACTGTGAGAAGGAATCAGGAAGAGACTATAGGATAAGGTCGGTTTGGAGAGAAGTATCCATTTTAAAATCAAGAGCCTCCAATCTCTCGATCATGGATATCATTTTGAGTACGTGTTCCCCAACCTTCTCACCTTCCTTCATCCTTGCACCGAACAGTTGCTTGGATATCTCATATCTAGCAGTTCTGCTGTGCTCACCATAAAGCTCGGTTAAGTGAGATAGAATCTGCCTTGCAGAAGTCATTTTCTCATGAGCTCTCTGAATCTCATTAGACATAAAAGCCATCATATATGCATGGACTTTTACATCATCCTTAACCCACTTTTCGTGGTTTTCGATCTCTTCCTGATTGGCTCTGGTCCGCACAGGAGGCGCTGGAATGTCCGTCTCCAATACATATCCTAGTGCCTCTATATTGAGGACAATCATCAGATTGCGGAGCCAGTCCACAAAGTTAGGTCCAATCAGGGTGTTCTTTTCGAGTAGAATTGCGAGCGGATTCATTGTCATATTGAGAGTTATGTCTGCATTAAGAATAACAGATTAATTAGTGACTTGTTATATTATGATCTGAGTATAGAATTAAGGTCTTTTATATTCTTGTTTCCCAGCTCCCACTATTTTTATCGGAACAACACACTCCCATGTGAAATCCGGAAGTATCGTCGCTCTACTTCATAGTGGTGATCGAGTTCTTTATAAATCTTAATAGAGGGCAACCGAACAGGTTTCTAGTCTTTTAATTTTCATAAAGTGGTGTCCAACACCAACTCATCTAATGGATGATTCGGTCTTCTTCTTCCCCTTGTTCACCCCCCTCAACCTATACGGTTTCTATGGTTCATGAACAAGTTAAGTTTATACCATCGACGCAAATCAGTTTCACAACTGAATTTTATCCGGCAACCTATCAGGTTTCTAGGGATAAAATTTGCTTCAACCGAAGGCATCCAATGCGCTCCCGGTAATTTATCCATCCTCCCCGAACGACTACCCCGATAACTCGGAAGCATAGCACATCCGGTTTGGATTTCAATTTCCCGAAAGCTCGATGGAGGGAAGGAAAACCTTGAAACCTTATAAACTTAATAATTTTGTTGTGGAAGAATTTTCACGATTAACGTTACACTTTGCACATTAATCATTTTAGCGCGTTTGTTGCATTCATACAATATGAAACAACCATTCACAACCTAGTTGCTACCAACATGTGGTTCATAGACTGTTCCTAGAAAACAAAAACTCCGTAATCTAATTACAAGTCTTCGTCTTGAATCTTCGTCTTCTCGAAATGGATCTACCTCCGGTCTTCGTCATTACATATAAATTTTACATTGAAAATTGCATCCTAGATACAAATATTTCTAGTAAAATAAATAGGCTCAAAACGGCCTTTACAACCCAATCGAATAAAACGAACGATTCAAACTAAGTCCATGAACCACATCCCCATTCAAAAGCATTCATCCAATAAATACTCAATAAATGGATAGCGAGAAGATTACATATGATCCAATCAATAATCAACAATAAATAGAATTGATCCAATCAATTCAACAATAATCGACAATTTAATTTTCGTCCGTAGTGTACCCTTAAAATATTTTCTTTGAATTTTCCTTCATCAAAAATTCCAAATTAATGATATTAATACAGGAAAATTCAATAATCGAAAATATACTGAAAAACGAGACCCAGTGCCCGACAGCCTGGAAACTGCCCAGCAGCACCAGGCACCTTGCCCGGCAGCCTACATGACATGCCCGGCAGCCTACAGGACGCACCCGGCTCCAGATAGGAAAGGGGGCCCGACCATGCCCGGACACGCCCGGCAGGATACAGCACGTATCCGGCTGGATACAGCAAGTGTTCGGCCAGATCCAGCGAGCACTCAGCTCGATACAGCAACGCACTCGGCCGGACTCGGCATAATACAGCAAGGGTCTGGCCGGATCCAGCGAGCACTCGGCTCGATACAGCAACGCACTCGGTCGGACTCGGCAGAATACAGCAAGCGTCCGGTCGGATCCAGCGAGCACTCGGCTCGATACAGCAACGCGCTCGGCCGGACTCGGCAGAATACAGCAAGCGTCTGGCCGGATCCAGCGAGCACTCGGCTCGATATAGCAACGCGCTCGGCCGGACTAGGCAGAATACAGCAAGCGTCCGGCCACGGGCCGGACGTGCGCGGCCATACTCGGCAGCTGTATGGAAAATCGTCCAATGATTCGATACAGCTCGTTTTTGGGGCAGATTTCTAAAATCCTGTTATTCTAGATTTGAATATTATTAATATAAATCATATTTCCAAGAAAAAACTGATTTATACCATAACATAAAATCACGGAAAAACAACACTACGACGAACAATAAAATATCTACGATTATCAAAGTGATTCTAAATCACAACATAAGCATTCCAAATGCTAAATATCGTATATACGATCACAAGACCTCGCTTCGATACCACTGTTGGGATTCGGTGCCTAAAACGAAGGCCCAGCGGAAGCGGTAAAACGAAAATTAATTCGATCCGAATCCCTACGAGGATCGATCGAGCTACGCATATACGAATATAAAATAAACAAAGGAAGATTTGAAATCATACCCTTGTCGTCCGTTGATTATATGGATTTCCTTCTCTTGAGCTATTCCCCAAACGATCCAAAATGTTCCAAGCCCTTAGATGATCCAACGCCGAAAAAACCCCGTCTCTACTTGTCACGCGTCGGAGAAACGAACGGAATGACAACACTCGATTAACCTCTAAGGTTACGGCTAGAATCAAGTGATGAAACTTTAATTATAACACTCTAAGTGTTTAAATATATATCTCTCAATTTTTCTTGATTTTTCTCCAAAAACAACAAGAACAAGATGAAGAATGAGATGATGACTTTGGAATGAACTCTAAGTTCTTTTTCACTGTTTCTCTCTCTACTACTTACGTAAGGAATTAATAGTTTGTAAGAGAGTCACAAGTCTTCTCCCTTTATTCATTCTTTATTCACCAACAACCCACTAAACATCTCATCTCACATGAGAGATGCCTTTCAAGTCATTGTCTTCCATTTAAAAATGGAAACAAAAGACAAGATGAAATGTGGTGGAAATGGGGGGGTTGGCCATCTAGAAGGGTAGGCGGACTCCCGCGAGTCCAAACAGATAAACTCTGAATCCGTTATGATGTATTTATATCAATTAATTAATCTAATTAATTAATTATATCAAATACATAATAACATAATTAATTTCTCCAAGAAATAATTATTTTCATGAATTAAATTAATCACCCAGTAATTTATTTAATTCATTAGGCCGTTAATTAATTTATCCAATAAATCAATTTAGACATCTAATGTCCCAATTAATTAGATATTCAATATCTAATATTCATTATGAGAGAATAAGCTTGATTCATTCCGTCGTCAATCCTATTGCGCGACTCGGTAGGTCCGTCTCAGTCAGCAATGGTAGGAACCAAAGAGTAGTAGCACCACCTAGACAGCCTGGCGGCCAACACCGTACCCCAACTGAAAACGAATGATTGGGATCATTCAAGAACCATTCTGTCGTGAATACCAGTATACGTATAAACCCTTCTTTCAAATGTCCCGATCAAGTTATAGGGTCACGGTCAGTCAAACCCTATCTGTTACTTGACGTTATGCATGCGTTAATGCAAATCGAGATCATTGAGCTCTCGTGTATCCAATACAACTAGCTCCAATGCGTTGGCCAAAGACTTATGATCTCATCTGCCAATAACCGCATAGGACATATAACCCGCTCACTAACGGGAGAAAGAATTCTATCTTGGTATTCAGTAGGACCTGCTACTTGCCCGTCAAGATGCAGGTCGAGGTTGACCCCCGCCTCCCGGTTTATAGGGTCGAACTACTCTAATGAAAATCTTGACGTCACAAGCACATCCCTACTAAATCCTCAAGTCAAAGGTTCACGAATACCTATCACAACCTTTCGATTCCGTCATTGACTGTCCCAGAGTGAAATCCGTGTGACGAATCGAGGGTGAGTCGGTTCGAGTATACTAATCCAATTAGCATACCTATAACGTGTTCTCCCACTAACCATTAGTTTTCGACAGGCACTCTCTATGTCAAAGAACACGTCATACAAGTCTTCACATAAACTTAATGCCCAGTTAAGTTTCATCGACTTGCGAACGATTAAGTATTTGAGCTATAAACATTTCCAGTGCTGACCTCCTTATCCAATAAGGAGTGGAACGTTTTGCTCTCAAATACATGGACTAGTTTCTATACGTATATTTACGAGTTAGGAACGCCAGTAACTACCAGTAAATAAAGAAAC
Source organism: Orobanche coerulescens (assembly GCA_033398695.1). Lineage (NCBI taxonomy): Eukaryota > Viridiplantae > Streptophyta > Magnoliopsida > Lamiales > Orobanchaceae > Orobanche > Orobanche coerulescens. The sequence goes on from CM065808.1 coordinate 178,809,785, forward strand.
ATTCATTGCCTTATATTAATGATTTACATAATTACAAGTACAATGCCCTCACTCAACATCCTCTGAGTGGCATTCGAGGGCATATTCCTAACAATAAACAGTCCCGAAGCTACTGCCCGACATCGTTAGCATGCGCTAGACAGGCTTAGCGCGCGCTAAATACTACATGATAGTGCATGCTAACAACAACTAGTTAGAGTACGCTAACTGCACATCGATAGCGCACGCAAGGGGAAAGGAGTAGCGTGCGCTACCTACGCAGCAGTTCAGTACTGCTCACATCAGCAGTACGCTGCTGCCGAAGGTACAATTCTCGAAACGCACGACAAGGCCAGAATCTAGAAACATAAACACGAAGTATACAAGATGATGGAGCTAACCGCTGAAAGAAAATATAATTCTGACCACCAGAGGGTCCGTAATGCGACAACGAAAATGAGATTCCCTAAACTATTAGGAAATTACAAAAATGGCCCAAGTGTCCGAAAATCACGAAACGACGTCAGATTAACGAACTGAAAGTCTCCACACAACCAATTCAACCATACGAACTTGTACAAACCAAGAAACAACGGAAACGAACGAGTTTTACAAGAATCGAATGTTCATACGGCAAAACATGTCATAAAATGAAATTACGTGAAAACATCACCAAAACTCATCCAAATGGAAAAACTCCAAGAATAAAGTAGATTCAAAATGTCGAAACGGTTACAAGCGAGTCGATATAAATAGACATACACCAAAAATGGAAACTGCTAAAAATGGAAAGGTACGGATATTACATCGGAGAGGAGGGGAAATGAAGTCATTTCCCGAAAATTTTTGCTGCTACTGGGTTATATACCAGTAGCATGTTACAGTCGTAACTAAGGTACCTTACGGACGTAACCTCCGAAACATGCGGTAGTAAATAGCTCGCTGGAATTTTGATTCAAAGCTAGTTCTACGGACCTACCATCGTAAAGTAAGGAAACTTACAGACAAGGTACGACCGTAAAACATATGACTTATGGTCGTAACACATACGACTTACGGCCGTAAGGCTATTTCTGTACAAAATAGTAATTCCCAACTATTTCAACAGCCCGGTCAGATGTCCGATAGTGTCTTGATTACACAAATGTACAACCAATGCTCTAAAGCAAAAACGAACAAACAATGAAATATATCATAAATTCCACAAGCATATACACACAATCAATATAATTCGTGCGACAACAAGTCGCACTCGATGAAAACCACAATACGATAGCAGCAAACAGTGCACAACATCAAAATAATTCCAAATAATAATTATCAGGAAAATATCCAGCACAAAACGACAAATAATTCCAGACAAATGGAAATGAAAATCTCGAGTCTTACATTCTACCCCACTATAATTTTTATCCTCGAAACTTAAAACAAGAAACATCAAAGTTCCACATAACAAAACAAAAGCAATCAAGCAATAAATAATATATCTCCACACAAAATGCAATCCACAAAACAACTCTCGAATAATCCTCATTGGGCACCACTGGTCGCTCGGAGTAGAAGCGGAACCTAAGTTCATCAACATCTTAGCGCGATCTTGCAATGCACCGCTTGGAGTCCCACTCGATCACACTTGAAACAGTTAACCTGCGGAGGACGACAGCTCTTCTGGGTATAGCCAACAAGGCTATAATTTAAACATGTCTTCACATTTACTCATTGAAGGAGTAAGACTCTTATACTGATCGAGTGTACGAGGAGTCTTATCCGGATAATGATACGAAACAACAGGCTCAATGAGCTCACTCCTATGACCCTCTAAAAACTGTGAGAGGTCTTCTGTCTCTTAGCTTCTGAACCAGCCTCTGTCATAGAAACTACCATCTTGATAGCTAAGACTCGATCCTGATACTCCTTGAAAGTAGTACACCTTACATGAGCCATGCTCTGTCAAATACTGGGTTTCATATGCATATCACAGTAACTGATCTTATCCGATTCACTTCTCACCTGCTCACGAACATAACACAACTGTCGACTAAATTGACTATAGCCCGGGGTATCGACATATCTTGGGGCGTAGCCGAGAAGAACTCAACAATCGTGCAATCTCGAACAGGAAAAGAATACTACTCTTGTAAAACCCCCAAGATATTCAAGGCATATTACAGCGCTGCAAATCCTTCCACAAGGATCTACTAGGCTAATGACAACAAATATTATAAAATTTGGACCAACAAGGTCAAACCAATATGAAATACACTATGGATTTCTTATAACGTTACAAAAATCCAAATACTCAAAACGATGCCCATACAAAGGCCACAAAAGGAAATACTCAGCATACTTGAATGCTGAAATATTTGAGTCAAACTCAAACACAAATAAAAGAGACTCCAAGACCCTCGACGCATAGTATCACTGTTGCTTGACCTCTACGTGACGGTCCTCTGTCGCTTCTCCCGATCACATAACCTGGAATCATATAAAATATGTTCATTCCCAAAAGGGGGTTAGCAACTAGGATTTTACTAGTACAAGTGTGGTGAATACATGATGTAAATTTCATAGTATCAATAATCAAGACAAACCTCACAAATGACAAAACCCATTACACTTATCACAATCAACCGTTTATCATGTAGAACAGTTCACCATGAGAACACATCAAATAAATGGGAGAATTTTCATAAAGGAAAAGTAGAAGTTAGCAAGACCGTTTAAATTTAATAAATAGTTCAAAAGAAAGCTGTTGTAGTTGTAAATATAATTTAAATCATCTTTTAAAAAAATATTAAGGTTCTCGAGTGGTTTTACAAAAATAGGAATGATGCTGCCAAAACGTATTGGATCAGCCCTTATCCAAGCGGTTCGGATAATTCCAGCGAGTGAACTTCCTGACTGGACCTACACACAAGAAAACACGTGAACTAAGCCGGGGCTTCACCGGCGAAGGCCCTCTGGCGTGAGAGTAAGTGTATTGAATATATTGTGGGAATAATATTAACTGATTGTATTGAGAGTCAAGAATTCTCTGTGTGTGTACTAGTTTAGGTGTGAGGACACCTATTTTTATAAGAATGAATATTGCAATCCTAACTTGCAGAGAAAGTTATTAAGTCTGTGTTGATGTTGGACTTCTTATATATGGGAAGTAGAATCCTGATAAGGATTGTGGATTTAGTTTCCTTATGGAGAAGAGTCCTTGTTAAGTAAAGATATCTTTATTTGTCTCTATCGTGGATTTCATCAGATTCCATGTGCTTGAAGGATAGGACCTTCATCTACTAACAATGAGTGTAGATTTACTGATCTCAGCTTACTCTGTCACTGAGCCAAGTTGGCGCAACAATTTAGTTGCCTGAACCAAGTCTTGGCTTGAGCCTGAGCTGAGGCACGTCGAGTATGGTCCTGGCTTTCAGGTCGGCTTCGACGTCGTGCTCTATGCCGAGCTAATAAGTTTATTCCTGGGCTTTGTAGGGTTTTGATTTATGGGCCTTGATGGGCTGTACACTCAAGATCTCCAGATCCATGTAATCAATTCGGTTTATGTCGTTCAGTGGCCCCCGAGTTTCTATCTAGGCAGGCCGAGTAGGAACTCAAGTCCATCCTTCATCCTTCAGGGTTTTGGTTGATTCTTTAAAGCCGGTTTTGATTGGTGTTATGTCGGCCTTGACTTGCTTGGGTGTCCCACTAAATTTTAAGGGTCCGGTCATACCAATTGCTTCATTTCTTGTCATGTGTTTGGACGGCGTGCGCGTGGGGAGGTGAGGGGACATTCACTCCTGGAAATACTCGCCCATTAATGCAGTGCAATTATGACACCCGCGTGCCCTCTATAAAATTAGAACCATTTCCTTCATTCTTCGGATTCCGAACAGAGGACAGTTTGCAGCAGCCCAGCGACACTTCATACCACAATATTTCCGGCCGTTTTTCTGGCGATTTACTCTGACCAGTTCTTCAGCGCTGCTTCCCATTTATTTTCATCCGCCTATTTTTGCTTCTTGAGGTATTTTCCCATCTTCATTTCCTGTTTATATTTTCCGCCATTGTTGAGTTTTCAAAGATTCAAATCTCCTATGTTAAAGTCCGTGTCCTCAAGATGTCTAAGCGTAGGTATTTGGAGAAGGATTCCACTTACGGTTTCTACACTAGGAACTCTAGGATTTATGTTAAATCTGATGGGTTGTGGAAGCTTTTATCCCTTGGGACCATTGGCGAAATGTTGTATATGAACAACACCCCTAGGACGGATGTTAAATACCCATCTGGGTCTTTTGTGCCTAGGACCGGAGATGGTGGTGATGCCGACATTTTGACTCTTGATAGTTTTGATGAAGTCCTAGACTACATCTTTTTGCATTATGTCAAGGACAAGTCTCAAGCTCGGCTCCATTTTGAGGTAGGTTTCTCCTCGGCCCAAGTGGTTGAGATGAGGGAGAGTATCACCTCGTCATCCCCACATGGTGAGTCTAATCCCTTGTCTTCTTCTGTAGGTATTGCTGGGGAGAGTGCTTCTGACAGGCCTTTCGATGAGTTCCGCGCAAGACGGAGCTAGGGTAAAGGTCAGTTAAATCCGAGGGGCTCCTCTCGACCCAAGCATCCAAAAGGGGGAGATAAGATGCTTGAGGAGCTCTATACCACATATGAGGCAGATAGGAGTGAGTATAGGATCTACCACAGTTTAGCCACTTCTTTTGCCGATGAACTTGAAGCCAAAACTTTTTATTATAGTGACGCCCTCATCCCAGTTTACTTCAAACAGTTCCACCTCGGTCTGAGGCTGCCCTTGGACCCTTTCATTAATCAATTTTTGGAAGATTGGAAAATTGTCCCAGCCCACCTCAGTGCCAATGCGGTCAGGTATCTCACCGCCTTTATAATCTTGTGCCGTAGTCTCGGCTTCGAGCCATGTATGTTTGCCTTCTATCACTTTTTCAACTCGTCCTACAACTCTAAAACCAGAACCATCACCATTAAGTCTGACCCCAACAAACCCAAGCTTATGTACCCTATTTCGAATACTGTCAATAAGGTCACGGGTTGGAACAGCACGTGATCAAGGTCGAGAGTCGGCATGGCTGGGAGTTTACGGCACCCGTTAATTCACCGCATCGGCCTTCGCGCGTTAATGAGCCGGACTGGAATTCCGATTTGGTTGCGAAGCTTGAGCAGTTCTCATCTGTTGTCATTCTTAACTGGGCCGAGCTGGAGACGGATTTTCGGTACCATGCTCAGGCCGGCCTAATAAGGGGTCCCATAGCTGGGGTTAGACCTTTGGTCAAAGTCCGAAGAGGGACTCAGTTTCCTAACTGGGTTGTTCATCCCAATTTTGCCTTTCACGAGGATTGTGCGACTTGCATGACCGAGGGGGACAAGTGCTTACAAGCCGTGGACATCATAGGATGTAATTTTCTTCATACTTGATTTCATTTTCCATCCCGTCTTGTCCTGGACTAACATTTATTTTTGTGCAGATCTATCAATGGAGGACATCCAGACAGTTGATGAGGAGCACGTTGACCCGGTCATGGCGGTTCGTAAGAATAAGAGGTTGTCCCAGTTGAGGGGAGTTGAGAAGAGGCATGCTGACATGGAGGCTCGGCAAAAAGAGTTGCAAGATAAGGGGGAGTCATTGCTTCCCAAGGAGCCGCCCATTGCTCAAGCTGGAGTACCAACCGAGCATGAGGCCGAGGTCGAGGAGGGGCCTGCTGGGGAGAATTACCCTTCTCCGACGCGATCTCAAAGTCGAGGCCAAGGGCACTCTCCAGAACCGAGCCGAGAGCGGGGGACGGAAGTTGAGGTGGAAAAGCGCCCGAGTCAGAAGAGGCAGAGGGAAGAGAGAGGCCGGGATCGAGAAGAGCCTTCTCAAAAATAAAATATGTTCCCCTACCATATGGTTCAGTCTCGGCTTCTGTCCTTTCTGATGCCGAGATCAAAAGCATGGTTGACTCATTTGCTGCTGCGCCCATTATGTACAAGTTTGATTCGACGGTTCGTTCTGGGGTGCCCTCAAGCTCGGAGGGTCTGTCATCAAGCACGCTATGAACAGGTCTTATATCGAGCAACTTGTTGCCGACAAGCCGAGCTCGCTTCAGCTTTTCAACAGGAAGGGTTTGATTCTTAGTGAGGTACTGTTATCTCGCCCCAGTCTTTCATCCTTCAAATTTCCTTTCTGCAATCTGCTTGAACTGAGTTTTTTTTCTTTTTGTAGCTCGCCTCCATAGCCCAGCATGAGTATGCCATGTTCAGGCTTCTCATGACGTCATGGTGAACGACGCCGAGCTGAAGGTTGGACAGGCCGAGGTGGCCAGGAAATCCGCGCTTGAGGAATTGGGGAAGTTAAAGGAGGCGTTGCTTCAGTCTGAGTCAGCCCTGAAGATTTTTTAGGCTGAGGCCGAGGCACAGAAGAGGAGGGCCGAGGTCTTGGCATTGGAGAATAACGCAGCGGATGAAAGGCTGGCCTTTCTTGAGGAGAGCATACCCGGCAAAGAGAAGGCCGCCTTCGATCGATACCGAAAGAGCAAGCAGTATTGGGATGACTTAGCTGACGAAACAGGCTCTATCTACGGTGACGCCTGGTCCAATTTGTCTCGGATCCTCTACATTGAAGCAAAAGTCGAGGTGCCTCTAGAGAAGATTGCTCGTCTTTTTGTCCAAGATCTTTACGGTGTCGAATCCAGGGCAGCTCACTCTATAATCCCGTATTCCGAGAATGCTCTTAAGAACATACGGGCTAGGGATTCTCAAGATGGGAAGCCGACATGGGATCCTCCGACTCCTCAAGAGAATAACTTCGACGACTTGATAGCACAGGCCGAGGATGAGGATGGCGTCGGACTTGGATAGTTCAGTTTGTCTTTGTATTTAGATGGGTTGTAAAGCCGGTTTGGCTTGAACAATGTATTTTCCCTCGGTCATTTGATCGGGCCCTTTATGTTTTTCCTATGTTTTTCTTGACCTGATTTGGGTGTTTTCGCCATGTTTCTTTCTATACTCTAGGTACGTGGTTTATGCTCAAGTTTTCTATCTCGTATTACGAGATGCTCATACTTAAGCAACCATGATCTTGTTTATCGTTAGGCTGAGTAGTTGAGGTCGGACTTCCTGAAAATGTCAGAATGAGGTCCTGCTTTACGCCGGGGTAAGGCCGGGATGTATACCTTAGTTTATTTATGATCATTTTAGCCAGTATGAGCCAAGTGTAGATGAGTCAGGGATCGTCTATCTGTGATGGGCGTGTCGCTTGGTTTAATTATTTAGAACTGGATTCAATTTGTTCGAGTTAGATGTCTTAATCTTAACTCGGCATGCTGAGTGTCATGTACTCATTTTTAAATTTGAGTGAACTAGTTGTCATAACTAGGCTCTGATTATCCAAGTTAGATGTCTTAATCTTAACTCGGCGTGTTTGAGTTTCATGTACTCATTTTTAAATTTGAGCGAACTAGTTGTCATAACTAGGCTCTGATTATCGGAGTTAGATGTCTTAATCTTAACTCGTCATGTTGAATGTCATGTACTCATTTTTAAATTTGAGCAAACTAGTTGTCATAACTAGGCTCTGATTATCCGAGTTAGATGTCTTAATCTTAACTCGGCGTGTTGGTGACCAAGCATGTTATGTATGCTTTAGCCTTTATATGAACTAGGCTTTAATCTGATTTTGCAAGAGTTGTCTTTCTTTAAATGTTTAAGTCAGGCGTTAGTGCTCCAGACTTGTTTTAATGTTCAGACATTGTTATGTAATGTCTAAGCATGTACGAATTAAGTACTCAACAGAATGATGAAACGGATTTTGATTGATAAAAGGCCATTACATCGAAGGTGTGAACGGATAGCTCGTCTTAACATCTTCTATTGGTAATACTTTATAAAGTGCTTTGAGTGCCATGGGTGTTTCAGATCTTTCCCCTCGGGTGTCTTGAGCATGTAGGTCCCCTCCCGGATAGCATGGGTTACAATGTAAGGGCCTTCCCAATTTGGAGAGAGCTTGTTTTGTTGAGCCTTTCGGTGAGTAGACTCAATTTTTCTCAGTACCCAATCACCTATTTCGAACACGCTTTTCTTAACCTTTTGTCGTGATAGGCCTTGGCCCTTTGTTTGTATTTAATCATCCTCAGCTGTGCAGCTAGTCTATTCTCATCAAGCAAGTCCAAATCCAGAAGTCTGTTATATTCATTGACCGTTTCGTCATAGTTGGTTACCCTAAAGGTCAGGAGTGCCATCTCTGCTAGAGCTAAGGCTTCTGAACCGTATTTCAAGGCAAAGGGTGTTTCCCCAGTCAGCCCCCGAGTCATTGTACGAACTGCCCATAGGGCCAGGGGGAGGTCGTCCAGCCACTTCCCCTCGCTTCCTTCCAGATTTTTTGTGAGGGCTGTCAAGATCAGTTTGTTGGCTGCTTCTTCTTGGCCATTTCCCTGAGGATGACTAACTGAGGATTTCTTGTGTTGAACCCCCAATCTATTAAGCTCTTCAGCGAAGGCATCCGAGAATTGAAGTCCATTATCCATTATAATCGTGTTAGGGACACCGAACCGACACTAGATGTAATCGTGTATGAAATTGATGGCGTTCTCCTCCATGATTTTTGCCAAGGCTCTAGCTTCGACCCACTTGGTGAAGTAATCTACGACTACTATGACATATTTATTGCTTCCCTTGGCTAAAGGGAAAGGTCCGATAATGTTGACTCCCCATATATCGAAGGGCCAAGTCAGTATGATGAGGCTTTGTTCAACAGCCGGGACCTTAGGTAGGTCGGAGTACCTTTGACATTTATCGCATTTTTTCACGTAGGTTTGGGCATCTTCCCTCAAGTTAGGCCAATAACATCCAAGGGTTGTGACCTTATCAGCTAAAGTCCTAGCCCCCGGGTGTCCTCCACAGACTCCATTATGGACCTCGGCAAGCAGGTTCTCCACATACTTTGGAGGAACACATCTAAGTAGAGGCTTGGTGAAAGATCTTCTGTAAAGTACTCCATTCCACATGATGAACCGTGCGGTCTTCTTTTTAATCATTTTGGCTGCCAATTCGTCTTCGGGTAGGTTTCCATCTCTAAGGTAGTCTTTGTAGTCGTCTATCTAGCTTCTCTCTTCGTGGTCTATAGCCAAGATCTTTATCCTTTCAAATGTTGTATGGTCAGCGTAAATGACCAATGGATCAACGTTCTCAGCTGTAGTCATTTTGGAAAGCAGATCGGCCTTCTTGTTGTGATCTCGACCTATTAGCCTTATCTCTCAAAACTCCAAATCCTTGGTTATGTCAAGGACGAGGTCTTTGTACTTGGTCATCATATGGTTTTCAGTGTTGAACTCTCCTTGGACCTACTTCACAACCAACTTTGAATCACTGTAAGCAGCCAGCTTCGTTGCTCCGAGGAACTTAGCCTTTTCAATCCCAATGATAAGGGCCTCATACTCGGCCTGGTTGTTTGAAGATGGGAACTTGAATCGCATAAAGTCTCGAGTTACATGCTCACTCCTAGGACTGACCTAGACAACTCCTGCCCCACTTCTTCCTTTTGTAGCAGACCCATCCGCGTACAAAATCCAGCAGTCTCTTGGTAGGTCGGAGAAGAGTTCAGTATCCATGAGGGCCTTTCTTTTCCGAATAGCGGGCACGTGTTCACTTGCAAAAGAGGTTTCAACTAGAAAATTAACTAGGGGTTGTGCAAGTGAAGCCTTCCTCGGTTTATAAGTAATGTCAAACTCGGTCAGCTCAATAGACCAGTTGAGAAGTCGGCCCGAGCTGTCCATTTTATGCAATATTTTTCTTAGGGGAGCATCTGTGTAGACCATGATGGGATGAGCTGAGAAGTAGGCCCTAAGCTTTCTTACAGCAATAACCAAGGCATAAGATATCTTATCGGCATTGAAGTATCTCGACTCAACTTCTGATAATGCCTTGCTTACATAGTAGACTGGATTCTGAGCGCCTCTATCGTCACGGACTAGGACTGCAGCAACGGCATGGTCTGTTGCCGCCAAGAACATGAAAAGCATTTCTCCCACGATGGGGCTGCTGATAAGAGGTGGTGAACCCAAATATTTCTTCAACTCTCGAAACGAGGCCGAGCACCCGGGTGTTCATTCAAAATCTTCGTTCTTTTTAAGACCATAAAAAAGGGGAGTGATTTCTCCGCGGCTTTAGCTACGAACCTTCCCAATGCTGCCACTCTTCCGTTAAGTCTTTGGACTTCTTTGATGCAGGTTGGCTCTCGTATGTCTATCAGTGCTTTGATCTTCTCTGGGTTGGCCTTAATGTCCCTTTGAGAAACCATGAAACCTAAGAACTTACCTGTCGTGATCCCGAATACGCATTTGCTGCGGTTAAGCTTCATGGTGTTTGATTTCATGTTATCAATGGTCTCTCCCAAGTCAGCGGTGTGGCTTCCCCCCTAGTTTTTACAACCATGTCGTCGATGTAGGCCTCCATGTTTCTCCCATTATGAGATTTGAAAACCTTATTGACCATCCTTTGGTAGGTCGCTCCCGCATTCTTGAGCCCGAACGGCATCATCACATAACAGTAAATTCCACCAGCTGCCTGGAAGGCCGTCTTCTCAATGTCTTCTTCAGCCATTCTGACTTGATGGTAGCCAGAGTAAGCGTCAAGGAAGCTAAGTGTCTGATGTCCCGCAATAGAGTCCAACAACTTATCAATTCTTGTGAGGGGATAACTATCCTTTGGGCAGGCCTTGTTGAGGTCCGTGAAGTCCAAGCACATTCTCTACTTACCATTATGCTTTTTGACCATCATTACATTGGCCAACAAGGCCAGGTGAGTTGCCTCTCTTATGATGCCTGTTTTGAGTAATTTCTCAATTTATTCCTGGATCGCCTTCACTTTGTCTTTGGTCTTGTTTGTTTGACAAGTTTGAAGAACTTATTAACTTCCAGTTTATGTAGGGTTATGTCATCTTTCACCCCAATCATGTCTTCTACTTTCCACGCGAATACGTCCAGGTTGTTCTTGAGAAGGGTAATTATATCTTTCTTTTCTTTGGGAGGGAGCTATCCTCCTATCTTGACCTTCTGTTCGGGATAGTCCGAGTTAATAACGAACTCTTCCAACCGATCGAGGGGTTCCAGTTCTGGTCCATCCCTGAACTCCAAGGTTTCAATGATGATTTTTTGGACCCTTTCCTTGCCCTCTCCATCAATGTTCAGATTATCGAGATCCAATAGTTGGCCCACCTTGGTTTCTGCTAAAGTTGTCTTAGTGGTGTCCGAACTCGGGGTGAGGGGGAAAGTCGCATCCGGTTGATTTGTCTATGGAAGCGGGTGTTGGTCGCCTGCGGTAATACTAGTCTCTTGACCGCCTCGGGGGATCTCAGCCATGATGCGTGGTTACCCGAAAGAAGTTCTTTGACATTTCCCGGCAATGGAACCAAACTAATGCTGCCAAAATGTATCGGATCAGCCCTTATCCAAGAGGTTCAGATAATTCCGATGAGTGAACTTTCTGATTGGACCTACACACAAGAAAACACATGAAGTGAGCGGGGGCTTCACCGGCGAAGGCCCTACGATGTGAGAGTAAGTGTATTGAATATATGGTGGGAATAATATTAACTGACTGTATTGAGAGTCAAGAATTCTGTGTGTATGTGTACCAGTTTAGGTGTGAGGACACCTATTTTTCTAAGCATGAATATTGCAACCCTAACTTGCGGAGAAAGTTATTGAGTTCGTGTTGATGTTGGACTTCTTATATATGGGAAGTATAATCCTGATAAGGATTGTGGATTTAGTTTCCTTGTGGAGAAGAGTCATTGTTAAGTAAGGATATATTTATTTGTCTCTATTGTAGATTTCATCAGATTCCATGTGCTTGAAGGATAGAACCTTCATCTACTGACAAAGAGCGTAGATTTACTGATCTCAGCTTATTCTGTCACTGAGCTGAGTTGGCGCAACAATTTGGTTGCCTGAACCAAGTCTTGGCTTGAGCCTCAGCTGAGGCATGCCGAGTATGGTCCTGGTTTCAGGTCGGCCTCGACGTCGTGCTCTATGCCGAGCTAATAAGTTTATTCTTGGGCTTTGTAGGGTCTTGATTTATGGGCCTTGCTGGGCTGTACACTCAAGCTCTCCAGATCCATGTAATCAATTCGGTTTATATCGTTCAAGGAATTTTTTTCGAGTTTATCCGCGAGTAATACTTTTGACACACTTAGGGTCTCCGACCCAAAAATATATTTATTCATCGAAAACCTCTTAGGGTCCTTGACCCAAAATAAATAATTTCATCTCGAAATTACAAGGTCCCTTGACCTAATATCAAAATCAAAGTACATCAATGATTATTCGTGTTTCCACATCAAAGGCCTCGTCAGACCGTCCCTGGGTGGATAAATACTGGATTCATGATACTAATAATTTCAAAAAGGTTTTCCAAAATATTTTATACGTTTGGTATCAGTATTCTAGTAATAGCACAATCACACTAGTATCCTCCGCTCTGGAGCATGCCGGGAGTCGCACATGGACACGCATCGTGCACCGGCGTTCACTATCTGTCGGGACCGCCCCTTGAAATCATGTCACCTCACCGGCGTCACTCCATGACGGGAGCCGCCCTTTGAATTCACGCATTAGGTGACACCGTCGTATACCACCAGACAGAAGCTGCTCATTGAAGAGTACACGAACTTACGACACTCCCCACCCTCCTCGACTTTGGATACGACTCACCACATAGGCAAACAAATATGTTGCTCACAATGCAACACCTCAATAATTAAATGAACAGATCTTCACCATATAGGATCCACAAATACTCAAGAGTTCCAAGCAAGGATAGCACATCATCAATTAATAAGATTGTAAAAACACCATCAAACTCACAATCATTATCATAATAATCTACAAACGCCAAGTAAGATCATTCCACAAGATCAAGCTAGCACAACTATGTATATTACGAACTAAACACATTTTCAGAATTTATAGAGATCGACAAATCCAAGTATACACACACACACACACACACACACACACACATATATATATATATATATATATATATATATATTATTGATACATAATGAAATATAAATCACATAAACACCAAAATTTCACCAAAACTTGCCTCAAATGGCTCGGTCGGCAAAACAGATCCGTTAAAGTCTCCAAGGTTTGGTTTCCACACCTTCACAAGGTATTGGTATTCCGCTATCAATAACTTATTAGTGCTATATAACTACGATGTATACTTATTCAATTTGTCATTAATTATGATAATATCATCTTATATTATCTTAATTAATTAGGGAACATCATAGACATCTAATGTAAATCAAGAAGCAGTCAGTCAGTCAGAAGAAGAACTATACATTCCTGTGGGACCAATAACAAGATCACGAGCAAATGCGATAAAGAATTCATTAACAATGCTCGTGCAAAATCATTTTAATCAGACCGGTGATCATAAATATAATAACATATTTATTTGTATTATTGAAGCCATCACATGTTAGATTAAAAGTGTTGATGTCATCATTCCAAGCAATAAGCCTAACCGAAGATGTGATATAATTGAAAGCAGGCGTTGGAAATTTCAGATACGATACATATTTGTATTTTTATCATAACTTTCACATCTGATATCCGATTGAGACAATTCAAGTGGATTTGGAAAGCTAAGAGGCAGTACTACAATTATCTAGAAGACATCAAGATCAAAATCCGAAGTCTAGGATCTGTTATTCCACTAAAACGACAACATCATATTTTTCTTTAACTTTGATTTCTTATTTTCAAAACTTAAGTCTTGGTCCTTGATTTTTGTCCCCTAAAAATGTGTTGACTCCTTAACTTATGGGTTGATTTATCATGGATCAGATTTTAGGAGCTTTGAATGTTAAATTTATAATTTTTTAGTCTTTATTTTATATTTTTATATTGTAATAGTTGTAGGAATTTTGGCTATAAATAGCCCTCATTTTAATTTGTAAGGACATCTTGAAATTTATGAAAAAAATTGTGAGTGTTTGTGTTAACAAACTTTCTTCTTATTTTGTTGAGTGTGTCTCCAAAATATAAATCGTGATTTCAATTCACTTATCGAGGCGTTAGAAACCTTATGGCGTGTTTGAATCGCACCTTCCGGTTTTCTACGGCGCGTCACGTAGAGGGCTTGAAGTAAAACAATCATTTGCTTAATATTGGAACGATCTTGGGAACTAAAATCATACTAGCTATAGCGGTTACCACGGCACGTCGTGTGGGGGTCGCTTCAGTTGGCTTCAGAGCTCGGTTTTTTCCATTACTAAGTGGTATCTATTTTCCTTCATTTTCATAATCTTCTTATCTTACCATCCTATTCTTTCTTTCTATCTTCTAAATCTTCCGTCTTCTTAGTATACAAAAAAAAGGAGTATACAAAAAAAAAAACTAAAAGAGTGATACATGAGCGTTGAGTAATCGAGCGATATACGTGAGGATCTTGTGAGGACTAATTTTTGTGTGTGTGTCAAAAAAGAAAAAAGAAAGGCAAAAAAAAGCCAAAAAAAGGGCAAAAAAAAAAAGAAAAGCCCAAAAAAAAGAGCAAAAAAAAATGTCGAAATCCGATATTGAGAAAAATGAAGGAAACGAAGCCCTTTAGAACATACAAGAAATGCTCACCCAATTAATTAGAAGACAAGATCGACAAGAAGAAGCGATCAAAAATTTACAAAAAAATAAAGAGGATGAGCATCACCGTAGAAGAAGGAATCCGAGTCCCATCTCATATAGAGAGTACGAGGATGAAACATTCTCTGAGGATGTAACTTACCAAAATCGAGGAGGAAGTGGTCGAGGAGGTTGGAGAGAAAAAGGTAGACGGTATGAAAGGGAAGGACGAAACGAGGAAGACCGAAGTATGGGAAATATAAAAATGAAAATCCGAGCCTTCGAAGGGCGGAGCGATCCCGACACATACCTTGACTGGGAGAGGAAGTTGGAAACTATATTTGACTGCTACAACTATGCTAGTACTAAGAAAATGAGGTTAGCAATAACCGAATTTTCTAAATATGCCAGCATTTGGTGGGACCAACTTGTGACGGATAGAAGGAGGAATGGAGAGAGGCCAATTAATAGTTGGGAGGAATTAAAGATTGTAATGCATAGAAGATTTGTTCCTAATTATTATCATAAGGAACTATTTTCTCGCCTTCAATCCTTAAAACAAGGTTCAAGGAGCATAGAAGATTTTCGAAAGGAAATGGAGATGTTAATGATCCGGGCCGATGTGAGGGAGTCGAGGGAGGCCAAAATGGCGAGATTTCTACATGGCATGAGGGCGGAAATCTCTAAAAAAGTTGATAAACAATATTATGTTGAGTTCGAGGACATGGTACATGCAGCGATCAAAATTGAGAGGAATTTGCGAAAGGGGGGCAACAATACTTACTCCACGGGGTACACAACTCCTTGGAAGCCTCAAACGGGAAATCGAGACGTATCCAAGGGTAGTTTTGATAAAAGCACCATGAAGGGGAAGTTTGAGGTGGGGAGTACTAGTCGAACAAAACCCGAAGTCAAATCTACATCCGTAGAAAATAAAAACATGAGAAACAGGGACATCAAGTGTTTTCGATGCCACGGGCGAGGACACATTGCCTCCCAATGCACTAATAAACGATCAATGATACTTAGGGAGGACGGAGAATATGAAACAGATGATGAAGATGAGGAAGAAGGGAAAGAAGAAACTGATGAAGGGGAGCTAGAATTCGCACCCGCACTTGTCATTAGGAGGGTGTTGAATGTGAAGGCAAAGGAGGAAGAGAGCAACGATAACGAACAACGAGAAAATCTTTTTCACACTAGATATTTTGTGAAAAATAAAAATTGTAGTGTGATCATTGATAACGGAAGTTGCACCAATGTGGCTAGTGTGATGCTAGTCGAGGGGTTAGAATTACCAACAAGGTGAGATCCTAAGCCTTATAGACTTCATTGGCTAAACGATTGCGGAGAGGTTCGGGTGAATAAACAGGTACTCATAACCATCACAATTGGAAAATACCATGATGATATCCTATGTGACGTTGTACCAATGCACGCTTGCCATATTTTGTTGGGGAGACCATGGTATTACGATCAAGATGCCCAACTTAGTGGGAAGAAGAATCGTTACTCATTTGAGAAATATGGGAGGAAAATCACATTAGTTCCCATGACGAAAATACAAGTCCATGAAGATCAAATTCGACTCCAAAAAGAAGTTGAAGAAAAAGAAAAAGAAAAGGAAAAAGAAAAAGAAAACCAAAAAGAAAAAGGAAAAGAAAAAGAGAAAGAAGAGGAAAAAGAAAAAGAAAAGGAAAAAGAAAAACAAAGAGAAAAAGAAAAAGAAAAGAAAGAAAAAGAATAAAATCAAAAATCAAAAAAATGTTTATTTATAAGTGCAAAGGAAGTCGTTAAAGAAGTTGAGGAGGGGCAACCCGCATACTTACTTCTTACCAAACGAATTTGCACTCTTGATGATGATAAAAACTGGAATGTTCCGAGTACTATAAAAATTCTATTGCAGGACTTCAATGATGTTTTTCCGGATGAGCTACCACACGGTTTGCCACCAAAAAGAGGGATCGAGCACCAAATCGACTTTGTGCCAGGAGCCGTCATTCCAAATCGACCAGCATACCGAAATAATCCTGAAGAAACTAAGGAGATTCAGCGGCAAGTCGAGGAGTTATTAAGTATTGGGTATATCCGAGAAAGTTTGAGTCCTTGTGCCGTTACGATAATTGTCGTACCAAAGAAAGACAGGACTTGGAGAATGTGCACCGACTGCCGAGCGGTGAACAATATCACGGTAAAGTATTGACATCCAATTCCAAGGTTAGATGATATGTTGGACGAATTATATGGTTCGCGTGTGTTTAGTAAAATTGATTTAATGAAAGGTTATCACCAAATCCGTATGAAAGAAGGGGATGAATGGAAAACGGCCTTTAAAACTAAATACGGATTATATGAATGGTTGGTAATGCCTTTTGGTCTTACAAATGCACCGAGCACTTTTATGCGGCTAATGAATCATGTTTTGCGTGCTTATATTGGAAAATTTGTTGTCGTATACTTTGATGATATTCTCATTTATAGCAAGAGTATATACGAACACGTTGAACATTTAAGATTGGTTTTAATTACCTTGGAAAAGGAACAATTATATGCTAGTCTTAAGAAATGTACTTCTTGCATGAGTGAGATTATATTCCTTGGGTATGTCGTTAGTATTGACGGCATAAAAGTTGATGAAGAAAAGATAAGGGCCATACGTGAATGGCCTAGACCGACTAATGCAACTGAGGTAAGAAGTTTTTACAGTTTAGCAGGTTTTTATCGACGCTTTGTTAAAGATTTTAGCACGATTGTTGCCCCGTTAAATGAACTTGTAAAGAAACATGCTAAATTTCATTGGGGTGATGATCAAGAAAATGCCTTTAACACATTAAAGGATAAATTATGCAGCGCACCTGTGTTAGCATTACCAGATTTTTCTAACACTTTTGAAGTTTAGTGTGATGCTTCAGGAGTAGGAATTGGAGCAGTATTAATGCAGGGAAAGAGGCCGATTGCTTACTTTAGCGAAAAACTTGGAGGAGCGATGTTGAACTATCCTACATATGATAAAGAATTGTATGCTTTGGTTAAAGCTTTATGTACGTGGCAACACTACTTATGGCCTAAGGAGTTCGTGATTCACACGGATCATGAATCAATGAAGCATCTCAAGGGACAAAATAAGTTGAGTAAAAGACATGCCAAATGGTTAGAGGAGATCGAATCGTTTCCTTACATCATCAAGTATAAACAAGGTAAGGAGAGCATCGTTGCCGATGCATTGTCGAGAAGGTATGTATTACTTAATACGCTTTCTTGTAAATTGTTGGGATTTGAGCTCTTGAAAGGATCTTACGTGGGAGATAAAGATTTTGGCGAAACATATGTGGCTTGCGAGACAAAAAGTGTGGATAAATTTTATCGGGATGATGGATTTTTATTCCGTGAAAATAAACTTTGCATTCCTTTTTGTTCGACACGGGAGTTGTTAGTAAGGGAAGCACATAGTGGGGGATTAATGGGACATTTCGGAATTGCCAAAACTTTTGAAATATTGCATGAACACTTCTTTTAGCCTAAAATAAAACATGATGTTTATAAAATTATCAATTCATGCATTATTTGTCGAAGGGCAAAATCACGAGTTTTACCACATGGTTTGTACATGCCACTCCCAGTTCCTAACGAGCCTTGGGTTGATCTTTCTATGGACTTTGTGTTGGGGTTACCAAAGGTAAAATCTGGATGTGATTCGATATTTGTCGTTGTTGATAGATTTAGAAAAATGGCACATTTTATTGCATGTCACAAAACTGACGATGCCACTCATATTGCAAATTTATTTTTCAAAGAAATTGTCGTTTACATGGAATGCCAAAAAGTATAGTGTCCGATCGGGATACTAAATTTCTTAGTCATTTTTGGAAAGTTTTGTGGGCGAAACTGGGAACAAAATTGCTTTATTCGACAACTTGTCATCCCCAAACTGATGGCCAAACTAAGGTAGTTAACCGAACACTTGGTCAATTGTTATGAACTGTTGTTAACAAGAACTTGAAAAATTGGGAAACATCTTTACCGTTCATTGAATCTGCTTACAACAGAACCGTTCATTCTACCACTACATTTCTCCATTTGAAATTGTATATGGGTTTAATCCGATAACTCCTTTAGACTTGTTGCCTATTCCTATAGATGACATGGGAAGTATCGATGGCAAGAAAAAGACTGAAATGATCAAACAACAGCACGCAAAAATTCGAGAACAAATTAAAAAACACAACGAACATAATGTCCGAATAAAGAATAAGGGACGGAAGCAAGTATTCTTTGAACCAGGTGATTGGGTTTGGATTCACTTAAGGAAAGAGAGGTTTCCCGCACAAAGGAAGTCGAAATTGATGCCGAGGGGAGACAGACCATTTCAAATTTTAGAACGCGTCAATGATAATGCCTACAAAGTGGATCTACCTGGTAAATATAATATTTCTGCTACCTTCAATGTTGCTGACTTAAGCCCTTTTGAATTTTCAGATTCGAGGATGAATCCTTTTGAGGACGGAGGGAATTATGTGAATCAAGAAGCAGTCAGTCAGTCAGAAGAAGAACTATACATTCCTGTGGGACCAATAACAAGATCACGAGCAAATGCGATAAAGAATTCATTAACAATGCTCGTGCAAAATCATTTTAATTAGACCGGTGATCATAAATATAATAACATATTTATTTGTGTTATTGAAGCCATCACATGTTAGATTAAAAGTGTTGATGTCATCATTCCAAGCAATAAGCCTAACTGAAGATGCGATACAATTGAAAGCAGGCGTTGGAAATTTTAGATACGATACATATTGGTATTTTTATCATAACTTTCACGTCTGATATCCGATTGAGACGATTCAGGTGGATTTGGAAATATAAGAGGTATTACTACAATTATCTAGAAGACATCAAGATCAAAATCCGAAGTCTAGGATCTGTTATTACACTAAAACGACAACAGCATATTTTTCTTTAACTTTGATTTCTTATTTTCAAAACTTAAGTCTTGGTCCTTGATTTTTGTCCCCTAAAAATGTGTTGACTCCTTAACTTATGGGTTGATTTGTCATGGATCAGATTTTAGGAGCTTTGAATGTTGAATTTATAATTTTTTAGTCTTTATTTTATATTTTTATATTGTAATAGTTGTAGGAATTTTGGCTATAAATAGCCCTCATTTTCATTTGTAAGGACACCTTGAAATTTATGAAAAAAATTGTGAGTGTTTGTGTTAACAAACTTTCTTCTTATTTTGTTGAGTGTGTCTCCAAAATATAAATCGTGATTTATCGAGGCGTTAGAAACCTTGTGGTGTGTTTGAATCGCACCTTCCGGTTTGCTACGGTGCGTCACGTAGAGGGCTTGAAGTAAAACAATCATTTGCTTAATATTGGAACGGTCTTGGGAACTAAAATCATACTAGCGATAGCGGTTATCACGGCACGTCGTGTGGGGGTCGCATAAACATCTCAAATATGATGTCTAATACTCAATTACAATAATCAATATATAAATCAATATTATAACTTTATAATCACTTAAATCAATACTAACTCAATATTGATTATCATTATTAAATAATCTAATTGTTAGGCGTATTTTTATGCTCTTATTTATCATTATTCTATATCCATTTTGAGTCTAAATCTGCATAAATGAGCTTTTAATGCACTATCTTTTTATGTTTTGTAGAAAATTGGAGTCTGGAAGCCTAAACGACGAAAAACGGGAAAAAACGATGATTTCTAGTCACGAGCCGCGGCACAAGGAAAGCGAGCCGCGGCACACGCACGGCACACAGAGGCACTGAACGCACTGTACCGGGGGTCGCGGCACGTTGAAGTTGAGCCGCGGCCCATGAAGAAAATTGGCGCACAGGCATAGGGCGCTGGGCATTAGGGGCCGCGGCACACACTTATTGAGCCGCGGCCCGCGGGGCGGTTTTGCTAATTTTGCCGCGTTTCTGAGCCGTTTCTGAAGCCCGTTTTCAGCCTAATACACGAACGCGTTTTGGAGACGATGGATGGTTATAAATAGGGATTAAAGGTCTGAAAAGAGGGAATCGAATCATCGAGGAATCGAATAGAAGGAGAAAAACACCAAGGAGCAGGGAGCGGAAGCTAGAGAACGGAGGAATCCAAGTTCTTCGACTGCGTTTGATTTTTATGCTTTCTTCAACTCTTTGTGTATTTTTATTTTCTAGCATGTCAGGCTAGAACCCTATTCTAGGATTTTGATGAAACCGAGGTTTTGATGAATTAACTTCTGATTTTGCATTATCAATATAATTCCCTTTTCTATTGAGTTTTCCCCAATTGTTCTTAATGCTTTCAATTGTGTGGCCTATAATTGAATTGTTTTAACTACGCAACTCGAATCGGGAGAGGAGAGTTGGTAGGAAAAATTGGTGAGAACCATTTTATCTTGTGAGATAGGAATATACTCATAGGAATTACGTGGCCTTTCTGAATATTTCGTGATTTTTGCCTATTGTCGAATTAATTCACCTAGGAATAGAGTGTGTTATTCGCCTTAGAAAATTCTATTGACCTCGGGAGAGGCGGTAGAGTATTTTAGCAACCTTCGCTTTCAATAAATTGGGAAATCATTAAATTCATATAATCAAGAGTAATTCGGATAAACCAAGGTGAATTCACAATCCTAGATTAATTCCTTATTTGATTTTCTTTCTTCAAACAACCGTATTTACTATTTATTCTTTTTAGTTATTACTTGCACCTCCAATTTCGATCGTTCAGATAAAATTAGAATACTCATAAATTGGTAGTTAGTAAGTCAGTCCTCGTGGGAACGATATCTTACTTATCACTTTATTACTTGTTTACGACAATGTGCACTTGCGTTCACCAAATCTCGCAACAAGTTTTTGGCGCCGGTGTCGGGGACTGAGTTTTTTACTAATATCGATTTTAGTATTTCTAGTCTTAATTTGAACATTATTTTATTTTTGTGTAATTTTTTTATTTATTTGTTTTCCTTTCAGGAACTTCTGGTTAGTGCATGAGAAAATTCGGTAACGAAGGCCTACTACCTTTGGATACCGAAGTCGAGTGCACTCTTCGGAAAAATAAGAAGGAAAAGCGCGAGCTACCAGCAAAAGACACCATGGCCGATAACACGGAAAATCACGGAGGAGACAATCCTATTCAGCAAGCTCAACCGGCATTGGCACTCCGTCATTATGCAATGCCACAAATCAATGCAAACTTTTCGGGGATTCGGCGTCCAACCATCCAAGCGAACAACTTCGAAATTAAGCCAGCTATTATTCAGATGGTACAAGCAAGCCAATTTTGTGGACTGGCGAACGATGACCCCAACGCACACATCGCTTCATTTCTATAGATATGTGACACCTTCAAGAATAACGGTGTTATAGATGATGCTATCCGTCTGCGGCTTTTCCCTTTCTCTCTAAGGGACAAAGCCAAGTTTTGGTTGAATTCATTACCGTCGGGCTCTATCACGACTTGGGCAGAATTAGCACAAGCCTTCCAGGCTAAGTTCTTTCCACCATCAAAGACGGCGAGACTTAGGAACGAGATAACTACTTTCTGGCAATTTGATATGGAGTCGCTGCACGAATCTTGGGAGCGATACAAGGATTTATTACGGAGACGCCCACACCATGGCTTACCGGATTGGCTACAAATCCAAACCTTTTATAACGGACTAAGTGCATCTACACGCACTCTTGTTGATGCAGCCGCTGGGGGTGCTCTAATGGGCAAAACGATGGCCGAAGCTCATTCTCTATTGGAGGCGATGGCTGCAAATGCTTATCAGTGGCCTTCCGAACGAGCGATCCCGAAGCGAGTTATGGGAGTTTCCAACAACGATCTGATTTCTACACTATCAGCACAAGTCGTAGCGCTGACTCAGCAATTGCAAGTTTTTTCACATGCTCCTACCTCTGTTACCACAGAATCATGTAATTGGCGCAACGGGTCTCATCCTAGTGCGGAGTGCCAAGTCGGAAATCCTTTCGAGCAACCTCCAATGGAACAATCTCAGTTTGTGGGGAACGGGAATCGGCAGAACAATCTGTATTCCAACACATACAATCAAGGGTGGCGAAATCACCCAAATTTTTCGTGGAAGAACGGGCAAGCTTTAAAACCTCCACAAGCTCAATTCGCGCAGCCCCCACAGCAGCCCCCTCAACCACCAAAGGTATCCTTGGAAGATGCTCTTGGTCAATTGGAGGCTAATATGAGCCAATTCATGACCCGCAGTGAGACTACCTTACAAAATCATTCCGCCTCCATCCGAAACTTGGAAGTACAAATGGGGCAGATTGCAAGTCTATTGTCCTCTCGACCTCAAGGTGTATTACCCAGCGCAACCAAAATGAACCCCAAGGAAAACGTGCAAGCAATCGAGCTACGATGTGGAAAGGAGTTGAAAGTGCAGTCCACCAATAACAAGGACAAAATCGACCAAAGTGAGAAAGAAAAGGACGAGGCGTCCAAGCCAAAGGCAGTGTCGACTACTTATCCCACTCCTCAAATTCCATTCCCACAACGTCTGCAAAAGCAAAAATTGGACAAGCAATTCTCCAAGTTTCTTGACGTCTTCAAGAAACTACATATCAACATTCCATTTGCCGACGCCTTGGAACAAATGCCGAGTTATGTGAAGTTCATGAAAGAAATCTTATCAAACAAAAGAAAGCTCGAGGAGTATGAGACAGTAGCATTGACGAAGGAGTGCAATGCTATTATACAGAAGAAGCTCCCACCTAAATTGAGGGATCCCAGAAGCTTTACTATTCCATGCACCATTGGGAATTCGTCTTTTGAAAGAGCTTTATGTGATCTCGGAGCCAGCATAAACCTTATGCCCCTTTCTATTTTTAAGAAGCTGGATATTGGGGAAGCCAAGCCGACGACGGTCTCTTTGCAATTAGCCGATAGATCTATCAAATATCCGAGGGGAGTAATAGAGGACGTCTTAGTCAAGGTCAATAAATTTATCTTTCCGGCCGATTTCATTGTGCTCGACATGGAGGAGGACCACGACATCCCAATTATCTTAGGAAGACCATTTTTGGCAACCTGCCGAACTTTGATCGATGTGGAAAAAGGGAAGCTTACTCTACGAGTTCAAGAGGAGCAAGTAACATTCAATATCTTTCGATCCTTAAAATATCCTAGTGATGCTGAAAATTGTTTCCAAGTTGACGTCATTAACTCGTGTGTAAGTAGAGCCTTTCGAGAGAATTATCCATCCGATCCACTGGAGTCCGTTTTAATTGGGTCTGCTTCCGAATTAAATTCAGAGCATGTAGCCTATGTACGACACATGGATGCTTCCCCACCATTTTTCACTCGTCGACCATATGAGGAGCTTGTAAGTTCACCGTCTCGACCCATCCCATCAATCGAGAAACCCCCAAAGCTGGAGCTCAAGCAGCTGCCGACTCATTTAAAATATGCATATTTGGGACCCGACGATTCCTTGCCAGTCATTCTTTCGGCCACATTAGCGAGGGATCAAGAGGAGAAATTATTGAGGGTTCTGAGGGAGTACAAATCTGCCCTCGGATGGTCTATTGCGGATATTAAAGGAATCATCCCGTCCATTTGCATGCACAAAATTTTGATGGAGGAAGACTACAAACCATCTGTGGAGCATCAGCGCCGTTTAAATTCAAATATGAAAGAGGTGGTAAAAGTCGATGTTTTAAAACTCCTCGACGCAGGTATGATCTTTCCTATTTCTGATAGCAAGTGGGTAAGTCCGGTCCAAGTTGTGTCCAATAAGGGTGGGATAACGGTTATTCAAAATGATAATAATGAATTAATTCCCACTAGGATTGTCACGGGGTGGCGTATGTGCATAGATTATAGGAAATTAAATAAAGCCACTAGAAAAGACCATTTCCCTTTACCTTTTATTGATCAAATGTTGGATAGATTGGCCGGACACGAGTTCTATTGCTTTCTTGATGGTTATTCTGGGTATAATCAGATTTATATAGCCCCAGAAGACCAATAAAAGACGACGTTTACATGTCCTTACGGCATTTTCGCTTATAGGCGCACGCCTTTTGGTCTATGTAATACGCCGGCCACTTTTCAACGGTGTATGATGGCTATTTTTTATGACATGGTAGAGCATTGCATTGAAATTTTTATGGATGATTTTTCTATTTTCGGTGATTCGTTTGATATGTGTTTGCAGAATTTGCAGAAAGTCCTAAAAAGATGCGAAGAAACAAATTTGGTCTTGAACTGGGAGAAGTGCCATTTTATGGTCCAGGAGGGCATTGTACTTGGCCACCGAATATCCTCACATGGAATTGAAGTCGACCGGGCCAAAATTGAAACAATCGAGAAGATGCCTCCGCCTACCTCGGTAAAAGGCATAAGGAGTTTTTTGGGACACGCCGGTTTTTACCGCCGGTTTATTAAGGATTTTTCGAAAATCACGAAGCCGTTATGCAATCTGCTCATGAAGGATGTTCTGTTTAATTTTGACGAGTCGTGTAAAGAAAGTTTCGATTTATTGAAGAAAGCTCTAAGCACCGCCCCGGTAATAGTCGCTCCAGACTGGGACCTTCCGTTCGAGTTAATGTGTGATGCTAGTGATTTTGCCATTGGGGCTGTTTTGGGACACAGACGAGGGAAAGTGTTCCACGTCGTGTATTATGCAAGCCGAACACTTGACGACGCCCAAAGAAATTATGCCACAACGGAAAAAGAATTGTTGGCGGTGATGTTTGCTTTTGATAAATTCCGGGCGTATTTATTGGGGACGAAAGTGGTAGTGTGGACTGACCATTCGGCGATAAAATACCTTCTGGAGAAGAAGGATGCTAAACCAAGGCTGATAAGGTGGGTGCTTCTTCTCCAAGAATTCAACTTGGAAATCCGCGACAAAAAAGGGGACTGAGAATGTTATTGGCGATCACCTTTCACGGTTAGAGAGTCCCCTTGAGAAGGGAGAAAGTCATCCACAGATCATGGAAACCTTTCCCGACGAACAGCTCTACAGTTTGGGTTCGCAACACGCGCCTTGGTATGCTGATCTAGTGAACTATTTGGCGAGCAAAATAATTCTGAATGACCTCTCGTGCCATCAGAAGAAGAAGCTGATTTCAGACGCTAAGTATTACTTGTGGGACGATCCTTTTCTGTTTAAAAGATGCCCTGATCAAATCATTCGCAGATGTGTTCCGGATGAGGAATTCCACAGTGTGCTGAATCAGTGTCATGCATCACCATACGGTGGGCATTTTAGCGGAAATAGAACAGCGGCAAAGGTCTTACAATCGGGGTTCTATTGGCCGTCATTATTCAAAGATGCTCACTCCTTTGTGTCCACGTGTGATCGGTGTCAATGGACGGGAAACATCTCAAAACGACATGAAATGCCGTTGAACACCATACTTGAGGTTGAATTGTTCGACGTATGGGGGATCGACTTCATGGGTCCATTTCCTCCATCAAATAAGAATCTCTATATTCTGGTAGCAGTGGACTATGTCTTAAAGTGGGTCGAAGCGGTGACACTACCAACGAATGGGTCCAATGTCGTAATCAAATTTATAAAAAAATATATTTTCACGTGTTTTGGGACTCCACGTGCTATTATCAGTGATGGTGGTTCACACTTCGACAACAAATTCCTTGATGCGGTCTTGAGAAAATACGGAGTCACTCATCGTGTTGCTACAGCCTACTATCCCCAGACGACTGGTCAAGTCGAGATATCAAATCGAGAGCTAAAGTGGATCTTAGAAAAACAGTCAGCTCGTCTCGAAAAGATTGGTCCTTTAAACTCGATGATGCACTCTGGGCATACCGTACTGCGTATAAAACACCTATTGGGATGTCACCTTACATATTGGTTTATGGGAAAAGTTGTCATTTGCCCGTAGATATGGAACATCGTGCTTACTGGGCGATAAAGAAATTAAATTTTGATCTTAAATCTGCTGGTGAAAAGCATTGTTTGCAGCTGAACGAGCTGGAGGAAATTCGCCACGATGCGTATGAAAATGCGAAGCTTTATAAGGAGCGGACAAAGATTTGGCATGATAAGCACATCACACAGCGAGAGTTCGTCCCGGGTCAAGAGGTGTTGTTGTTTAATTCTCACTTAAGGTTATTCCCTGGGAAATTGCGTTCACGATGGTCGGGACCGTTTACAGTAATTCAAGTATTTCCACACGGAGCAGTGGAAGTACAAAAAGATGACCGTAAATTTAAAGTTAATGGGCAGCGGTTGAAGGCCTACTTGGGTAATCCAATAGACGCGCAGAAGACGAGTGTCGTCTTATCCACCGCCGGATGAATGCTAGAAAAGTCCGGCTGAAGACTATAAACTTAGCGCTTCTCGGGAGGCAACCCGAGTATTAGTTGTAGATTTTTGTTTTTCAGTGTTTTCATGCATTTTAGACTCTATGTTTTTCGTCATTTTTGCTTTGATATGCTTATCTCTCGCGTTCTAAGTGTTTTCCTTTGAAAACTCTGTGCAGAAATCACCCCAGGGGAAAATTCAGCAATGGGCCGCGGCACAGTAGAAGCGAGCCGCGGCACACACAAGTTAACACAAAAAGGCCAACCGAACTGTACTCTTTGCCGCGGCACGACCTTACTGAGCCGCGGCACACCCGGTCCCTGAGACGCGGCACACCAAATGTCCAAGCAACGCCCAGGAAGTTGTACTCCGTGCCGCGGCACGGACCAAATGAGCCGCGGCACACTTACCAAATGAGTCGCGGCACCCATATGTTGAGCCGCGGCACACGGAAACATAACATAAAGGCCCAGATAGGCTGTACTCTGGGTCGCGGCTCACTTAAGCTGTGCCGCAGCCCCTGTTGCGAAGTTGGAACGCCCAGCATTCCTTCATATACTCGATCGGCCGACACCAGGTAAGTTTCTTCCTTCTCCTTCACGCAGCACTCAGACGACACCCATTCAAGTTTTCTTATTCTTGCCTTTTTCCATACAAAGCAAGGTAATTCTCAAATCTTAATCTTAATTGCTACATGGTTTGAAAAGTGAGGTATTGTTCTTCATTCAATATTGAATATGTTTTGTTCTATCAAGGTTGAGTTGGGATATGAAATTATTGATTGATTATTGATGGTATTTGTTGATTATGAATGAATTGTTGATGACATTTGTCGTTTATCATGACTATCGATTTATGTTGTTATTTTTGGGGATTGGATTAAGCCATTGTCATTCTTATTCTTCATTTAAACCCATGCATGCTAAGTGTTTGATAAAATGCGTCAATGAAAATTTTTGAGCCAAACGTTTTTAAAAACTATATGCAACGAATTATTTTATCGGATTACATTGTACCCCAACCCTTACATCATGTTTAAACTTGAAAGCTCAGCCTTAATTTCCTCTTTGATGATGCAAGCTCATTCATTCACGTTCCACGTGGTGTGGTTGATGAGAGAGTAGGCCTGCCGGGCCAAATCGACGTGAGGAGAGGCGCTTGGTGGCGAGGGATGCTTACCATCGGGACTACCTTTCTGCGTGGACGAGCCATATTATGCACCCAGACGGGCCATTCATTCCACAAGTTAGGCCATCCACACCACCCTCCTCGCCGGACGAGGCCGGCACCAGTTCATGAGCTGACATTAGGGGAGTACTTGACCTTTTCTTTTATTGCATATTACATTCTATGCACATTGAGGTTAATGTACGTCCTAAGTTTGGGGGGGTTTAATTTCTGTTGCTATTACTTATTCGTTGTCATTTTTCATTATTTTTTACGCTAGCCTTTCTTGTCTTGTTTTTAATTACATTCGTGGATTTTTCGTGCTTTCTTGTGTAAAACTGATGTTATGATACTGATTTCTCTTTGAAGAAACGGTTGAGTTTTGGTCGAGTTTGCAGTCTGTGATATTTGTTTCCTCTGAGTAGTCATTTAGGTCCGAAATTTTTCGTTACAGTAGAGAATTTAGCGTATAAGAAAGGAGACATGCGTGTTTTCAAATCGCCGTCTATACGTTTGGATATATTTTTCGCATAGCTAGTCGTCCAGTAACATGAGTCTTGTTGGCACTTAATTGAGTTTAGAGTCGGATAGTCTTTCCCAAAAAGTCGAGAAATTGTTCTATGATGGGAAGTCTAGTAACCGGGGGTATTCGCGTGACCCGTTGTTTACTCTCGCGTAAAATGACAACCCTGAATAGACTAATGGTTTAGAGATATCGCGTTTGCCGATGATGGGGAGCCTAGTAACTGGGGGTATTCACGTGACCCGTTGTTTACTCTCGCGTAAAACAGTAACCTTGAATCGGACGTGCGGGAATTGCTATTCGAGTTTTTTCTCCGCTGTAGAGGGGAACTTAGTAACTAGAAGCATCCATGTGCCCCATGAGTGTCTTTTACGTCAAACGGTTCCCCAATACATGAGAATGGAAATCCACCCTAGGAATATTCCGATGAAACATCCCGAGAGCCGGAACCTAGTGGTTAACTCGGATCATTATAATGATTATACATAAGGGAATGTTGTCCGAGGATTATTTTTGACGATGAAACTCTTGAAATTTTTGCCACTAGACTGTAGGACTGGGCGAGTTGGCTTGTTTAATCTAACCCTTTATATTGGCGGTCGGTTAAATTCACGCTTGTTAATCTTTGAGCTTGATTTTCTTCATGAACGATTATTTAGCACTAAAAATGGTTACTTTGTGGAATCAGTGTCCGTGAATGTGACTCACTAATACAATACTCATATTATTCTTTGAGATTTTCAGGGTAGTATTGATTTAGTTGAGCACTATGGATTTGCACGATCTTTCACGATACTTCTTATTTGAAATTGATTTTTGCTTGAGGACAAGCAAAGGCTTAAGTTTGGGGTTATTTGTTAGGCGTATTTTTATGCGCTTATTTATCATTATTCTATATCCATTTTGAGTCTAAATCTGCATGAATGAGCTTTTAATGCACTATCTTTTTATGTTTTGTAAAAAAATTGGAGTCTGAAAGCCTAAACGACAAAAAACGGGCGAAAACGACGATTTCTGGTCAGGAGCCGCGGTACAAGGAAAGCTGTAACACCCCCAATCCACTCAGGGATATTACACGTCGTAGAACCCTTCCTCAAGGATCTACCAGGCTGGTAACGACATATAACAACTCAACCATGCCTTTAAGGCTAAAATGACTCAGTAGACCGATTTGGTCTTTCAACAAATACATACAACTCAAATACAATTCATGCCCACGCAGGGGGTCAAAATACAATAAACTCCCGTACAACGGGGAAAAGATACTGCAGCGGAAAAGAAAATACAACTAGACCAATACGACATCAACGGATCCTCGTGTGATTAGTATCGTTCATCTTTCATCATCCTTCGTGCCGACCCTGTGTTATGCTCCAAAACCTGAATGCAAAAATAGACATCCACCCCCGAATACTCTGGGTTAGCAAACTCCACCGTTTTGCTAGTGCAAATACAAAGTGCAAATACGAGCCATACAATTCACATTCCACGAATAACAATAACCCGGAATCCTCAAAGATCCAAACGAAACGAAAAGTACTTCTCGAGGCAAGGGTTTGAGAAAAACCTTTAAAAATCGAAATACCATAAATCAATGGAAATAATTTATAAGACGGTTTAGAATGCCATCGAGAGTTTTAATAGAAAACCATTTAGGATTATCAAATCCTACTTTTCAAAATCCACAAGACAAAAGGGGTCACCGCCCCAAATCTTTACTTTCCGAAAATGACATTTACCAACCCGTTGGGATTTTAGCCCCAAATCCATAAAACGACTTTTACAAAACCATTGGGATTTTAGCCCCAAATCTCATCAACTCACAAGACACAAGAACGACCACAAGGCTCGTCTCCCAACATCAAAATCCACAAATAAAGGATTTAAAACAAACAACAAAATACTCTAGTGCCATCCTAGCCAAGTAAGCCAAACGAACAACTTACCTCTTACACACTTAGTCGATGCATGCAATCATGAAAACCGTTCAAAAGCGCTCATTTCCTAAATGCCAATATCAAATCACATTTGTAAAATGCACCACAATTAACCGCGGACCCACGGCCCGTGGATCCTGCCGAGACCCGTCGGATCTAACCCACAGTGGTTAAAAGCAAGCTCGCGGTTCCACGGCTTCGTGGAGCCCTACCGAGACCCGTCGGATCTAACCCGCGATGAGCATACACACACACACACGTTACTCATGCAATACTAACATGCTAAGAATGTAAGTTCATTAAGAATACTCACTAGAGATGGCCATTAACTCGACACCATTATCAAACTCTTCAAAACACAATAACAAGATTAAATACGAATACACGATTCCATAACTTTAAACAATAGGAGTATCATCATCAAATCCTTCAACGTTCAAAATAATCAAATCATAATAAATTCCCAAAACACACCGTTCACAAAACACACACGCATTTGAAAGAAAGCCTTTAACGAGGCCAAACCGAAATCTTTTGAAACTTCGTTTCAAACAACCAAACAAACACACTAATACGATCACCGATCATCATATCCACAAAATAAGAAAAGTATGGGCAAGGTACTTGCCTCGATATCACGAGCAATGGAGAAGTGAACGGATACGGCCGGGTAGCCCTCAAATCCCCGAACACTATCTAGAACGCGATAACACCGAAATTACTACGGGAAAACACCACATGAATCATCAATCACCAACGGAATTCAACATCGGAATCATCGAGCACCTATAATCCTCCGTAAGGAATAATAAAACATGATTACGACGAGAATCAAGGCCGAAAACAACGGAAATCCCAACAAACTATCAAAGGGAACTCATTCAACATTTAATCGAACATTAAATGTTCAAGACCCTTTAAGAACAAAGAAATCACCTCTCGGGTCGAACGGACCAAAGATACGAGTATCCAATCCGTAGAACAAGTTCAAAACAACGTTTATACAACAACTAATTGATCAAAAACGGATTGGAATCGAAATCAAAAAGGAAAATCCCCAAATCTACAAAAACAAGGGTTCAAGCCACAATACCTTGATTTGGATGAAGGATTCAAGTAGAGGTCGAAAATCTTCAACAAGACTTGAGGAGGATGATCTCTACAAGTTTTGGAGCACTCAAATCGCCCAAAATCGCCATCAAATCGCCTAAGATGAAGGAGGAAGAAGAGAGGAGAAAAAATGAAGTTTTTCTCCTCGCAAATCTGCTAAAAACGCAGAAAAAGCCCGTGTGCCGCGGCACAGGATGAGTGTGCCGCGGCCCAGGGCCACCAAAAATGCCCAGGAATTAGCTTAGTGCCGCGGCACAGGCTGAGTGTGCCGCGACACACGGTACAGCCTCCTTCAACACCAAAAAGGCACACCGTGCAGTCTTCGCTATTTCGACCATAACTCCTTCGTCTGGACTCCGATTGACTCACCGTTTGAACCATTGGAAAGCTAACTTGATTCTCTATAAGTTGCAGAGATTCAGAATTTTTTGGAGTTTCCAAGAATTAATGGTGACTTTACAAAGTCGAACTCCCACGTGAAAAAGTCGATTAAGGACACGGAACTCAACCAAACGACACCGAAATGAACTCGGATGACAAAAAGTGCAGAATTAATCATTCTCGGAATGACGAAACGGTCATGATAGAGTTGTCAAAACGAACTTCCTCCGAAAAAAGAAAATTACCGAAATTCAAAATTGCGGATATTACAAAAGCGAGCCGCGGCACACGCACGGCACACAGAGGCACTGAACGCGCTGTACTGGGGGCCGCATCACGTTGAAGTTGAGCCGCGTCCCATGAAGAAAATTGGCGCCCAGGCATAGGGTGTTGGGCATTAGGGGCCGCGGCACACACTTATTGAGCCGCGGCCCGGGGGGCGGTTTTGCTAATTTTGCCGCGTTTCTGAAGCCCGTTTTCGACCTAATACACGGACGCGTTTTGGAGACGATGGATGGTTATAAATAGGGATTAAAGGTCTGAAAAGAGGGAATCGAATCATCGAGGAATCGAAGAGAAGGAGAAAAACACCAAGGAGCAGAGAGCGGAAGCTAGAGAACGGAGGAATCCAAGTTCTTCGACTGCGTTTGATTTTTATGCTTTCTTCAACTCTTTGTGTATTTTTATTTTCTAGCATGTCACGCTAGAACCCTATTCTAGGATTTTGATGAAACCGAGGTTTTGATGAATTAACTTCTGATTTTGCATTATCAATATAATTCCCTTTTCTATTGAGTTTTCCCCAATTGTTCTTAATGCTTTCAATTGTGTGGCCTATAATTGAATTGTTTTAACTACGCAACTCGAATCGGGAGAGGAGAGTTGGTAGGAAAAATTGGTGAGAACCATTTTATCTTGTGAGATAGGAATATACTCATAGGAATTACGTGGCCTTTCTGAATATTTCGTGTTTTTTGCCTATTGTCGAATTAATTCACCTAGGAATAGAGTGTGTTATTCGCCTTAGAAAATTCTATTGACCTCGGGAGAGGCGGTAGAGTATTTTAGCAACCTTCGCCTTCAATAAATTGGGAAATCATTAAATTCATATAATCAAGAGTAATTCGGATAAACCAAGGTGAATTCACAATCCTAGGTTAATTCCTTATTTGATTTTCTTTCTTCAAACAACCGTATTTACTATTTATTCTTTTTAGTTATTACTTGCACCTCCAATTTCGATCGTTCAAATAAAATTAGAATACTCATAAATTGGTAGTTAGTAAGTCAGTCCTCGTGGAAACGATATCTTACTTATCACTTTATTACTTGTTTACGACAACGTGCACTTGCGTTCACCAAATCTCGCAACACTAATAAATATTCATCCAAGTCGAAAACATCATTATCCATGAACTTTAATATTATAATCAAATCTTATATATCGAATATAAGAATTTATTAATTACTGACGTCAAGATAATTATGCTTAATCTCATATCTTGATTATTTAAATACTCAAACAACTTTCAAAATATACGTTAAGCTGCCGCTTACACGTACCGATAAAATATTATAAAGTACTGGTTTTCCAAAAGTATACTCGCATTTGTAAAATTTTAGAAAATTGTTTTAAAGCATGCATGCAGCAGAAAATAACAACCAGTCAAAATGCTCAATTCTCATCCACATAGTTATCCGATATCCAAAATTTATGAATTTAACAAGCACAACTTTATAAACACCAAATTCAAACAAAGGCCAACATAATCTGTCTAGATTCTCAATAAATTCTATCATCGAAACACCTTCCAAAATACATCAATGTGCATAACACATAAGATACTCCACTACTCATAATCCAATTCATCACTATAGTCCGATCACTTCACTCTCAATATACCCCAAGTATTAAGCACAAGTTCCATTTTACATCATACATATAAACAAAGTCATGCAACAGAAAATATAGCACATAAAGGAATAGACTTACATCTACAGGTCGCAGGAAGATGATGGCCACCCACGATACTAATTTCAACCGACAATACAGATTACATAATGTGACAGCACACAACTCGACTCGCCAACCGACAATTCAAATGACGGTACAAAACTCGACTCGACTTGACCCAACAGCATAGATTTCCACAACCTAAGCTCCAATACCATAAATTTAACACCCCCAAAGTCAAAAAGAAATGTTACACGTCGTAGACCCTTCTCACAAGGATATACCATGTTGGACTCCAAAAGACAACTCAATGTTTGACCTACCGTGGTCAAATTAAATAACAATACAGACCGATAAGGTCGAAACTCAAAATAACCGGACCGATAAGGTCGTACAAATGAACCAAAACCGAACAAAATTTTATTACAACACATACCCATGCAAGGGTTAAAGTACATTGCAGCAGAAATAGGATGCAACCCAATGATATAGTGAAACCCAGACTCTCAATTTATTAGTATCGCAGCTTGTCATTTCCCATGTCAATCTTTTTTACTTCTCCCTCGATCCACAAGTACCTGAAATGCATAAAACACATTTTCCCCATTTAAGGAGTTAGCAACTGGAATTTGCTAGTAGAAGTATCCAGATACAATAATGAGTCATGAATCAACGATCGGAAATAACAAAAGAAGTTCCCAATATGTTTTATTAGAACGAACCAAGTCTTTGGTAACAAATCATCATATCGGGAGTTTTAGACACAAAACACATTTATGACCTTCAGTCCTTAGTTATAAAACCCTTTCCAAAAGCATTAGGGTATCAGCCCAAGTCTCGTTCCACATCATAACAGTTTTATAAAATGGAAAACCTTTTCAAAAATGGTTTTGGTACCGGACCAACAATCAATTTTTTATAAAATATTCTTTCAAAATCCTTACACATTAAATCAGTTTAATAGAGCCGGATATTAACAAGTAACACATCATAATCCTGAAGGGTCCTTTACGTAAACCAAAATGCATTACTCATGGTTATTCGTGATTCAGCGCTTTTAGCATAGGTCCCATATGTCCCGTCAGACATCCTTAGTAGCCAAACACATCACTCATGGTTATCCGTGATCCAGCACCCTTAGTACAGATCCCATCCGTCGGACATCACTGGTTGGATTAACTGTCTTTGCCTCCAATCAAAACGCATCACTCGTGGTTATCCGTGATCCAGCGCCCTTAGCATAGATCTCATATCTCCCGTCGGACATCCCTGGTTGGATAACCTATGTTCATGATCCAGCGCCCTTAGCATGGATTCCCATATACCCGGTCAAGCATCCTTGGGTGAACATTACAACACACCAAGAGCAAGAACAACACAACGAGACATCACCACCGAACAACTCACATAACTCACATTCAAAGAAAATGAACAAACCATCATAATTCCTCAACAAGGTATAACCAAGAGCAACAACAACACAACGAGACATCACTATCAAATAATTCACTTAAATCACATTCAAAGGAAATGAACAAGCCATCATAATCTCAAATACACAATTTCAACTCAGAAGATAAAATTTGTATAAACAAGATACTTGCCTCGATAATCAATATGTGGATACTCTGAAGAACACGGTCCCATCAGAAACCCCTGAAAACCTACAACCTCCGTGATAAAACAACAACAAGACAATTACTACGAGAATAACGACTAAAAACGATGGAAAACACGCCTAATACCCAAAGAGAAACTCATTGAAATATTTAATCGAACTCTAAATATTCAAGTTTCTTCAAGAACATAAAAATCATCAACCGGGTGGAATAACTCCAATATATGATATACAATCCATAGAATACGATCAACAATATCGTATAACACCAACCAATTCGTTAAAATCCGGCCAAAATCAGAATCAAGAATAAAACCCCCAAAAGTCACCTCTAGGGTATTCAATAATTGACTTTCGATCCGGACGAATCAAGATGAAGGATGATGATTGACATGAATCAAGCTTCCCAAATTGATGAAGATCGACTAATCAAACCCAAGAATCACTTCCAGCCCAAAAATCGCGAAAAGGATCGGAGAGGAGGAATGAAGTCATTTCCCGAAAATGTTTGTTGCTACTGGGTTATATACTAATAACATGTTACGGACGTAACTAAGGTACCTTACAGCTGTAACCTCAAAAATATATGGCAGTAAATAGCTTGCTCGAATCGTGATTCAAACCAGTTCTGCGGACCTATCGCCGTAAAGAAAGGAAACTACGGTCGTAATACAGACAAGCGTACGGCCATAAAACATACGACTTATGGCCGTAATACATACGACTTACGGCCGTAAGGGTACTGCTGTACACATCAGCAATTCCCAACTGTTCCAACGGCCCGATCGGACGTTCGACAACGTCCTGATTACACAAATATACAACCAACGCTCCAAAATAAAAACGAACACACAACGAAATATATCATACAATTCCACAAGCACATACACACGATCAATATGACCCATGCGACAAAAAGTCATATTCGACGAAAACCACAACACGATAGCAATAAACAGTGCACAACGTCAAAACAATTCTAAATGATAATTATTAAAAAAATATCCGACACAAAACAGTCAAAAGTCTTACAAGTTTTCCATCTTTTAAAAACACACACCAATAAGTTGGATTTGTAATCAACACCGGAAAAATGATAATTTTAATTTTGCACATATACATTTATAAAATGTTCGATCACAATACCTTTTATTTTACAAATATGGAATATTTATTTCTTGCAATTTTAAAATTTTCATCAAAATATGTATGTGGAAGAAAATATCTATTTATATGTTTAAATACATTTATGAATAAAATACTGTTTTTAATCTCAAAGAAAACACTATATATATATATATATATATATATATATATATATACTATTTGTAATATGAAAGAAAACACTTTTTATATATATAGGGGGGCTTTATTTTCAGAACTCTCTTAAGTGCGAGAACTGCGAGAACTCCTCTAAACCACTGGGATTTTTTTAAATATTAAAAAATATTTTTAATTCAAAGGGTATTATAGTAAAATATAATTTTTATATTATTTTTGAATTTTTTTTATTAAATATAATAGCTCCTACTGATGATAACCCCTACTATATCTATAACCCCTACTATATAATAATCAGTAGGGGTTGTATGCATTGACATGATGTACATTATGTATTATTAGGAGTACAAAAGGTGGTTCTCGCAATTCTCACACTTAACAGGATTCTGGAAATAAAGTTACACTATATATATAAGTGCTGTGCAAGAAAACTCGATGTCAATATATTTGATTAGTTTAAGAAATTCCAAAAAGTACACATAAAATTTTGAATATGTAATTAACATTAGAAAAACTGTAATTTAATTTTGCACATTAATTTTTAGAATGTATTTCTTACACATCCAATGTTAATCTTTATGTACTTTTATAGCTCATTAATAAAAGTACATTTATGAAAATAATACTATATATATTCAATATTTATTAGTTTGGCAATAAAATTGCTAAGTGGCAATCGATTTGACGATTATTGATTTTAACCAATCAACAAGCATCAAATGAGTTTTTAAATAATATTAAGTGTCGTTTGGAAACATGGATTTCATTTCAAATTCAGAATTTCAAATCCATGATTTGAAATCCAAATCCACTGTTTGGGAACACAAGAATTTCAAATTATGAATTTTAATTTCTAGCATCCTGTTTGGAAATTCATGAAATTCTAAATGTTAAATTGTAGAAAGTAGAAGACAAGAAACAAAAAAATTATATATAAATGCTAAAATTTGAGAGCTGGCCAAAAAAACTGCAAAATTTTAAAAATTATTTTAAAAAAATTTGAAGTCATACCGAGATAAATAAAAATAAATTCGAAGTACATACCGACATAAATAAAAATAAATTTGAAGTATATACCGAGATAAATGCTTAATCTCCGGCAACATAACATATAAGTTCAAAATAAAAACTCTAACTAGTCATTAATGTGCAACAAAACCCAATCTAATTTTTACAGAAATATCTTATTTTTTAATTTTTAATGTATCACATCACAAAAATACGAATCTTACTCTCATTAATTTAATATTTATTTAATAATAAATCTCTCAAATTTTAGGTCCCACAAAATTTTTATTAAATCTCTAATTTTTTATACTTTATATTTTAATAAATATTTTTATCTACATTATACTTATATATTTTA
The DNA here is from genome assembly GCA_033398695.1 of Orobanche coerulescens. Classification (NCBI taxonomy): domain Eukaryota; kingdom Viridiplantae; phylum Streptophyta; class Magnoliopsida; order Lamiales; family Orobanchaceae; genus Orobanche; species Orobanche coerulescens. The sequence continues at coordinate 178,848,037 of CM065808.1, forward strand.
CAATATATTTATAATAATATTTTATTTTAAAAATTGGCCTTCTTGATTTTTTTTTATTTATGTGTTGCAAATTAAATGACGGAAAATAATAATATTTATTAAGAACAAACAAAAAGTATTAGAAACAACAACTTATTAAAATAAAAATAAAAATATCACTCTTCAATTAATTTGCGTAAAGTTAAGTTAATTTATTTAGGGTATTATAACAATAACAAATTTGATAACAATAATTTTAATTATAAACAACGTACATTTAAGAAAATCTTGATTTATATTTTTTCAGGATTTTTTAATTTATAATAATGTACATGACTATTAAATAAAAAAAATGAAAACAGTAAAAAATTTAAAAAATCAACATAAATAAAACACAACACAAATGATTATATAAAAGAAACAAAAAAAAAGTAAAAAGTAAACGAAAAAAAAAGTGGCGGCTGGCCTTGTATTTTTATTTGAGTCTATATTTTTCATAAGGATTTATTTTTCATTTGAAATGTCAAGTTTTGGGATTGTATTTCAAATTCTAATATTTGGTCCGTTTATAAATTATATGGAATTCTATAAATCTAATTCCAAATTTTATTAGAATTGTCAAATTTCAAATCAATTCCAAGTTACCAAATAGGGCAAATTGTTTGTATGTTGGAATAAATACCTTTCTACTCAACCTCCTAAAAACTATAATTCAATTTTTGCACATATATTTTCAAACTACTCTTTTGCTTTTTGTTTTTATGTGACAAAATATTATTATTTATGATTATTTTAAAATGCCCAAAAATATATTGAATTTTTTGGATATGTAATCAATACTAAAACATCATATTCTGATATTGCAGATATAATTTTATAAAAATATCGGGTCAAAATATTTTTGTACACATATCTAATATTGATTTTCGTTTGTAATTCTAAAATTCACTGAAATACGTATGTGGAAAATTCTATTGTCATATATGTGTAAATTACAACCATGTCTTTTAATATAGGAGAAAATATTTCTATATATGTAAACATCTCTCTCTCTCTCTCTCTCTCTTTCTCTCTCTCTCTCTCTCTCTATATATATATATATATATATATATAATATATATATATATATTTTTGCAAATTTTATAAGAATAACCGCACAAATATCCAAAAAAATTTCTCAAACAAAGTTGAACAGGAATTGATGAACAATACTAAGTCGGGTAGATATAAATTTTATATATCAATCCTAATAAAGTTACAAAGATCCTAATAAATAGAAATATAGTAGGTTGTTCTTGTTGGAATTTTGGCTATAATAAAAGAGAGTTTTTGGAGGCATCCCACATCGGTCAAGTAAGGAAGTTTGGGTGGTCTTCAAGCCTATATAAGAAGACCAAGGCTTAGGTTTCTAAGTGTCCCAACCAATACACTTGAAGTGTTTGGTTCTTTCTTTCTCTCTTGTGTTTAGAGCGTGAAAGATGTGAGTTAAATCTTCGGAGAGTGTGGGTGTAATTGGGGGGGTTGGCTTGAGAGATTAGTCTATGTGATTGTAACAATTTGTCATATAGTGGAATTTTCTCTCTGGAGGCTCGTGGTTTTTCTCCGGTTTTGGAGTTTCCACGTAAATTCTTGTGTTATGGATTATTATTATTTTTCATGTTATTTCTCGGTTATTTTTGCTCATCCCAAGTGGATGAATGTGGGATCTAATTTTTTTCCCAACAAGTGGTATCGGAGCCCGGGTTGGGTCTCTTGAAATTCTGAGTATGCTCTGTGGTCGCAGCGATGTCTGACCTTCCACATCAGAAATAATTTCTTGAGCGGTGTCCGGGGGTCTCATTTGGAGGCGGTTGTTCATCAGGCTAGGGTGGTTCAAGCAGGTGGAGAAATTTGATGAAATGATCAAGTTTGGCTTATGACAAGTATAAGTCAAGGATGTGTTGGTACAATCCGGGTTACACAAGGCTATGAAGGTGAACTATCAAGGTGGAGGTGGAGTTAATTTGGCAAATAACTCCTAATCCGGGCTAACATTGTGACAGTGAAGATTTTCTCTGATGAGAAAATGTATGTCCTTTTGGCATATGAGTTGTCATGAAAGAGGATGTGGTTATGTTAGCGGGTCCACGAATTTGCGCACAGGTATTGGCTTGTCATGGAAAGATGCCGGGTGTGGTGGAATTTTACACGGGCATTGATTTGACATGGATGTAGGGTGTGTGATGGAATTTACACACGGGTATCGATTTGGCATGGATACAATGTGTGTGTTATGTCGATGGCTGAAGGACTTCCAGGAGGGCCAAAAGTTGGGGGTTGCACCATAAATTTCAGCGGGTTTTTTCGATATGAGCCGAGAAAATTCTTAGAATGGTTGATTCTAAGTGGTTAAATTCTTAGACGGATTTCTTCTAAGTGTTCTACTCATATGGTGGAGTAGGTTATTCTCTGTTTTGAGAATGATGATTCTTTGATTTAAGAATCATGCTTGTCGGTGAAGACAATGGATTGTGGGTGAAAACGGTGAAGTTTTCTTTTATTTAGCTAAGGTGGAGTTTGTTGGAATTTTGGCTATAATAAAAGAGAGTTTTTGGAGGCATTCCACATCGGTCAAGTAAGGAAGTTTGGGTGGTCTCCAAGCCTATATAAGAAGACCAACGCTTAGATTTCTAAGTGCCCCAACCAATACACTTGAAGTGTTTGATTCTTTCTTTCTCTCTTGTGTTTAGAGCGTGAAAGATGTGAGTTAAATCTTCAGAGAGTGTGGGTGTAATTGGGGGGTTGGCTTAGTCTATGTGATTGTAACAATTTGTCATATAGTGGAGTTTTCTCTCTGGAGGCTCGTGGTTTTTCCTCCGGTTTTGGAGTTTCCACGTAAATTCTTGTGTTGTGGATTATTATTCTTTTTCATGTTATTTCTCAGTTATTTTTGCTCATCCCTAGTGGATGAACGTGGATCTGATTTTTTTCCCAACAGTTCTAGGATCCCTATTTATACTAATCACTATTTTTACTAATCACTATTTTTACCATATCCGTATTTATACAAATAAATCATATTACGAGCATAAGAAAAAGAAAGATCTGTATTTATACCAATCACTATTTTTACCATATCTGTATTAAATCAACTTTTCATTTGAAATTTCACTTTCTTTTACAAATAAAATACAAAACGTATACAATTCCGAAGTTGTATTCAATCTTCTTACCTTGAATTGCTTAATGCCATTTATCTTTTTTATTAAACGAGATAATAATTTGAATATGAAATTCGATTTTATAAATGGGACTTTTTTTTGGCCTGGAACGTACAGTTTTATTATATTATAACTAATATAATAATAATTCGATAGAATATTTAACAATTATTATATAATAATTTTTTTTTACCATTATCAGTTCATGTCTGCTGCTTGTCATGTAGTCGATGCGTATATGTTCACACATGCAAGGCATCAAATTAACTTATATTTATTGATGAAAAGGCCAGAAATAGGATCATGACTTGTCTGTTATTGGAATTGATATTTAATTTTTTGATCTAAAGAAAATGTTGTCATCATTCATAAATAATAATAATAATAATAATAATAATAATTCTTTTTTTTTTCTCTATGTATTTTTTGTAACTACAACTAACACCCTATATTGTGATTTTCACCTTGCAACCTAAATTGTTAATCAGATTAATTTAATCTTTTATTATATATTATTATTGCCCCTCTTAGGATAGGCTAAGAAAATACCTCGGTTGTCCCTCGTTTTCCAAAAATAAAATAAAATTACATAGTGTATAAAAGAGCCAAATTTCATATTGCTATTCCCAAAACAGTAAGATAAGATCCTCATGTCGCACAAAACAAATTACACCACCACAAAATGTATAAAAATTAGCTTCAGCTTGTCGACGTGTTCAAAAACTTGGAATATGTGTCTATTATTAATTTTTTTTTTTGATAACTAGGTGATCCCGGCTTAGCCGGACTAATCATAGTCCCTCAATGAACCCACCCCTAAACCATTGAGAGAAGTAAATCGCGAGTCGCCGAAGCATTCGGCGTTCCCAATACCTTTCTCGTACACTTCGCGCGCGAGAGAAGTCGCCCAACTGATTAACGGCACAGCGCCGGGTTAAAGACAGCTTCTGGAGAACGTGGCGATTAGTCGGCGCCTCAGTTCAAAAGAAAATACTCCCACACTGTCGCTTGACGCGAGATTAAATATTGATTAGCGGTCGCTCAAGCTAGCCCCGGGAATATGTGTCTATTATTAATTGGCACTGGTAGTGGTGGGTAAGCATGTTATGGACGGTAATTATAGAGTGGGAAGATGTAACACTACCTTTTTTACATGTCGATAGGATCTTTTTCTCCTCCAAATTTAACAATTTTTTTGATGCTAAGATTATTGAATTTGATCTTGTCTCAAATACATTTGAGTCGTATAACACAATTTTGAGTAGGCCTGTTTACTTTTTTTCCCATTAATCTCTGAATGGATTAAGTTGTCTGAGTGTATTAATCTGTCTGATTTGGAAAAATATCTTGTTGTTTCTTTCTTTCTGAATGAACCATCTAATGACATAAATGACCATTTTACCCCTCAATATGAATGAAGTCATTTTTGATAAAATATTCTTTATTTTTTAAGTTGAATGGTATTCACTACTACAGAAAAGACATTTAACATCGCCCGTTTAAAATCGGTTCTGGAAAAACCGATTTTAAAAAAGACGCAGTGATATAATTGAAAATTTTAAAGTAAATTAACATCGATTATGCTAAAAGCCGATGTTAAAAATAAAAAAAATTATTTAACATGATTCTAATAAAAATCGATGTTAAAAAATCTTCGATTTTCAGTTTTATTATATAATATAACGTAATTAGACAATATTTTAATTTAAAAAAATCTTTGATTTTCAGTTTTATTCTAATACCAAATTGAGTATATATATAATATAACTTAATATATAATATGACATAATATATATTTTAATTTATATTATAATATATATTCATAAATCATATTATAATTTTCAGTTATATTTAAATAATCATACAATATTTTGTAAATATATTAAGTTATATTTTAATATATGTAGTTATATTAATTTTTTATCAATAAATAGTTTATATTTTATGACCTTTAAATATATAATATTAATATATAATTTAAATTTATCATATATATACTCAATTATAATTAAGATTATATGATAATTTATATTATATATACTCAATTCTTTTATTATTAGAGAGGGTAATTTTGGTATATTGGGGAAGTATTTTTGTCTTAATGGTAAGGACACCCCAAAAGTTGCTTAATGAAAAAGACATTATTAAGATCATTAAGTTGAAAGTAAACAGCAAGATATAGCTGACCGATTAAGCTGATTAAGTAAAAAATAAATAGGTCCTAAGTTCAATTCGAGTAATCAAGTCATAATATACAAATTCGAGAAAGAATTAATTTGATTAAGCATTCGAATTATATTTTCAGACTCCAATAAATTATTCGAGTAACTACTTTCGAGTAACTAGTTATAAGGATCTGTTCTGGTCGATATATGTTTCCAAAACACAAAAGGAGATAGATGACATGAAGATGGTCCCTTATGCATCATATGTGGGAAGGCTCATGTATGTTATGTTTGCACTAGACCAGATATCTGTCATGCCATAGGCATGACTGCTAGATATCAGTCAAACCAAGGACCAGGACACTGGATTGCTGTCAAGCACATACTCAAGTACCTGAGAAGGACTAGGGAGTATATGCTTGTATATCAATCAGAGGGTTACACTGACTCAGATTTTTCATCGGACAAAGAAAAGTCCAAGTCTACTTCGGGTTATGTATTTAGCCTGAGAGGTGGAGCCATTAGTTGGAGGAGTGTGAAGCAGAAATGCATCTCAGACTCTACCATGGAAGCCGAGTACGTGGCAGCCTCTCAGGCAGCCAAGGAGGCGGTATGGCTCAAGTACTTCCTGCAGGACTTAGATGTGATTCCCGATTTGCCAAAGGGTATTATACTTTATTGTGATAATACTGGTGCAGTCGCAAATTCGAGGGAACCACGAGCCCACAAGGCAAGTAAACATATCAACCGCAAGTACCACATCATATGACACTTCGTAAAGGAAGGAGACGTAGTTGTAGCCAGGGTTACATCGGAAGATTATCTTGCTGACCCTTTCACGAAAGGCCTACCCTCAAACGTTTTTGAAAGGCATGTGGAAGGAATGGGATTACGGTGTATGGCAGCATTGCTTTGAGTATAAGTGGGAGAAATGAGAGACTATTAGAAGAGTAATATACTTAAAAGCATGCTTTGAGTATAAGTGGGAGATTGTTAGGGTTGTATACTGCAAAGCATACTCTATGCTTGTATTACCTTATTTCCCTGTAACTACTTATGAGAATATTAATTACATTTAATCACATGTTTTGCATATTTATTCATGTTATGGTTATGCAAATGAAATGTCTAATTATTTTATATTGTAGATAATGTGGTGTGTTGGTGTCACACGGCAGATCACATTATCGGTGCCTTATAAAATAATATAATGGTTCACAATCTATATAATTATTAGACAAATTATATGAAAGGTTGTAGTGTATGCTTGAGATTAGTTGGTCTTGACTATTAGCATACATTAGCGTATTTGCATACGTTGAACTGGATCGAGGTGAGATAGTGTCTTCTGTACTGACTGTAAGAAGAGCGTAAATCTCGGATAATTATTATTTCTTAATTCTAAGTATATAATATTTAATTGTTTATTTATAATACTTATTGCTTTGATTTATCATGGGTGAGAGTCAAAATGATCGACTCAATAAGCCTCGTATATTGGACAATAATATTATTTATATGACAGTTATTATTATTACTAGAAATCGTGTCCCGACTCATGCGGGTTGATGATGTCCCCTTGAGGAGCTCGATAATGATTATTATATTAAACCCTGCAGGTGGATTTAATTCCGATATAATAATAAGGTTCGAGTGGTACTACTCTTGTAATATCTACAAATTCGATTTCCGGTAATTGTCTTTTTTTGGCGAGAGTCCGTTTTGACGACTCGCTTGGGATCGTTTCATCATTCTGAGATTGATTAATTCTGCACTTTTTATCATCTGAGTTCGTTTTGGTGTTGTTTTGTTGAGTTCCGTGTTTCTTAGCGACTTTTCCGCACTCGAGTTCGATTCTTGTAAATCCCGTTCGAAACTACTGTTTCGAGTTTCCCGTAAGTCCGTTTAACTTTGTTAGACGTGTTGTGAACTTTGGTTTGGTTATTCGATCACGTATCGTGATTTCCGGGCGTTTTGGGTCATTTTGTAATTTACCCAAAGTTGTGGGTATCCACATTCGTATTTGTTGTCTTGATCGATTTTCGTGTTTATTTGGTCGTGTGTGATTCATTGTCCCGTAGCATTTCATCTCGGATCTATGATGTTACCCATGAGCGTTTTGTCGTGTTCGTTCCGTGCGATTTCGGATAATCGAGTCGTCAAGTCCTGGTGGTCGGGCACTGGCCGGACGGTTGCGGGTACTGGCCGGACGGGTGCAGCAGGAACCGGCGTAGCGCACGCTACGGCCGGAAGGCAGCACACGCTACGGCCGGTTAGCTGCGCGCGCTAGTCGGCCGAGACAGTAGGGGCAGTGAGGTTCTGGACTCGGTGGATCGGCAGATAGCGCACGCTGACATCGGACAGACGCTGCCTTCGGCCGGGTAGCGCACGCTTCGGCCGGAAAGGTCACAGACGCTACTGGCCGAGCAGTCTAGTCCAGGAAGTCTCTGGATTGCGGCCCGGGCCGATAGCGCACGCTAGCTCGGCAGCCTAGCGCACGCTAGGCTGCACCAGTATAAATGTGACAGAGTAGTCGCATTTTCACTCGTTTTTCGTTTCCTTTATTTTCTGTCCGCGGCTGGAGTTTCGGAGGAGGTGAAGCCATGTAGTTGAACAACAAATCCACGAAGTTCTTGAGTTCATATCATTGATTGATCATCCTATATCATCATTTAATCCAGCGAATCAAGTTTATTGTTGCGGGTTGTCGTTCGGTGGAGTCGGCGAGTTCGTAGTCGGTTCGTGCCAACCTACTTCGGTCGATTCTCCGTGTTGTGGTTATTCGAGGTAAGTACCTTGTCCATACAATTCTTGTTTTGTGGATATGATAACTAGTGATCGTCTCTATGTGTTTGTTTGATTGTTTGAATTGAACTTTCAAAAGATTCGGTTTAGCCTCGTTAAGGGCTCACTTTCAAAACGCGTGTGTTTTGTGGATATTGTGCTCCGTGAATGATTAAGTGAATCCTATGAATTCTCTTGTTGATGTTGTTGTTGTAGTTATGCGTTGATAATATATATACACATATTATCTCTTTTCGGTGCGCTATGGTTTGACGTGGTGTTTTGCTAAGTGTTTGATGCCTCTGGGTGAATTGTTTGGATATCCTTGGTGTGATATGTTATTTGTGAATGATTGCTTCGCTCACCTCGGGAGGGTCCGACGGGGCTACGGAGGGAATCTAATGGTATAGCCCTGGGTTCACGAGTGGTGAAAGTATTTTACTCACCTTGGGTAGGTACGACGGGGCCACGAAGGGAGTCCAATGGAAGATCCCTGGATTCATTAGTAAAAACTTCACGAGTGGTGTGCATGTTTGATGAATGTATTTGCTCACCTCGGGAGGGTTCGACGGAGCCACGGAGGGAGTCCAGTGGGAGAGCCCTGGATTCACGAGTAAAAACTTCACAAGTTGGTATTGATTTTTATGTCCGTCGAGGACACGTGAAGTGGGTTTTAACCATGTGTATTGTTGTTGGGTTCATTTTCAATCATACAAGCACGATATTTTCAAACGATTAACATAGTTCAAAGATATAAAAGAATGCGTAGCTCCTGAATCGAATAAGACACTAACTGGTTGCAAAAGGATCTGAATCGTACCTGATGCAACAGCTGTGTTCTGATCGTCTGACTTCTTCATCTCGTAAATACGCGGAGGAACGGACCCAGTGCTGGATGCCTCTCTTTTCCCAACATTCTGCTGCTGGATACCGCTTTGCTGCGTCTGGTTTACACTAGTGTCCTTCAGAACCGGTACAGGAGTGCGAGTACCAAAAGATCGATCGCATTTCCACAAAATGTTGCGCGATGCCCTTCCTGTCCATACTCGAAACAGGTCACAGCAGGCGCGAAACAGTCACGTCGAACATGCCCCGCTTTGCCACAGTTATAACATTTCTTCCCTGCGTCTGAAACGGTTGGTGCTGCCCGGAACTTCTTTCCACCTCGAGAAGGATGCGGGGGCCTCCTTGATGAATGAAAAGAGGACTGGCCCCTGCGAGGCCCACTACTCTTATTCTCCGTGAAGTTGCCAGACACCTTCTGTTTCTTTGCTTCCGTTGATTTCTCTACTGCCGCCTCTTTCATATCATAGGCTAGCGCCTTTTCCTGATACTGTCGCAGGGTGGTACATTCAAATCCGGACATATACTGCTGAATTTCCGGAATCGATCGACGAATAATCCCAACTATTTAAAGGCCTGAAAGGACTATCACGAACCCTAGTAGGGTGACTTAACATCAAGCAAAGTCCGTCCCAACACGACGGTAACATCAAATGATCCGAAAAGAGAATGAATGCAATGGAAACCCAAAACTTTGGAATATTACGGAATGATCCAACACAATACTTGATCAAAACACCAATAAAAGTTCAAAACAAGTATAAAAATGTTAAACGGACCTACGGAAACACGAAATAACAGTTTCGGACGAGATTCGCAAGAATCGAACTCAAGTGCGGAAAAGTCGCTTAAGAACACGGAACTCAACAAAACGACACCGAAACGAACTCGGATGACAAAAAGTTTATAATTAATCATTCTCGGAATGACGAAACGGTGACAATAGAGTCACTAAGATGGACTTCTGCCAAAAAAAGAAAATTACCAGAAATCGAAATTGCGGATATTACATACTACCCTCCTTAAAAGAAGTTTCGTCCCGAAACTGAAAACTAGTAGGGAGAAGAAATATCCCGCCAGGAAAACTCAACGAGATACACAAGAATCGAAAACTCGCGCCCAACGGCCAAAGCAATGCAAATAAACATACGACATGAAATCACACTCCACGACGACTATCACAACGCCACAAGTAGAGACATAATAAAACCAACAAGTGTCAGGTATCACTAAACAGGTAGTACAATCAAATCAATTATCTGAACAATCATAAAACAGGAGGTTCTTAATACAAGAAAACATGCAGAGTCAAGAAAACATAAATTAAACACAAAATGATCCACAAGTACAATGACAAACAATTCGGACTACGCCGAAATCCTCAAAACCATACTAAGCGCCTCCGTGTCCTTTCAGAGTAGAGATGCAACCTCGATCCCCAAATCTATCAGCTACCATCTCGCAATGCACGGCTCGGTGACCCACCTGACCACACTCGAAACAGCTGAGTAACGGTGAACGACAATTCTTCGCGGTATGGCTCGCTCGACTACAGTTATAACATGTCTTCATGCCGCTCACATTACTCACTGCAGGGGTACTACTCCTCTGATCACGCGATCTAGAAATCTTCTTAGGACGACGAAACTAAGTCCCAACCTCAAGGGGCCCACTCTCCTGATTTTCTGAAAAGTCTCCAATGGTTTTCTGTTTCTTCGGTGATATTGACGGATCGAACGATAACCAGAACGCAGTTATAAAACATCATGAAACAATCAGAGATGTGCACAATCATACAAACCCAAGCTCTAACAGCTCGCACGGGTGCGATAACGCGCAATTCACCACAAAGCTACAACATTCGATACCAACATCACACCTCTCACAGAGGGCTAACACCCTAACGACAATGTTAACATCATACATACATTCTCGAACCGCAAACAGGAATGATAGGTTTTAAAGACGAAAACCACTTTTTTGAAAATAATTTGTAAGTACCAGTTGAATTTTGAGTATCATATTTCGAAAAAATAGTGCAAACCTCGTTATCGAGACTTTGAAAAACATCTTGCGTTGGATAAAAATAAGGACACTTTTCTTTTAAATTAAAACTTTCAGAAATATTCAACCTTCGGGTCTAAGCAAATGCGTTTATAAATTACTGGAATATCTAAAAATATTTTGGTCCTCAAGGTAAAAGAAATTTAAAGCATATACTTGCGCTAGTAGGCGCCTCGAAAATGTAACCAATTTTAAAAGTACGTCTCGAAATTTATTTTCTAAGATACTCAGGGTTTTCAAAAACCTGACCAAGTGGCGCACATAAGTCAACTGGTGATTAAAAGTCTTAATCACGTCTGTCACAGATGCTTCCGAATTTTGTGGTGAGAAAAACTATCATCATGGGAATCTATAGCTGTGTGCGCTAGATCGTTGGAATACCACGAGTATGTTGAGATTGATATGATATGTTGTACATTGTTACTGGTTCTCATTGATGAGACTTGTCGTGATTATTGTTGATATTATTGACGTTATTATTCAGGGATTGTTGAATAAATCATTGTTGTATAATTATTGTACTTGTACTAGCATCGTTGTGCTAACCCCTTCGGGGGTGAACTTTTGTTTTATGTTCAGGATCTAGGAGAGCGGAAAAATAACCACTAGAGCTACATAACGACAAGGGTGCGGAGTGATGTTACGACCGGATTAATTTGTCGTATGTTTGTGTTGTTTTAATAAAGTACTCGAGTACGTTGTCGTTTATGATGTTGGATTTGGTTATGTATTAATGTTCACCGTTTGACTTTTGTCTTTCAGTACTGTTTCAGACTCGTGTTGTATTTTATTTCTGCTGCCGTTGTTTGTTGGTATTTGTTATTGTCATTTCATTTCCTCATCCTTGTAAATTCTTACGTAAAGGATTTACGGTATTGTAATATTCCTCAATATATTGGGGGTGTTACATAATATGGTATCAGAGCTAAGATTATGGATATCTTGGTCGTTGGGTTAAAATAGGGGTCGTATATGTCTTTTGAGGTAACCGACCGCGCATAACATCACTGTACTGACTACATCTTCGTGCGAGTGGTGGTTGTAAATTTCCTAAACTCTATCTTGTTCTTTATATGTTATACCTTTTTTATACCTGAATGTTAGGACGATATTATTCCACGTATATTGAGTGTTTATGCTTACAGTATGTTGAGGGGAGGACGGACGTGGTCGCGGTCGTGGACGTGGACGTAGGAATGCTGAGAGAGAAGCTTCACCTTGTGTTCCTGATTCGATGTCAAATCAGGCTAACTCCAATTCTGGCGAACAACAAGAGTTCGTTAATAATGAACAAGAACAGACAGTGGAGACAAATGCCAATCCGGCCGTTCCTGACATCCTTCGTCAGGTGGTCAACCAGATGACTCAATTTTCTCAAGTTGTGGACAGGATGCAAGTGGCGGTAGGATTGCAGCCAGGGGAAAGACATCAAGGCATCCCAGCCTTGGGAAATCGAGGAGACAGATGGCTACAGGAGGTGGCGAAGATGCACCCGCCAAAATTCGATGGATTTTCTGAGACGCCGACATGGGATCACTGGAGAAAGTATTTGTCGGGATTAACTGTCCAGATGACCGGAGATCCCCCTTTGCCCAGTATTTTCTAATAGGAGAGGTGTCTGAATGGTGGGAAGCCATCCGACCTGTTGTCCATGATGCCTGTTGGGAAGAATTCAAACTTATGATGGAAGCTCAGTGATGCCCTCGCCCGGTGAGAGAAGCTAAAGTTCGAGAATTTTTCTCCGTGCAGCCTTTGGATGTGCCGGTGGCTCAAGCGATTAAGACATTTAATCAACAGCTATCATTTGTTTGACACCTGGTTAGGACCGACGCATAAATGATGATTCACTTTGATATGAGAATGAATCCGGAAATACAGAGGTACATGTCAGGTTTTGAATGCACCACTCTCCGTCAGTACCAAGACAAAGCCCTGGCGTATGAAATGAAAGAAGCAGCTATGGAAAAGTTCTCAGAGTCCAAGAAGCAGAAAGTCTCTGGTAGTTTCACAGAGCATAAGAGTAGTGGGCCCCACAATGGCCAGTCATCCTTCCATTCATTTAAGAGGCCCCCGCACCCATCTGAAGATGGAAAGAACTTCAGATCAGTATCAACTCCGACAGATGTGGTCAAGAACTATTTTAATTGTGGTCGCCCAGGACACCTTTGGCGTGATTGTTTCCGTTCTCCAGTGACATGTTATGATTGCGGACAGGAAGGGCATCGTGCAATGTTCTGCAAGTATGCCACTAAGTTAATTGGAGCTCGTACTCCACAGCCGGCTCAGAAGGAAGCAAGTGTTGCATAGACGCAGCAGAGTGTCCAGCTACCCCAGAGTTTTGGTTGAGTACGAGGCAGAGGACAGTTCGATCGAAAGGGAGCATTGAGTGATGGATCCGTTCCCCCACGCCTTTATGACATGAGGAGGGCAGACGATCAGGATGCCGCTGTTACATCAGGTACCGTTCAGATCCTTTCACAACCAGTTAGTGTTTTGTTCGATACAGGGGCTATACATTCGTTTATATCATTGCCTTGTGTTAATCATTTGAACATTTCTTGTTTTCATAAATGTGAGCCTTATGTTGTGGGTTTACCTAGTGGGGAGAGAATTGTGGGGAACATAGAAACTAAATATTTTTCTGTATCAATTGGAGGGAAAGAGTGGCCCTCAAATCTGATTGTGATAGAGATACAAGGAGACGATCTGATTCTCGGAGACGATTACCGAAATATATGAATTGAAGAAGCAACTGGAAGAGTTACTGGACAAAGGCTATATTCAGCCAAGTGTTTCACCCTGGGGCGCACCAGTTCTTTTTGTTCGAAAGAAATATGGATCGCTTCGATTGTGTATCAACTACTGGGAGATGAACAAGATGACGATCAAGAATAAGTACCCGTTGCCACGGATTGATGATTTGTTTGACCAGTTGCAAGGAGCAAAGGTATTTTCCAAGATCGATTTGAGATTGGGATATCATCAGTTGAGGATTAAGGAATCCGATGTTCCGAAGTCAGCATTCAGAACTCGCTACGAACATTATGAGTTTGTGGTGATGCCGTTTGGTCTCACTAATGCGCTTGTTGTGTTTATGCAATTAATGAATCGAGTGTTCATAGAGTATTTGGACAAATCCATAGTTGTGTTTATTGATAATATTCTAGTTTATTCCAAGAGCCCGAAAGAGCATGCGCAACACTTACGAATTGTTTTGGACCTCTTAAGAAGCGAGCAATTATATGCCAAACTTTCTAAGTGTGAATCCTGGCTGAAGGAAGTGATGTTCCTCAGTCATGTGGTATCAGCGGAGGGAGTCCGAGTAGATCCCCAGAAAGTAGAGACAATTTTGGATTGGAAGTCTCCTAAGAATGTGAAGGAAGTCAGAAGTTCTCTAGGACTTGCTGGGTATTATCATCGGTTCGTGGAAGGGTTTTCCAAAATTACCCGCCCACTTACTCGATTGCTGCAAAAAACCCAGAAGTTTGAATGGAAGGATATGTGTGAGGCTAGTTTTGATGAATTGAAAAAGATTGACGATGGCACCAATTTTAGCATTACCACAAGGAACTGAAGGGTTCATAGTTTACGGTGACGCTTCAAACCAAGGTCTCGGGTGTGTACTAATGCAAGATGAGAAGGTGATCGCCTACGCTTCACGGTAGTTGAAACCATATAAAGTAAATTATCCAACTCATGATTTGGAGCTGGCAGCTATTGTTTTCGCCTTGAAGATATGGAGACATTATTTGTACGAGACTCACTGTCAGATCTTCACGGATCATAAGAGCCTAAAATACATCTTCAGTCAGAAAGAGTTAAACATGAGGCATAGGAAATGACTAGAATTGATTAAGGACTATGATTTGGAGATTCTTTATCATCCAGGCAAAGCAAATGTAGTGTCCGACGCACTGAGCTGCAAACACATTTCTATTAGAATGCTGGAAACGCTCACATCACAGTCCAGCATTCAACGAGAGTTGATTCGTGAAGAAATTGAAGTATGATTGCAAGGAGTCCAAGGGCAACTGTGTGTGATGGAATTAACTTCGTCGTTAATCGAAGAAATCAAATCTAAGTAATTAGATGACCCTCTAATGATTCAGTTACGTGATGAAGTGAGCAAGGGTAAGGCCCCAGGATTTGTGATTCATGATGATGGAGTTTTGAGATTCCAGAGTCGACTTTGTGTTCCCGATGTTGATGTTTTGAAGCAGACAATCATGAAGGAAGCTCACAGTACGCCCTATTCTATTCATCCGGGCACCAGTAAGATGTATAAGGATCTGAAGCAGAATTTTTGGTGGGGCAACATGAAGAAAGATGTGGCAGAATATGCTCGAAGTGTTTAACTTGTCAGCAGGTTAAGATCTAACATCAACAATTTGCCGGAATATTGAAGCCACTCCCGATTCCTGAATGGAAGTGAGAAGATATATCGATGGACTTTATCACCAATATGCTGAAAACCAGAACAATGGATGAACATGATTTGGGTGATAGTTGATTGCCTAACAAAGTCGGCTCATTTTCTGGGCATTAAGGATACTTAGGGACCAGAGAGGTTGGCACGAGTGTTTATTGCGGAGATAATCCGATTGCATGGTACGCCGAAGACCATTATTTCTGACCGAGATGGTCGCTTCGTGTCACACTTTTGGAAAGCGATTCATAGAGCCTTAGGGACCGAGCTAAACTTTAGCACAGCTTATCATACTCAGACAGACGGATGGTCCGAGAGGACTATTCAAACAGTAGAAGACATGCTGAGAGCTTGTGCCCTAGATTGGTCGACTGAGTGGCAAGTTCATCTACCGTTGATTGAATTCACTTACAACAATAGTTGGCATGCTTCCATTAAGATGGCACCTTTTGAAGCGTTATATGGGAGGAAATGTAGATCACCCCTGTGTTGGGATGATTCATCAAACTTGATCGGGACGGAACCGGAGTTGATAGTACAGATTCAAGAGAAGGTAGACTTGATTCGTGAAAGGCTGTTGACTTCCCAGAGTTGGCAGAAATCTTATGCAGACGTGCGCTGTCGCCCGTTAGATTTTGGTATTGGAGACCACGTTCTTTTAAAGGTTTCTCCTACTCGAGGGATTTTTCATTTTGGGAGAAAAGGAAAGTTGAGTCCGAGATATATCGGACCATTTGAGATTCTTGAAAGAGTTGGAGAATTGGCGTACAGATTGGCCTTGCCGCCATCATTAATTCATGTTCATAATGTGTTTCACGTGTCTCAATTATGGAAGTACATCACAGATCCCAGTCATGTGAGTGATTTCAGCGAGATCGAAGTCGCTAAGGATGGCAAGTTCGAAGAGAAACCAATCAAGATACTCGAGAGTCGAGTCAAACAATTGAGGAATAAACCAATCACCTTGGTTAAAGTTTAATGGTCGCGACACAGAGTTGAAGAAGCCACTTGGGAGACAGAGAACAGTATGAAGTCTAGATACCAAGAATTATTTTTGTCTTAAGTTTCGGGACGAAACTCCTTTTTAGAGGGAGAGTATGTAATATACGGATAATTGTTGAGTATTTTCATATGTATTTGAACCTTGTAATATTCGACTTTGTGGTATCTATATTCGAAGTATGATTTTTCCCGTATTCGTATTCCAAACAGTCATGATCATATTAGGAAGAGTTTGCAAATTCATGCATGCAGCTACGTCATAACGTACGCTAGCAGGTGATCTTAACGTATGTTGTGAGCTGAGGATAGCGTACGCTATGGATGAAGCATAGCGTACGTAACAGGCAGTCAAAAAGATCAGATTGGTCGGCGTATGGGCCAGCTTGGGATGAGATAGGATAAGATTCCACGTGATCTGGGCAGCTTTTCGATAAAGCAAGGCAACGAGGTATAACGTATGGTAAAGGACTAAGATAGCGTACGCTAAACAGAGCTTATTACGTACATAAAAGCTAATGGTTAACGTACGTTAAGGAGGTCAGAAATGAGGCAGTAGCTACTGTCGGACGTTAACGCACACTAAATATTTTAGATAGCATACGTTAAGACGATAATGTATGTATGTTGTGAGGTTAACGTACGTAAAGGTATGAGTTTTATAAATATGGCAGCACCCCATTTCATTTCAACTCGTTTTCTTTCATCATTTGGCCAATTTTTGCAAAGTCCAGAGAGCTTTCTCCCCTGCATACAATCCTTATATAGCCTCTCTACCTAGTTTATAAGATCATAGACATCTAGGATTGGTGTTCAATCCTACGGTGTCAAGTTCTACATATCGTTTTCATCATTATTCTTCATGAAAGGTTTGTTGACACTAAACCCAACCTTGAATTCGATTTCTTGAGTATGTTACTGAGATTATTACATTTCAAGGATGTCGTAGTAATCGAATATCATATTTTAGGAAGATCGGTTTGGTTATACTTGGATTATTCTTTGTTGTTAAGAGAATTGTGATCGAACCTTGATATGTTGAACCCTAAGACGCAGTTTCTGAGATTGTGGTACGTTTTGATCGAGTTGTATACCAATGTCATGTTAATATCATCACCTAGAATCGAAGTTTTCAAGAAGATGAATTCTACGAGTTTTCACCAAGATTATTTTGTATTTCGTAAGAGGTGTTTGAATTGATAAACTTCGCTATATTCTTGGTTAGAATGGATTGATTATGTTGAGGATAATCGAATTGAACCTAGAACATGGTTGTTTCATCTCCCTTCGAGAATTTGTTAGTATTCGTATGATCATACTCTTGTTATGAATCATTATTTAGCCGAACTACTTTGGAAGTTGTTAATGGAGTTGGAGTAGGAAGCTCGATGATATGCCTACCCTTATTATCGTAGAAGTCGATATCATTATCATCCACGTAGCATGATTTTGTAGAATCCAACTAGTGTTCGTCCGATAATTTAATCGTGTAACCAACCATTCGTAAGATAGTGTGCTTGACCATAGTTGTGAATGATCAACGCTCGTGTGTTAGTTGTGTATCCGTTAGTTTTATTATGGTGGTTGAGCGGTCGCTATTTTCCTATTGTTTAAGGTTCGAGGTTTGTGAATGGTAGATCGAAGGAACGACCTTCGAGTTTGTTGAAGTTGTGAAGTGTTTATTCCTTGCCATCTTTCAAAGGCAAGTACCTTAATTATATTTATTCGTATTGATGTCGGTTATGTTGTTGTTGTATTGTGCATATGTTTTGTGATTGTTTGTCCACCATGTGTTGGTCCGATGAGATAATCATGGGAATCTATAGCTGTCTGTGCTGGATCGTTGGACAGGTATTTCCACCATGCATTGGTCCAACGGTATCATCATGGGAATCTATAGCTGTGTGCGCTGGAACTTTGGAATACCACGAGTATGTTGAGATTGATATGATATGTTGGACATTGTTACTGTTTCTCGTTGGAGAGACTTGTCGTGATTATTGTTGATATTATTGAAGTTATTATTCAGGGATTGTTGAATAAATTGTTGTTGTATAATTATCGTACTTGTACTAGCATCATTGTGCTAACCCATTCGGGGGTGAACTTTTGTTTTATGTTCAGGACCCATGAGAGCGGGAAAACAACCACTAGAGATGCATGACGACGAGGGTGCAGAGTGATGTTACGGCTGGATTAATTTGTCATATGTTTGTGTTGTTTTAATAAAGTACTCGAGTACGTTGTCATTTGTGATGTTGGATTTGGTCATGTATTAATGTTCGCCGTTTGACGTTTGTCTTTCAGTACTGTTTCAGACTCGTGTTGTATTTTATTTCTGCTGCCGTTGTTTGTTGGTATTTGTTATTGTCATTTCATTTCCCCAGCCTTGTAAATTCTTACGTAAAGTATTTACGGCGCTGTAATATTCCTGAATATATTGGGGGTGTTACAGAATATGGTATCACAGCTAAAATTATGGATATCTTGGCCGTTGGGTTAAAATAGGGGTCGTATATGTCTTTTGAGGTAACTGGCCGCGCATAACATCACTGTACTGCCTACGTCTCCGTGCGAGCGGTGGTTGTAAGTTTCCTAAACTCTATCTTGTCCTTTACATGTTATACCTTTTTTATACTTAAATGTTAGGACGATATTATTCCCTGTAGATTGAGTGTTTATGCTTACAGTGTGTTGAGGGGAGGACGTGGACGTGGTCGCGGTCGTGGACGCGGACGTAGAAATGCTGAGAGAGAAGCTTCACCTTCTGTTCCTCATTCGCTGTCAAATCAGGCTAACTCCAATTCTGGTGAACAGCAAGAGTCTGTTAATAATAAATGAGAACAGACAGTAGAGACAAATGCCAATCCGGCCGTTCCCGACATCCTTCGACAGGTGGTCAACCAGATGACTCAATTTTTTGAAGTTGTAGACAGGATGCAAGTGGCGGTAGGATTGCAGCTAGGGGAAAGACAGCAAGGCATCCCGGACCTGGGAAATCGAGGAGACAGGTGGCTACAGGAGGTGGCGAAGATGCACCCGCCGAATTCGCTGGATTTTCTGAGACGCCGACATGGGATCACTGGTTGAGAGAACTGGAGAAAGTATTTGCCATGATTAATTGTCCAGATGACCGGATAACCCCTATTTCCCAGTATTTTCTAACAGGAGAGGCGTCCGAATGGTGGGAATCCATCCGACCTGTTGACCATGATGCCGGTTGGGAAGAGTTCAAACTTATGATGGAAGCTCAGTACTGCCCTCGCCCGATGAGAGAAGCTAAAGTTCGAGAATTTTTCTCCATGTAGCCTTCGGATGTACCGGTGGCTCAGGCGATTAAGATATTTAATCAATAGCTGGCGTTTGTTCGACACCTAGTTAGGACCGACGCAGAAATGATGATTCTGATATGAGAATGAAGCCAGAAATACAGAGGTACATGTCAGGTTTTGAATACACCACTCTCCGCCAGTACCAAGAGGTGGAGGGTGGAGGGTTGGATGTTGGAACCAAGGCTTGGTTAGCGTGGGGACCATTTTGTATCTGCGTTGGAATAGATGCTCTATCAGCATAGGTATGCTCTCAGTCGGAACTGATGATTTGTCAGCGTGAGGGTCACTCTCTTTACTCAGGCAGAATCGAGGCTTGGTCAGTTGGGCCCTCTCCCTATTACTCCTATTGGAGTCGAGACTCGGTCAGCATGGGGTCCTCTCACATGAACTCATCAAAAGCTCCACCAAAATCTCATGTCGTCATAACAAGACGACCACCAGAACCCATTACATCATCTATATGTCGGCGTAGCTAATCTACCATCCTATCACCCGCTGAATTGATAAATACATAGAACAGATATATGAGGTATCCAAATCTGTGATCGATGCAGTCTGGTGAGTATCCCTCATAATCATATCGGAGAACCCCGACGCAGCTAATCACTAAGAATAGGCTAATGAGGCTCTACTAATGGATCGTCATGTCCACATCTACGTCCACATCCACCTGTATGATCTACAAACTGAGAAATAGACTAATAGGAAGTCCACTGCCATACAATTTGCTCTTGTGCTGGACCACCAAAAAAATCATCATCATCATCACGAGGCTTCCCCTTCCTCTTCCCCCTCCCTTCCCCTTCCCCTTTTCCCTTCATGTAGATGGCCACCTTATGCACATATTGCACACAATCACTCATAACAGTGTTAATGCAATGGATATACAACTCCTGGTCCTATTTGGGTGCCAAAGCTAACACCTTATAACAATCAATCTAAATGCAATTCAAGATGTATTTTCAAAATTTGTTACCTTTAACATTTACAAGATTATTTGTGTATTGAAAAGTTATAATTAATTACCGCCTAATCAAATAAAGTAGAAAAATCAATGTGACCAAACTTCTTAAACTTTCAACGTGTACATTGGGGTCGCTGGATATCAGAAGCTCTAAGTCTAGTCCCGCATATGGCACCTAACGAAGATACAGCCTCAAGCCCATATCTAGAAGAAACAATCAATTTTCACAATACAACAAATAATAATAACAATATTAACTCATCATGACATTATATAATTGAATTAGTGTATAAGGAGACGTACCATAATAGCATATATATTACCATAAAATGATAACTAGGGTCCAGACCAACGGGGACCTCGGTGGGGACACCGTCCAAGTATGTAACTAGGATCTGGTACGAGTATAATCCCCATGGAAAGCTCTCATATCGGGTGTGATCCTTAATCAATGTCCACAACCAATGATCAATGATGGGCTTTCCATCATCAATGCCGAAGATAAGATAGCAGACACGCAAGACCTTAGCAACCTTCAGCACCTGCTTGAAAATATCCCTCGCGAAATCTAAAATGGATATGATCTAACGTTTGCTCCTAAGGCTGAGCAATAGATATCGATCATACCCACTCCTTGTAGGTGGAGCATTATCCCCGTGTAACTCAAACTTAGAACCTCCAAATCAAAGGTCGATGACTAGCACATACTCATGCCTATAAATTTTAATCGACTAATGATTGATCTTAAACCAAAAATCATCGGCTTGCTCATCCTGTCTAACCACCTTATTAGAGAACAAGGCATGCAAGAGTCAAGACATCATTTGATACATACTCCACATGCCTTCCTAATAAAATGACCAAGACACGACCCTCTGAACTCCATAATGACAACATCACCTACCGTCTGGAGCTCAGTGACAATAGTCCTAACAATATCTAGTCTATTGTACTCGTTTATCAAATACTTCGAACCGCGCATATTCAGCCTCTTCTAAACAACTCGATGATTAAAGTATATCTAATTGAATTGGAATAAGTTTGGCAGTCATTCTCTTTCCAATGTCTGAGCACATGGTTTGACCGTCTCCTTCTTTTCGGCTGATCGATGGTTCGAAAAACAGAGGCACAAAGTAGATATTTAGGTAATACATCCAAATCATTCCATATAGGGATACAAATGGTACTTTACTCTTACATACAGGTAAATTTATAGGAATCTTGTATAGCAAAGTGTTGAAGTTTGCACGTGATTCGAGTAATATGTATAGATTCGACCAGTGTATTTTTTTGGAAGTATAGTAAATATAATATAAACTTAATAGATGTACAAATATTTTATATGTATTCCATTCGAGTAATATACAACAGTCTAACTCGGATAACACAAGTTTGTTCCAGTCGTTTAAAACATCCCGAGTAAAAATAATCTATTAGAGTCACATATCAGGTAACGAAACTCCTTTATTTCTGCAATTCGAGTAACATAACAACAAGTCATCATATTCGAGTCATGATAAACCATAATCAATAACTCAATTAAGTAATACAAAATAGAAAAAATCGAATAAATAGAAATAGTAATATATTCGAGCCACTGGTACAATCGAGTCAAGTATATTGTTAATCATATGTGAGACATCATAACGAGTCATACGATCTAGTAACACAGAAACGAGACTAACACAGTACACAATAACACCATTCGAGTAAGACAGTAAAGAAAACATTCGAGTAAGTATTCGAATTCCATGACTTCTAGCGTTTCCAACTTTAGCAACGGAGAAGTTGGCGGAAGATTCGACGGTGACAGTGGCACCATTTAGGTAAGAAATTGAAATCGCCATTTCGAATAAGATAGTTACTCGAACGTTTTAATGTTACTCGAATTGATTCAACCGAATTGATTCACTTGTATTCTTGCTTGAACTCACTGGTAAACGTTGTCCGAATAGAGGTGGTATGTCTCGAATTGTTGGAAGTAAAGCAGAAGTGAAGTTTGGGAAAGTTTGATAAACGCGTTTTACGCATCCACGAGCAGAAGATCTATTTAGTCATGCTAATTAATTAATTACCAAGACTAATAAGTAATTTAAATATTATTTATTATTAATTAAATAAATATATTCGTAATTGAAATATCGTAATCTAGATCTAAAAGATCATAGGATATTACCTTTGAAGCGAAGTGGTTGCTTTCGTCTTGATCACCTTGTATTTCTACATTTAGACCTTTTAGAGTATGATCCGCCTTAACCTGGACGTTGTGTGGCAACGAGCTACCGGATCTTGCTTGGACACAATATGGATCAGTCGAACCTTGTATGTGGTCACTCAACTTTTTCTTTATTTTCTAGTATTGCATGAACACTCTTAGAAAATTTGATGTGTTATCTAAATTGTAGAATCAAAGACACAAGTCTAGATCTACAATTAAACACAAGAAGAAAAATTTGATCTCACAACCTTGCAAAAGCATACAAAAATCGGCCCCCCTTATTGTCCTATATATAGGCTCTGGAGTACTACTAGGGATCTTAAGGAGGATTATGAAAGGATTCCCAATAGATTTCATCTTACCATAATAGGACTCTTCCTATTATAATGAATCTATTAATATCAACTTAGTCCACTCAAAGGTTGATATTGCACTTCATACCAAAATTCCAAATTACGAAATTGGTCTCCTTATTAAATATATTATTTCCCTTGTTTAAGATATCGAATATACATCAATTAATTATAAGCTACTGATAGCTTTAATTAATTAATATCTTATCCAAGAGTTGTAACACCCCCAATCCGCTCAGGGATATTACACGCCGTAGAACCTTTCCTCAAGGATCTACCAGGATGGTAACAACATCGAACATCTCAACATTGCCTTTAAGGCTAAAATGACTCAGTAGACCGATTTGGTCTTTCAATAAATACATACAACTCAAACACATTACATGCCCACGCAGGGGTCGAATACAACACACTCCCGTACAACTGGAAATAATACTGCAGCGAAAATAAAATACAACTAAACCAATGACATCATATGTATCCTCATGTGATTAGTATCGTTCAACTTTTATCATCCTTCATGCCGACCATGTGCTATTCTCCAAAACCTGAATGCAATACAGATATCCACCCCCCGAATACTCGGGGGTTAGCAAAACTCCACTGTTTTGCTAGTGCAAGAACAAGTGCAAAAATACGAGCCATACAATACAAGTCCCAAGAACAATAATAATCAGGAATCCTCAAAGATTTAAACATAATGAAAATACTTCCTGAGGCAAGAGTTTAGGTAAAGCTTTCCAAAATCGAAAGATCACAAATCAAGGGAAATAATTTATAAAACAGTTTAAAAATGCCATCGAGAGTTTTAGGAGAAAACAATTTAGGATTACCGAATCCTTCTCTTTCCAAAATCAACAGGGGGTCACAGCCCAAAGGTTTGTTTTCACAAATGAACCCAACAACAATACACAGGGTTAAAACCCACGTCACGTGTCCTCGACGGGCATAAAAATTAATGCCAACTCGTGAAGTTTTTACTCGTGAATCTAGGGCTCTCCCATTGGACTCCCTCCATGGCTCCGTCGAACACTCCCGATGTGAGCAAATACATTCACCAAACATACACACCACTCGTGAAGTTTTTACTCGTGGATCCAGGGCTCTCCCATTGGACTCCCTTCGAGGCCCCGTTGTACCTACCCAAGGTGAGTAAAATACTTTCACCACTCGTGAACCCAGGGCTATACCATTGGATTCCCTCCGTGGCCTCGTAGGACTCTCCTGAGGTGAGCAAAGCAATCATGCACAAATAACATATCACACCAAGGATATCCAAACAATTCACCCAGAGGCATCAAACACTTAGCAAAACACCACGTCAAACCATAGCGCACCGAAAAGAGATAATATGTGTATATATATTATCAACGCATAACTACAACAACAACATCAACAAGTGAATTCATAGGGTTCACTTAATCATTCACGGAGCACAATATCCACAAAACACACGCATTTTGAAATGAGCCCTTAACGAGGCTAAACCGCATCTTTTGAAAGTTCAATTCAAACGATCAAACCAACACATAGAGACGATCACTAATTATCATATCCACAAAATAAGAATTGTATGGACAAGGTACTTGCCTCGAATAACCACAACGCGGAGAATCGACCGAAGTAGGTTGGCACGAACCAACTACGAACTCGCCGACTCCACCGAACGACAACCCGCAACAATAAACTTGATTCGCTGGATCAAAGGATGATATAGGATGATCAATCAATGATATGAACTCAAGAACTTCGTGGATTTGTTGTTCAACAACATGGCTTCGCCTCCTCCAAAACTCCAGCCGCGGACAGAAAAAGAAAGGAAATGAAAAACGAGTGAAAATACGACTGCTCTGTCACATTTATACTGGTGCAGCCTAGCGTGCGCTATCGGCCCGGGCCGCAATCCAGAGACTTCCTCGACTAGACTGCTCGGCCAGGTAGCGTGCGCAGCCTTTCGGCCATAGCATGAGCTACCTGCCGGTCGTAGCGTGCGCAGTGTCCGACAGTAGCGTGCGCTACCTGCCGATCCATCCGAGTCCAGAACCTCACTGCCCTTACTGTCTCGGTCGACTAGCGCGCGCAGCTAACCGGCCGTAGCTTGCGCTGACAAAATGCTCGTGGGCAACATCATCGATCCGAGATGAAATGCTACGGGAAAATGAATCACACGCAACCAAATAAACACGAAAATCGATCAAGACAACAAATACGAATGTGGATACCCACAACTTTGGGTAAATTACAAAATGGCCCAAAACGCCCGGAAATCACGATACGTGATCGAATAACCAAACCGAAGTTCACAACACGTCTAACAAAGTTAAACGGACTTACGAGAAACTCGAAGCAGTGGTTTCGAATGGGATTCATAAGAATCGAACTCGAGTGCGGAAAAGTGGCTAAGAAATACGGAACTCAACGAAACAACACCGAAACGAACTCGGATGATAAAAAGTGCAGAATTAATCATTCTCAGAATGATGAAATGGTCACCGTCGGACCAACGCATGGTGAAAATACCTGTCCAACGATCCAGTACACACAGCTATAGATTCCCATGATGATCCCGTCGGACCAATGCATGGTGGACAAACAATCACAACACATATGCACAATACAACAACAACATAACCGACATCAATACGAATAAATATAATTAAGGTACTTGACTTTGAAAGATGGCAAGGAATAAACACTTCATGACTTCAATGAACTCGAAGGCCATTCATTCGATCAACCATTCGCAAACCTCGAACCTTAAACAATAGGAAAATAGCAACAACTCAACCAACATAATAAAACTAATGGATACACAACTAACACACGAGCGTTGTGTTAGGAATATGCCCTCGAATGCCACTCAGGGGATGAGAGAGTAAGGGCATTGTACTTGTAATTATGGAATAATTAATAAAAAGGCAATACGATTCATTCACTGTTTATTGTATTTCAATTGCATTCTTGACTTGGTAAATATTGAAGTGAAGTCCATGTAAATAAATCGAACATTCCATTCTCATTATGGGATAAGAGAAAATGCACTGGAAGTGTTTAAAATTTATTTACGTAAATTGTTCGCAAGTCAATAAACTTAAAATGGGCATTAAGTTTTAATACGACTTGTATAACTGATGCTAGGACGTGTGCACGTCTTGATAGCATAGTTATAAGTATATTGGTGGGGCCAGTATACTCGAACACGACTCATACTCGATTCAGTC
This sequence comes from Orobanche coerulescens, assembly GCA_033398695.1. Classification (NCBI taxonomy): domain Eukaryota; kingdom Viridiplantae; phylum Streptophyta; class Magnoliopsida; order Lamiales; family Orobanchaceae; genus Orobanche; species Orobanche coerulescens. Next base: position 178,874,585 of record CM065808.1, read on the forward strand.
ACACGGTATTCACTCTCGGAGAGTCGATGACGAATCGAAAGGTTCTGATAGTATACGTGGACCTTTGACTTGAGGTTTCAGTAGAAGATGTGCCTGTGACGTTTAGTTTGTCATTAGAGTAGTTAGACTCATTTGCTTATTTACTGAGTCGACCTCGAAGTGCGGACTATACGGGCAGGTAGCATTCTTTACTGTATGCCAAGAAAGGATTTTATCTCCTGTTAGTGAGCAGGCGAATGTCCTATACGGTTAATGGCAAATAAGATCATAAGTCTTTGGCCAAAGAATTCTGATATAGTCGTATTAGATACACTATTAATCAGTCGGTCTTGATTTGCATTAACACATGTATAGAGTTTAGTCAACAGTAGGGTTTGACTTTACCGTGACCCGAAGACTTGACCGGGACATCTGATGAAGGGTCTATACGTATATAGTATTCACGACAAAATGGTTCTGGAATGATCCCTTCATTCGTTCTCAGTCGGGGTTTACAGTGCGGCCCGCTAGGCTGGCGAAGTGTGGCCCGCACTCATTGGTTCCTCCCAATGCCGGCTGAGACGGACCTACGGAGTCGCGCATCAGGACCGTTGATGGATAAATGTGAATTTATTATCTCTCTATTAATATTAGATATTGGATATCTAATTATGATTTATTGGATAAATCAAATAACGGTCTTATGAATTAAAATTAAGTTACCGGGTAATTAATTTAATTCATAAATTATATTTCTTAGAGAAATATATTTGTATTTGATATAACTAATTAATTAGATTAATTAATTAATATAAATACATTTATAATTAAACGGAGTGTATTTAACGGATTCGTTTGACGAACGCCCGGTACACGAACCGAGTGGCTCGGCTCGTTTCTAGGAAACATCCTCATGAGACCGCCCCACCCATGTGTGCTCTTGGTTGATTGTCATTTTCTTTCATGTGAGGTGGTGGGTCTTTCCATCATGTTCCCACATGATGAGATGTAAGAATATTATTTTTGGTAGATATATACATCTCATCATTTCATCTTGATAATGGTTTTTTCATGAGAAGAAAACCAGCCCTCCAGCCCACTGCCGTGAGGAATTATAGAGGGTGAGAGAATTTTTTATCTTCAATTTTTGTTCATCTTTGAGGTGATACAAAATCAAGAAAAAGAGAGATATAAATTCCTATAGTAATTCCTAGCCGTGTTCTTGGAGAACGGATTGCTATCGAATTTTTTCGGGCAACTTCCGACGCGTGTGAAGTAGAGGCTTCGTACCTTTCGATGCTTGGAATGAAGGGATTTCGTGTTCGGGACGGGGTTCGTGATCATCATCATTTTTACGAAGATTTATTTCAAAGGCTTCAAGGGTATGATCTTTATCTTCGTATTTATATTTTCGTATATACGTTACTTGATCGATCCTGTTTGGGATTCGTATTTATTTCCGCTGCGTATTTCGTTTTTATTTTCGGAATCCCAACACGTTGATCGTTCACAATTATGGTCAAGCACACTATCTTACGAATGGTTGGTTACACGATCAAATCATCGGACGAACACTAGTTAAATGGTGTTTCAGAAAGGAGAAATCGAACTTTGTTGGACATGGTTCGCTCTATGTTAAATTACACTGATTTACCTATTTACCTGTGGGGGTATGCCTTACTAACCGCTGCATGTATCCTTAATAGATGTCCTTCCAAATCCGTTCCTATCACTCTACATGAGATGTGGAATGTTAAGAAACCAAGCCTGAATCACATAAGGATTTGGGGATATCCAGCCTATGTCAAGAAGGCTAAGGTGGACAAACTGGAAGCGAGGTCCATCAAAGGACGTTTCATTAGATACCCAGAGGACTCGATGGGTTATCTATTCTACATGCCAGAAGACCATAGGGTCGTTGTGGCATTACAAGCGCACTTCCTTGAGGATGAATTCATTCAGAAGGTGGCTCGGGTAGAAATATCTCTTTGGAAGAGCATAATGAAGGTCTAAGGAGACATCGATCGGGGATAAGGAACCGAACCTATTGTAACACAACCTCCACTTCAAGGTCTGATAAGATGTGTAGGTGCGAGCTATTTATGGGTGAAGCAAGCTTCTCGGAGTTGGAACCTTCGATTTGTGAAGCGATCAAGGACTTTGACTTCGTGCGAAATGAGGAGGAACCGTGTGTTTACAAAAGGTCGGTGGGAGCAACATTGCGTTCTTAGTACTATATGTAGATGATATTCTACTTATAGGAAATAACGTAGCAATGCTCAAGCCTTTGTGAAAGCTTGGCTTTCTAAAAGCGTTCTCTATGAAAGACTTGGGAGAAGCTTCCTATATTATAGGGATCCGTCTTTACAGAGATAGACCGCGAAGAATGATAGGACTTTCCCAAGCCCTCTATATAGATAAAATCCTGAGAAGATTCAAGATGGATGAATCTAAAAGAGGGTTCCTTCCCATGCGACATGGAATTCATCTCACCAGGAAAATGTGTCCTCAAAGTGAGGAATACAAGAGAGATGAGTAAGGTACCCTATGCCTCGACAGTGGGTAGCCTCATGTACGCTATATTGTGAACGAGACTGGACTTAGCCTATGTTGTGAGTATGGTAAGCTGATTTCAAGCAAACCCGGGTAGGGAACACTGGACTGCCGTAAAGAACATTTTCAAGTACTTAAGAAGAACTAGAGATTTGGTTCTTTCTTACGGTGGTGGAGAACTGAGGGTGATTGGATTCACCGATTATGATTTTCAAGGAGACAATGACGACTCTAAGTCGACATCTGGGTATTTGTTTACTCTCAATGGAGGAGCAGTATCTTGGAGAAGCTCCAAGGAAACTGCTACTGGAGATTCCACCAGCCAAGCAGAGTATCTAGCTACCTCAGAGGCTAGCAAAGAAGCATTTTGGATGCAGAAGTTTGTGCAAGAACTTCAAGTGGTGCCTAATGCGGAGCTGCCTATATCACTATTCTGTGATAATGATGGAGTTGTCGCCCAAGCCAAGGAGCCTAGGGCTTACCACAACACCAAGCATATAGATAGAAAATACCACATCGTTTGAGAGATGGCGAAAAAGGATATGTTTCATTGCAAAGAGTAGACTCAGAGGACAATGTCTCTGACCCGCTGACTAAGCCATTATCTCAGGCCGTCTTAGAAAGACATCTGAAGAACATGGGTATTGGATACCATGATGTGTGGCATTGAGTGCAAGTGGGAGATTGTTAGGAATATGCCCTCGAATGCCACTCAGGGGATGAGAGAGTAAGAGTATTGTACTTGTAATTATGGAATAATTAATAAAAAGGCAATACGATTCATTCACTGTTTATTGTATTTCAATTGCATTCTTGACTTGGTAAATATTAAAGTGAAGTCCATGTAAATAAATCGAATATTCCATTCTCATTATAGGATAAGAGAAAATGCACTGGAAGTGTTTAAAATTTATTTACGTAAATTGTTCGCAAGTCAATAAACTTAAAATGGGCATTAAGTTTTAATACGACTTGTATAACTGATGCTAGGACGTGCGCACGTCTTGATAGCATAGTTATAAGTATATTGGTGGGGCCAGTATACTCGAACACGACTCATACTCGATTCAGTCACACGGTATTCACTCTCGGAGAGTCGATGATGAATCGAAAGGTTGTGATAGTATACATGGACCTTTGACTTGAGGGTTCAGTAGAAGATGTGCCTGTGACGTTTAGTTTGTCATTAGAGTAGTTAGACTCATTTTCTTATTTACTGAGTCGACCTCGAAGTGCGGACTATACGGGCAGGTAGCATTCTTTACTGTACGCCAAGAAAGGATTCTATCTCCTATTAGTGAGCAGGCGAATGTCCTATACGGTTAATGGCAAATAAGATCATAAGTCTTTGGCCAAAGCATTCTGATATAGTCGTATTAGATACACTATTAATCAGTCGGTCTTGATTTGCATTAACACATGTATAGAGTTTAGTCAACAGTAGAGTTTGACTTTACCGTGACCCGAAGACTTGACCGGGACATCTGATGAAGGGTCTATACGTATATAGTATTCACGACAAAATGGTTCTGGAATGATCCCTTCATTCGTTCTCAGTCGGGGTTTACAGTGTGGCCCGCACTCATTGGTTCCTCCCAATGCCGGCTGAGACGGACCTACGGAGTCGCGCATCAGGAGCGTTGATGGATAAATGTGAATTTATTATCTCTCTATTAATATTAGATATTGGATATCTAATTATGATTTATTGGATAAATCAAATAACGGTCTTATGAATTAAAATTAAGTTACCGGGTAATTAATTTAATTCATAAATTATATTTCTTAGAGAAATATATTTGTATTTGATATAATTAATTAATTAGATTAATTAATTAATATAAATACATTTATAATTAAACGGAGTGTATTTAACGGATTCATTTGTGACGCCAGACACGAACCGAGTGGCTCGGCTCGTTTCTAGAAACTTCCTCATGAGACCGCCCCACCCATGTGTGCTCTTGGTTGATTGTCATTTTCTTTCATGTGAGGTGGTGGGTCTTTCCATCATGTTCCCACATGATGAGATGTAAGAATATTATTTTTGGTAGATATATACATCTCATCATTTCATCTTGATAATGGTTTTTTCATGAGAAGAAAACTAGCCCTCCAGCCCACTGCCGTGAGGAATTATAGAGGGTGAGAGAATTTTTTATCTTCAATTTTTGTTCATCTTTGAGGTGATACAAAATCAAGAAAAAGAGATATAAATTCCTATAGTAATTCCTAGCCGTGTTCTTGGAGAACGGATTGCTATCGAATTTTTCCGGGCAACTTCCGACGCGTGTGAAGTAGAGGCTTCGTACCTTTCGATGCTTGGAACGAAGGGATTTCGTGTTCGGGACGGGGTTCGTGATCATCATCATTTTTACGAAGATTTATTTCCAAGGCTTCAAGGGTATGATCTTTATCTTCGTATTTATATTTTCGTATATACGTTACTTGATCGATCCTGTTTGGGATTCGTATTTATTTCCGCTGCGTATTTTATTTTTATTTTCGGAATCCCAACAGTGGTATCGGAGCGAGGTCAATGATACCGTATATACGATTATTTGTGCATTTTGAATGCTTATGGTTGATGTTTTTGATTTAGAATCAAGTTTGGTATAATCGTAGATTTTTAAAATTATTCGTTGTAGCATCACGTTTTTGGTAACGAGCCGAAAAATGAAGAAACGGGCCGGCGGCGGTGGTGCGGCAAGACCTTGCTGTACTGCCCAGTGCTGAGCGTGCTCGGCCATGACTTCGGCCAGTGAGAGTGCTCGGCCACGGGGCCGAGTGATCGGCAGAGGCCGAAGAGGACTCGGCCTGGCACCCCTCGGGTTTTGGCCCGATTTTGAATCGGCCGTGGTCAGCCTAAAACCGATTATCCGGACTCCGTTTAAGTTTATATTTTGTTGTAGTTATTTCCCAAAATTTAAATTGGATTTTAATTTGACTAAATTAATATTTGGAATAATTTTTTTAGTTAAGGGAAATAAATTAAACGAAAATATTATTTTGGCGGATTACTTCGAATGAATTTAAATGACGATTATTAGTATTAATTGGATTAATACCATTAAAATTGAATAGATTAATTTTATATTGATTGGATTAATATATTAATTGATTATTTAATTTTAGTGCCACTTTATATTAATTGGATTAATATAGTAGAAATTGAATAGATTAATTTATAGATTAATTAGATTAATTTATATTAAAATTAATTGTTTAATTTCGTTGCCATTACATGTTGTATGGAATCCTTATGTGATGGTGATATAGCCCGTGGACTTAGTTTTTGATTTGTTCGATTCGATTGGGTTGTAAAGGCCGTTTTAAGCCTATTTATATTTACTAGAAAAATTTGTATAGGATGCAATTTTTCAATGATGTAATTATTATTTTGGGTATGACGAAGACCGAAGACAACCGACTGAGAAGACGAAGATTAAGACTGTGTTTTTTTTTATTTATTGGGTCATTCGCTTGGCCCAGTACTTAGGAATTAGGTCCATGAGCTATATGTTGGTAGTAACTAGGTTACTGTTTTCTGTTTTTTTCATTTTGAATGATTGACAAACCAACAAACGCGCGTATAAATGAATTAATGTGCAAAGTGTAACATTAATCGCGAAATTCTCCCGACTACAAACAAACTAAGTTATAAAGGTTACGAGGTTTCCTACCCTCCGTCAAACTCATGGAAAATTGAAATCTAAACCGGAATATTATTCTTCCGAGTATGTCGGGGTAATATTTTTGGGGAAAGATGATAAATTCCTAGAGTGCATCAGATGCCTTTGGTTGTGACAAATCAAACCCCTATAAACCGTATGGGTTGTCGGGTAAGATTCAATTGTCAGACTAATAGGAGTTGACGGTTTAAATTTAGATAGTTCAGCGAGCCATAGAAACCGAATGGGTTGAGGGCAAGTGAACTAGGGGTAAAAGAAGATCGAATCATCCATTAGATGGGTTGGTATTAGACACCACTTTATAAAGAATAATAGAATAGAAACCGTATGGGTTGCCCTCTATTAAACTTTGTAAAGAAATTGATCACCACTAAGAAGTCGATCTAACCATGACTTCCGGATTATAACATGGGAGTGTATAGTTCCGATAAAATTAGTGGGAGCCGAGACAAGAATTATACAAGCCCTTAAATTCTATACTCGGTCATAATTAAACAAGTCACTAATTGAATCTTGTCTAAATCTTTGCAGAAAACGAAACTGAATCTCTCTAAAAATGGCTAAAAACCCACTTGCAATACTACTTGAAAAGAATCTCCTAACTGGACCCAATTTTGTTGGTGGTTGCGGAATCGATGATTGTACTCGGTATGGAGTCTCTGGGATACGTCTTGGAGGCGGACATTCCACCGACTCAATCCGAACTAAGGGTAATCGTAAAGATATTGACGTCCATGAAAAATGGGTCAAGGATGGCGTCTAGTCCGTGGCTTTATGATGGGCTCAATAAATGAGTTGCGAGAGCGCACGAGAAAATGACTTCGCTGCGATTCTCGCACACTTGACCGAGCTTTATGGAGAACACAGTAGGACTGCTAGATATGAGATATCGAAGTAGTTGTTCAGTGCTAGGATGAAAGAAGGGGCGAAAGTGGGAGACCACGTCCTCAAGATGATCTCTATGATTGAGAGGCTCAAGGTGCTCAACTTTAATATGGATTTATCCCTTCAAATTGATCTCATCCTTCAATCTCGCCCTGACTCTTTCACGCAGTTTGTAATGAATTTCAACTGTAATAAAATTTCATGCACATTAGCTGGGCTAATGAATAAACTGGTGACGTCGCAGTCTAACATGAAGACTAAACCGAGAGAGGCTGCTCTTGTGATTTCTTCTGGGCCTCGGAGGTCTAAGAACAAGAAGAAAAAGACCTACGAGCAGTACAAATCCAAGAAAGAGGTACAGAAAGGAAAGGGCAAGGCCCAAAAGGTTCAAAAGGTAGGCGGTCCAAAACCTACGGACAAATGCCTTGAATACGGTGAGCTGGGCCACTGGCGAAGGACTTGTCCTAAGATTAATGGCGCATCAGGTACGGAACTTGTTGTTTTTGAAACAAATTGTTCCGCTACTGTATATTCTGCTTCATGGATTCTGGATTCAGGTGCCACTTCTCACAATTGTACTATGAATCAGGATCTGGAACAAAGTAGAAAACTTGAAGCTGGGGAAATAATGATCACTGTCGGAAGCGTACAAAGTGTCGAGGCAACCGATATTGGGTCAATCCTACTGGGTTTAGAATCCGGTTTTATTTTTACATTAGATGAAGTACTTGTTTTGCCCAAGGGGCATAAAAACATTGTATTCATTCCAGTCTTGGACCGGAAAGAATTTTGTTTCTTCATTGGAAATGGTAGTTGTAAAATTTATTTTTGAAATAAATTGGTTGGCACAGCTACATTGTTGAATGATTATATCATCTGAACATGCAAAATAAAACAGCAGTGAAAACTATAACTAGGAAACATGGTAGGCAAGATACTAATCAAGCTTTTAAATGGCACCTTAGACTTGGTCATGTTGGTCAGACCAAGGTTCAGAAAATGGAGAAAGATGGACTTTTAAGTCCATTAGGTGTAGAACCCTATCCAGCTTGTGAATCTTGCCTTAGAGGCAAAATGACTAAGTCCCCCTTCACAGGGACTTTTGAAAGGGCTGCCGATAAACTTGGATTGGTACATACCGACGTTTGTGGTGCTCTAAAAGTGGACCGAGAAGGATATCAATATTTCATAACGTTCACAGATGATCATACTAGGTATGGGATTGTGTACTTAATGAAACATAAATCCGAAGCCTTTACTAAATTGAAAGAATTTAAGGCCCTAGTTGAAAAACAGACTGGATGTCATATCAAAGCACTTCGGTCAGACCGAGGTGGCGAATATATGAGCACAGAGTTTGATGAGTTCCTTAAGGAACATGGAATAGTTTCACAATTGACGCGCCAGAACCCCACGATTAAATGGTGTTTGAAAGGAGAAATCGAACTTTGTTGGACATGGTTCGCTCTATGTTAAATTACACGATTTACCTATTTACTGTGGGGTATGCCTTACTAACATTGCTGTATCCTTAATAGATGTCCTTCCAAATCCGTTCCTATCACTCTACATGAGATGTGGAATGTTAAGAAACCAAGCTGAATCACATAAGGATTTGGGGATATCCAATATGTCAAGAAGGCTAAGGTGGACAACCTGAGCGAGGTCCATCAAAGGACGTTTCATTAGATACCCAGAGGACTCGATGGGTTATCTATTCTACATGCCAGAAGACCATAGGGTCGTTGTGGCATTACAAGCGCACTTCCTTGAGGATGAATTCATTCAGGAAGGTGGCTCGGGTAGAAATATCTCTTTGGAAGAGCATAATGAAGGTCCTAAGGAGACATCTGATCAGGGATAAGGAACCGAACCTATTGTAACACAACCTCCACTTCGAAGGTCTGATAAGATGTGTAAGCTGCAACGAGCTATTTATGGGCTGAAGCAAGCTTCTCGGAGTTGGAACCTTCGATTTGACGAAGCAGTCAAGGACTTTGACTTAAATGCGAAATGAGGAGGAACCGTGTGTTTACAAAAGGTCGATGGGAGCAACATTTCGTTCTTAGTACTTTTTTTAGATTATATTATACTTATATTAAATAAAGTAGAAATGCTCAAAGACCGTGAAAGCTTGGCTTTCTAAAGCGTTCTCTATGAAAGACTTGGGAGAAGCTTCCTATATTATAGGGATCCGTCTTTCTGAGAGATAGACCGCGAAGAATGATAGGACTTTCCCAAGCCCTCTATATAGATAAAATCCGAGAAGATTCAAGATGGATGAATCTAAAAGAGGGTTCCTTCCCATGCGACATGGAATTCATCTCACCAGAAAATGTGTCCTCAAAGTGAGGAATACAAGAGAGATGAGTAAGGTACCCTATGCCTCGACAGTGGGTAGCCTCATGTACGCTATATTGTGAACGAGACCGGACTTAGCCTATGTTGTGAGTATGGTAAGCCGATTTCAAGCAAACCCGGGTAGGGAACACTGGACTGCCGTAAAGAACATTTTCAAGTACTTAAGAAGAACTAGAGATTTGGTTCTTTCTTACGGTGGTGGAGAACTGAGGGTGATTGGATTCACCGATTATGATTTTCAAGGAGACAATGACGACTCTAAGTCGACATCTGGGTATTTGTTTACTCTCAATGGAGGAGCAGTATCTTGGAGAAGCTCCAAGGAAAGCTGCTCTTTGGAGATTCCACCCGACCCAAGCGAGTATCTAGCTACCTCAGAGGCTAGCAAAGAAGCATTTTGGATGCAGAAGTTTATGCAAGAACTTCAAGTGGTGCCTAATGCGGAGCTGCCTATATCACTATTCTGTGATAATGATGGAGTTGTCGCCCAAGCCAAGGAGCCTAGGGCTTACCACAACACCAAGCATATAGATAGAAAATACCACATCGTTTGAGAGATGGCGAAAAAGGATATGTTTCATTGCAAAGAGTAGACTCGGAGGACAATGTCTCGACCCGGACTAAGCCATTATCTCAGGCCGTCTTAGAAAGACATCTGAAGAACATGGGTATTGGATACCATGATGTGTGGCATTGAGTGCAAGTGGGAGATTGTTAGGAATATGCCCTCGAATGCCACTCAGGGGATGAGAGAGTAAGAGTATTGTACTTGTAATTATGGAATAATTAATAAAAAGGCAATACGATTCATTCACTGTTTATTGTATTTCAATTGCATTCTTGACTTGGTAAATATTAAAGTGAAGTCCATGTAAATAAATCGAATATTCCATTCTCATTATAGGATAAGAGAAAATGCACTGGAAGTGTTTAAAATTTATTTACGTAAATTGTTCGCAAGTCAATAAACTTAAAATGGGCATTAAGTTTTAATACGACTTGTATAACTGATGCTAGGACGTGCGCACGTCTTGATAGCATAGTTATAAGTATATTGGTGGGGCCAGTATACTCGAACACGACTCATACTCGATTCAGTCACACGGTATTCACTCTCGGAGAGTCGATGATGAATCGAAAGGTTGTGATAGTATACATGGACCTTTGACTTGAGGGTTCAGTAGAAGATGTGCCTGTGACGTTTAGTTTGTCATTAGAGTAGTTAGACTCATTTTCTTATTTACTGAGTCGACCTCGAAGTGCGGACTATACGGGCAGGTAGCATTCTTTACTGTACGCCAAGAAAGGATTCTATCTCCTGTTAGTGAGCAGGCGAATGTCCTATACGGTTAATGGCAAATAAGATCATAAGTCTTTGGCCAAAGCATTCTGATATAGTCGTATTAGATACACTATTAATCGATCGGTCTTGATTTGCATTAACACATGTATAGAGTTTAGTCAACGATGAGAGTTTGACTTTACCGTGACCGAAGACTTGACCGACATCGATGAAGGGTCTATACGTATATAGTATTCACGACAAAATGGTTACGGAATGATCCCTTCATTCGTTCTCGATCGGGGGTTTACAGTGTGGCCCGCACTCATTGGTTCCTCCCAATGCCGGCTGAGACGGACCTACGGAGTCGCGCATCAGGAGCGTTGATGGATAAATGTGAATTTATTATCTCTCTATTAATATTAGATATTGGATATCTAATTATGATTTATTGGATAAATCAAATAACGGTCTTATGAATTAAAATTAAGTTACCGGGTAATTAATTTAATTCATAAATTATATTTCTTAGAGAAATATATTTGTATTTGATATAATTAATTAATTAGATTAATTAATTAATATAAATACATTTATAATTAAACGGAGTGTATTTAACGGATTCATTTGACGAACGCCCGGTACACGAACCGAGTGGCTCGGCTCGTTTCTAGGAAACTTCCTCATGAGACCGCCCCACCCATGTGTGCTCTTGGTTGATTGTCATTTTCTTTCATGTGAGGTGGTGGGTCTTTCCATCATGTTCCCACATGATGAGATGTAAGAATATTATTTTTGGTAGATATATACATCTCATCATTTCATCTTGATAATGGTTTTTTCATGAGAAGAAAACTAGCCCTCCAGCCCACTGCCGTGAGGAATTATAGAGGGTGAGAGAATTTTTTATCTTCAATTTTTGTTCATCTTTGAGGTGATACAAAATCAAGAAAAAGAGATATAAATTCCTATAGTAATTCCTAGCCGTGTTCTTGGAGAACGGATTGCTATCGAATTTTTCCGGGCAACTTCCGACGCGTGTGAAGTAGAGGCTTCGTACCTTTCGATGCTTGGAACGAAGGGATTTCGTGTTCGGGACGGGGTTCGTGATCATCATCATTTTTACGAAGATTTATTTCAAAGGCTTCAAGGGTATGATCTTTATCTTCGTATTTATATTTTCGTATATACGTTACTTGATCGATCCTGTTTGGGATTCGTATTTATTTCCGCTGCGTATTTCGTTTTTATTTTCGGAATCCCAACACGTTGATCGTTCACAATTATGGTCAAGCACACTATCTTACGAATGGTTGGTTACACGATCAAATCATCGGACGAACACTAGTTGGATTCTATAAAATCATGCTATGTGGATGATAATGATATCGACTTCTACGATAACAAGGGTAGGCATATCATCGACCTTCCTACTCCAACTCCATTAAAAACTTCCAAAGTAGTTTGGCTAAATAATGACTCATAACAAGAGTATGATCATACGAATACTAACAAATGCTCGAAGAGAGATGAAACAACTGTGTTCTAGATTCAATTCGACTATCCTCAACATAATCAATCCATTCTAACCAAGAATATAATGAAGTTTATCAATTCAAACACCTCTTACGAAATACGAAATAATCTTGGTGAAAACTCCTAGAATTCATCTTCTTAAACACTTCGATTCTAGGTGATGATATTAACATGACATTGGTATACAACTCAATCGCAACGTATCACAATCTCAGAAACTATGTCTTAGGGTTCAACATACCATGGTTCGATCACAATTCTCTTAACAACGAAGAACAATCCAAGTATAACCATACCAATATTCCTAAAATATGATATTCGATTACTACGAAATCCTTGAAATGTAATAATCTCAGTAACATACTCAAGAAACCGAATACAAGGTTGGGTTTAGTGTCAACATACCTTTCACGAAGAATAATGATGAAAATGATCAGTAGAACTTGACACCGTAGGCTTGAACACCAATCCAAGATGTCTACGGTCTTCTAAACCAGGTAGAAAGGCTATATAAGGATTATATGTTGGGGAGAAAGCTCTCTGAACTTTGCAAAAATCGGCCAAAGGATGAAGGAAACGAATTGAAATGAAATGAGGTGCTGCCATATTTATAAAACTTAGACCTTTATGTAAGTTAACCTCACAGCATTACGTACATTATCGTCTTAACGTACGCTATCTGAAATCTTTAGCGTGCGTTAACATCCGATAGTAGCTACTGCCTCATTTCTGACCTCCTTAATGTACGTTAACCATTACCTTTTACATACGTAATAAGCTTTGTTTAGCGTACGCTATCTTAGTCCTTTAGCGTACGTTATACCTCGTTGACTTGCTTTATCAAAAAGCTGCCCAGATCACGCGGAATCTTATCCTATCTCATTCCAAGCTGGCCCATATGCCGACCAATGTGATTTTTTTGACTGCCTGTTACGTACGCTATGCTTCGTCCATAGCGTACGCTACCTCAACTCATAACGTATGTTAAGCTCACCTGCTAGCGTACGTTATGACGTAGCTGCATCCATGAATTTGCAAACTCTTCCTAATATGACCATGACTGTTTCGAATACGAATACGGGAAAAATCACACTTCGATTATAGATACCACAAAGTCGAATATTACAAGGTTTAAATACAAATGAAAATACTCAACAATTATCCGGATATTACACCACCTACCCCCGATTGTCCATACAGTGATGCTGGTGACACCACTCGAGGTTTTCCCTAGGACTCGTCCATCCTCTTTTGCTATATATGTCAGCCCCATTCCGCTTGATGATCTTGCTACTCCTCGGGTGAAAGTGGACCCTCCTCCATCATAGGTGTCAGACCAATCCACTTTGGTTAGACCATGGTTTTTTGCACATAATTTTACACATCTTTTATAATGTTTTTCTGGTACTTATTGATCTTGAATGTGTGAAATTGTAATGTTTATACTTAGTTATCTATTTGTTGGACTCCATTACGCTTTGGTATTTTTCATTATGTTTCCAGGCATTTTTAAGGTCATTATCAAGCATGAACGAAGTCCCACCGCCAACACAAATCAGGCGATACACGGACGAGAGAACGAGTTGAAAAGGGTCGAAACACAAAGCTAAACAATTCGACACCGTCGAACGACCGAGGCCCTGGTCGTGTTTCAGTATAGATAAAAGTTGAATTTCCGGATCTTTTACATGAGCCATGTCAAATGACATGGCTGAGTCACTAGGCGGTGCTGATTTCCTTGTTTGACAAGTTTGACGTGTTTTAATAGCCTTAAACCCATATGGCGGCTATAAAAGGACCCCAAAGGATAATTTTCAGGACTATCAAGTCTAAGAAGGGTGTAGGAGACTATAAACACCATCAAGATGGAATCAAAGGCATCAAGGGAGATCAAGTGCGAAGATTGTATCAAGATCGAAAGATCATCATCCGAGTTTTTCACTTCTTCCATTCTTAGTTTCTTTTCTTTTTATTTAGTTGCATCATGTTGAACTTGAATACGATTTCTTCTTCTCTTTTCACCATGTTCGGCTAAACTTATTAGATTCTGAACATGGGAGTATATTGTTTGTGATGGATTGTTAGGATTGACTACTTTATTTATCATCTACCTGAGTTCCTTTTTCAATTAATTGGTTTTTATACATGTTTGAACACTTGATCGATGTTTTTACATGCTTAATATTATTGTTCATAATTTGGGAGGTCAGTTTAATAATATGTCTCAATTAATTGACATAAACGATTATGAGATCGAGAGATCGGTGGTCGATTGTGATGGCTTTTGATTTTTGTACTTTTTGAAGTTAGATACCTTATGGTAGATGGAGACATCATCATAGGCTATTTAATCTACATTTTAATGCATCCCGAGAGGAACTTTAAAATACTCTCACTATTGTCATATTAGGAACAGAAGTAAAACTTTAGTCAAGAGTCAAATCCTATTGACCCTAGTCTTGGAATCTACTTATTCATCATACAAATCCTCCTATTTTGAAACTTGCCTTTATAATTATTTTATTTTATTTTATTTTTCAATAAATTGGATTCTCATCAAAACTCGATCGCCTAGATAAAACTGAAAACACTACAATTTAGTACTTGATACAATAGAAATAATTAGTCTCTGTGGTTACAACATTGCTCGCCACTTTATACATCTATTCCGTACACTTGCGCGTAGCAAAATAAATAGCGAACAAGTTATTGGCGCCATTGTCGGGGACTAATTCATTTTTATTAGTTGTGATATTAGGATAAGTATTTCTGGTCTTACTTTAGACATTTTTTTATTTTGATTTATTTTATTTCATTTTGTTACTTCCATTTTGTTTTCGATCCTGTTTCAGGACGTGCATGAACATTTGCTCATCCAAGAAGCCTTTATTCCAGATGTCGAAGCATTTGCTCGAAAGACGAGTGCAACAGCTACGAAACTATGGAGAAACTTATCTGACTAGATGGAAAGAGTGGGATATAACGGTTGGACCGAGGAGGTAATAACAAATTAGGGGAATGCTGCTGCTCGCAATAATTCGCCCAAAGGGGCTGCACAAGTTCAGCAACCGGCCGCTCGAGCACAATCAATTTTTAACAGATTCTGAGGCTCGATCGAAATTATTTGGGAATCACACATGTTCTTATTAACTCCCTCAATTTTGAGTTGAAGCCGACCCTGATATCGATGGTTTAGCAAAATCAGTTTGGTGGATTTGTCACTTAGGACCTGCATGCCCATTTATCCCACTTTGTTCAAATTTGTGATGCCATCAAGATGAATGGGGTGCCAGATGATGCAATAAGATTGAAGTTATTTTCATTTTCCTTAAGAAGGAAGGCTCGTAGTTGGCTTAAAACTCTTGCTTCGGGGAGCATAAGTACATGGAACGAGTTGAGTGAGAAGTTCTTATTCAAGTTCTTCCCACCCAACAAGACCTTGAAATTGAAGAGTGAAATCACGCAGTTCTGGCAGATGGACTTAAAGCCATTATATGAGGCATGGTAAGGCTTCAAGGATTTACTGAGATGATGTCATCACCACGATTTTCCAGAGCAAATGTGTTTCTTTTACAATGGGCTATGAGATGAGAAATCTTGTGGATGCATCGGCCGGAGGGGCATTACTAGCAAGGAGCATGGAGAAAGCATGTCAATTGATCGAGGAGATGGATATGAACAGTTATCAGTGGCTTACCGAGAGGATGAATATGTGTAGAGTAGTTGAAGTCTCCGAGTCGGATCCTATTAGAACATTTACGGCACAGATGTCTCTCCTCACGAACTAGTTGGGCGCATTGACTAAGAGAATAGATGTAAGGGTAACACCTCTAGCATCTACACTACCATCAGATCCTTTGGAGGAGGCTCATTATATCAACAATCATAATTTCAATAATTACCGGAATAACCCACCTCCAGGGTTATATCATTAATCCAATAGGAATCATGAGAACTTCAGCTACAGAAATCCGAAGAATGCTTTACAACCTCCTGCTGGATTTAAGGTATCAAATGGCGAGGTGGTCGAAGAGCCCAAATATGGTCCGAATTTGGAGAATATACTTGCTACATTCATGACTGATACAAGGAGTTGGTTCACACGAGATGAAGAGAATCTTGATCAGATTGAAAATCAGATGACTCAATTGGCAACCACTATTGGAGCTCAAATGAAAAATCTAGAGGCACAAATCGGTCAACTGGCTAACGTAATAGGAAGTCAACATCAAAAGGGCCAATTTCCAAGCAACATTGAGACGAACCCAAAAGAACAATGCAATGTTATTTTATCGGCCATGTGAATGAAAAGCTGCCGGAATCGGAGAATGAGGATGAAGACACACTCGTGTTGTTTAAATAAGCTGAAGTGATAATTTCCATTGATGAGGTGAAGGATCGGGCCGATTTTGAGCATGCTGAGGAGAAGAAAAATTTTGAGGCTTTCTTGCAAGCCAAGGCATCAAAGAAAAAAGAATTGGATCAAGTGTGAAGACTGAAGATCAAGTGTGAAGATTGAATCAAGACCGAGAGATCAAGTGTGAAGATTGAATCAAGACCGAGAGATCACCATCCGAGTTTTTCACTTCTTCCTCTTATTTCTTTTCTTTTTATTTAGTTAGATCATGTTGAACTTGAATATGATTTTTTCTTCTCTTTTTCACCATGTCCGGCTAAACTTGATAGATTCTAGACATGGGAGTACATTGTTTGTGATGGATCGTTAGAATTGACTACTTTATTTATCATCTACTTGAGTTCCTTTTTCAATTAATTGGTTTTTTTCATGTTTGAACAATTTATCAATGTTTTAGAGATCCGTGGTCTATTGTGATGGCTTTTGGTCTTTTGTACTTTTGGAGTTGGATACTTTATGGTAGATGGAGACATCGAGGGACTTTAAAATACTTTTGCGATTGTCATATTAGGAAGACAAGTAGAACTTTAGTCAAGAGTCAAATTTTATTGATCCTAGCAAACAATGGAAACCTAGTCTTTGAATCTACTTATTAATCATACAAATCCTCCTCCATTGGTACTTGCCTTTGTTATTATTTTATTTAATTTAATTTTTAGTATATTAGATTCTACCAAAACTCGATCGTCTAGATAAAATTAGAAACACTATAATCTAGTACTTGATATAATAAAAATAACTAATCTATGTGGATACAACCTTGCTCGCCACTTTCTACATCTACTTCATACACTTGCTGGTAGAAAAATAAATAGCGAACAATGGTATATGTCGTACAGATTGCAGACCTCGTCTTTGACTCCTGTGGTCCGAAAGAGGAAGGACGTGGATGAGGAGGCAATTAGGAGGTGGTTGGACAATAATGAGAGATAAGTTATTTAATCATATCTTCATTATTCCTAATTTGAATTATATTGTAGATCATATACTATTCTACTATACTATGTCTATATTTAAACAAATTAAATTGTAGTGACAAGTTGGGTGTTGTATATGGGGTTGGGTCGTCATGGTTTTCGGTGCTGCATGACGGATCCAAATTGATATAGGCAGAAGTAAGTCTTTCAATTTATATATTTATTGCCTACTTTTGAAATTTGTAATTACTAAAATTATTTCAAATTGTTTGAAATTTCAACGATGTCCACAATTCGGACACCTGCATGGGATCCTCCAGTTTGACCCAGGATTTGTAGGCGTACTGTTGGCCACTAAGTATACTGGATACAGCTTGGAAAGTGTTTTAAACAACAAGCTGTACTATTTTAAATCTGAGTGCATAGCGGAAGTCTTAAATACAGTAAGTTGATGTGGATACAGCAACTCGATGTGCAGTGTATACTTAAATAATCACAGTTAAATTAAACAATAAAAGCAGAAGGTAGATAACACAGGATTTAAGTGGTTCGAGGTAAACCCCTCTACGTCTACTGGTCCTCCACATAGGAGTAAAAAGTTTATTATAATTACTGCATACACAACTACGTAATTATGACAACACTTAATCAATATATCGTTCACACAGATTGATATAAAGATCTTAGCTTTCAACCGTTCACACTGATTAGTTTGAGCTAACACTTTGACTGGCTTCTTCACACACAGTTCTGAAGCTTCGTCTTCTTCGATGCAAGTCCTTCACACACAGTTCAGGAGAATCAAAGATTCCTCAGTCCACACAGGGCTGATAAGAGTTTGTTCAAAGATAGAACAGGGTTGAACAACAGCTATGACTTTCTGGGCTATAAGCTGATGATGTGTTGTTCAAGGTTTTGAGCACTGTATATCTCTTATATCTGAATAGCAGAAAGCTTGGGGAGATATGTTTTGCTCTGAATATTTCTAGTAAGCTTGATCAGTTGTAAGTCGTTCAGTAGTTTTTTAGTTGTTGATCAGTTGTGGATGATCTTCAAACTTTGGAGATATATATATAGCCATCTGAAATATATCCGTTTGAAATCTATCCGTTGAGGCAAGATTCTGCGACAACTAATATTGACTGAGATCCGGATATTGCGGGATTTTGAAGATCTTCTGACTTACAGTATTTAAATACTTTATCCTTTAGTATTTAAATACTTCTTTATAAACGGGACTTGACTTTTAGCGAATACTGAAGATTCTTTTATGTCCTGTTGAGAGCTATATGGAAGGTATCACTTTA
Source organism: Orobanche coerulescens (assembly GCA_033398695.1). Lineage (NCBI taxonomy): Eukaryota > Viridiplantae > Streptophyta > Magnoliopsida > Lamiales > Orobanchaceae > Orobanche > Orobanche coerulescens. The sequence continues at coordinate 178,893,514 of CM065808.1, forward strand.
TTGATATTCGAGACAGTTTCCATAATTTGGCTTTGCGGGACTCTTTGTTGTATGATCAATATACTGTATTGTAGGGACTGCGAGAAGTATTCGATACAGGTTTGATACTTGATCAGCTTTTCGATACAGCTAGAGGCGGTACTCAGGATTTGGCATATTGTCAAAACATACTGACAATACAATCGATACAAGGCAGCATCGATACAGGGTTTTGTTATCCCAACAATTTCCCCCTTTTTGATAATTTGCCAAGTCCTTCCGAGTTTTCCTTTCTGAAACCATATGATGTTTTATCCAAACATCCTTGATGATGCCAAAACTTTGACACTTAGCAGTTTGAAGTAGGGCAGACTTCTTGGTCTTCTTTCGAATGTTTTGGCCTTCGGTTTTTGGCTTTTAACGCTAAGAACTACTCGCAGGCAAGTTCAACTTGTATCAAAATAAAGTTACATTGAAAGCTTATGATTGGCGCGCAGGCACAATCTTACATTGTTTTCTAGATGCATACAACTTAAACTATGAACTGTTCGCAGACAAGTTCTTACAGCTTGTGTATGAAATAGATTTCATAGTATGAATACAGTAAGAATAAATAAAGTGACTGTAAACAAAAATGAACACAGTAGATTACGAGTTGTAATCTTTCAAGACAGGCAAAACATTTTATTGATATTCAAATAGTGTACAAGGATTGCTGTTTTGAAAGTAAAATTACAATCGAATAGTATATTAAGGTATTCAGCTCCTAAAGTCAGAGTGCCTCCATGGTCGTTTTGGATCATTCTTGGTGTTTCGACACCAGTTTTGATGAGCGTCCTTGTCTCGATTCTGATAAATTGCACGTCTTTCATAAGATTTATCAAAGACTAGGATCCAGTCCTCTGGATGGGTCACCAAGTCACAATTTCGATTCTTTGACTTCATCTGCTGCTGTAGCGGGAGCGTTCCTTCTTCTAGCTTCTTCTTGAATTCCTCGGAGGCTTCCTGTACCTATCTGCATCTATTGAATAAGGTGGCATCCCTGATAAGTACAACGAAGTATCTTAGCAGTTCATTTTTCCTCCAATTTTTTATCTCTGTAGCAGTCGGCTATCGGTCAGTCGGGAGGTTCATAGAATGAGGCTTTTGAACGAAGCTTTTCCAAGGATACTTAGGATCCTGGAATTCTGGTCTATCTCCTTGTATCCTCACGTTTGGTGTTGAGATACGGGCTATATCAGCAGTGATTGAGTCTTCAAATGGAGCTAAGTACTCTTTTTCTTGCTCCAACCTTGTTCTCCTGGCGGCTTCCCGTGCTTCTTCCCCCTTTTTGGCATCATCAAGGTATGATACCTTTTCATCAAGACGTCCTAGGATTTCCAGAGCGGTATCCTGTTTTGTCTCTATATTTGAAATTCTCTCAACAAGGGAGGAGAGCACCTGCGACACATCCTTAATGTTCTTGTCATGAGCTCGCAGTTGGGAACCTGTTTCGATTAGAGAAGATGCGGTCTTGGCCTCAGATACGCGTAGCTTCGATTGCTCTTCTCTCAGGATCGATTCTTGCTTCTCTTTCAGATTCTTCAGGGCTTGCTTGAAGACTTCTGGCATGACAGTGAAGGCTTCGACTACTCGAGAGACTTCATGCTGTAATCCAGTCATTTCTTCAACAGCAGGTGAGTGAAGCTAATCCAGAGCCTTTTCTATTGAGTGTAAAGCATTCACTGTGTCCTGAATAAATACAGTTTGGAGGCCAAGAGCACGTAAGCGCTCTTTCCTTGTTTCAGTGCGAGGAGAATCTGGATGGGAAAAGTCTTCTACTCCATTCAACCTTCTCAAGTTAACGTTTGGGCGTGAAGTGAGTTGGACATCCTCAGGTATAGTACCATCGTCGGATTCCATGGTGGTTGATGGGGCGGGAGTAGCTATTACGGTTTCGGCAGCAGGAGGTGCGGCATCCTCCTGTTTTGAAGAGGTATCTGTAGACATGGATACATGAGGGACCATATCCTCCTGGTGTCTCTCAGTGTCCGCCTGTTCCGGCAGAGGGACTAATTCCTCTTGCTAGAAGGCGTGTGATTCTTCTTCAGCGGCGACAGCAGGCTTGGGTGCCTGTTGCGAAACATTATCTCCTTCCTCGACATGAGGGCCTGAATCCTCATTGTTAGGAACAATTTCTTGTTGTGGCGAAGGGGACGATTGATGAGTGGATGTCTCTTCATCCTTCTTGGATTGAGCTTCCTCTCGACTCATCCGCAAACCAGCTTGGAGTGCGTCGTCATCAATCAGGATCAGATTTTGGACTGTTGGGAGCTTCCATTGACAAAGCTTTTCCTTTCTTATTGGCCTCATATTTATCAAGAAGATAACTCTCAATTAGCTCCTTGACGAATAAGTTGTCCCATTGGACCAGGACAGCAATTTCTTGGGTGTCCGTCACTTCCAAAACGAACTTCTCTTTGTCACTCCACTCACTCCAGTTGTACAAGATTTCGTACGGAGCAAGTCTAAAATTCTTCCATTGGAGAAATTGCTCATATGACTGCTCAATCTGCATGGAAAGCAGAGTCTTGGAAATTATTGTTTCAGGGGAGGGACTCCGTACAGCGTCGGGGTTTGCTGTAGGAAGGGGTTCCTCTACAGGTGTGGGAGCCTGTATTGGAGAGGGATTCCTTACAGGGGATGGTGCCCCGAAGAAAGGTGGATCCTGAACGGGTGTGGAATCTCGTATAGGAGAGGTAGCTGTTGGCTCCAAACGGGCATCCGACTCGCTAGAGTCTTTTGAGTTGGCAGATGTCCTTGTATCCATCGTAGCCGCCAAAGGCTCGGGATCTACTGTCGATATAGTAGTGGGCATCTCTTCCACAGGGTTTGGGCCCTGGGGTAGTTGATCAGTGGGTTGCGCCACGGAAGGAGCATCCTCGGAGGGTTCTGTGGATTTAGCATTTGTGAGCCTCCTTAGCTTCCTTTTCGGCTTCTCAGCAACAACTAGTGTCTTGCTGTGAGATCTCTTTCGTTTCTTTGAAGATTCAACACTCTGGGACTTCGAAGAAACGTCCCTTGGATCTTCAGATAGTGGCAAGTTCCGGATAAAAGGCCTGTCTGCGATCAGAATGCTTTGATTGAAGGCAGTGGGCCTGACTCCTCCTAAGAATATCCGCGAACTAATCTTCTTTGCATCTGCGGATTGTGGAAGTCCGCACTTCGTCAAAATGTGGTTTAAGAATAAACCAAACTATTTCTTCTGAGTAGCAGGTTTGGAGACCTCTTCCTGCAAGTGTTTCAGAATAATCTGACACCAATTGACCTTTTCACAGGTCATAATTGCTACCATCATCCTAAATCTAAGATTTGTGCACATCTCAAATGCACCTGTGCAATCTCGATGATACGGAAACAAAAATCATGCAAATAAACAAACGGTAAGCAAAAAAATTTCTTATGGCATGTGGTGTGAACCACTTCCACCGTTGCCAAACCGGTGAACAAGCCATAGTATTGAGTCAGTAGCTCTTGAGATCCAAAGGTCTCAAGCTCTTCCATGGCCAGGCCATCAGAGGGTAGCCTGAAGATGTTTTTGAGTAGCTCTTGGTCAATGAGGATCTCCACTCCGCGAATGACTATTGTGATATCAGCAACATGTCCTCCTAGAGCCAGAGGCAAAAAACGAACCACGGCGTTGAGGTAGAACTCCTCAACAAGATGAACGTCATAATTTTCGGCGGTGTGGCTCCCAAGGCGGTAGAGTCCTTGTTGATGGATTCCAGTGATGACGACCTCCATCGTATCGACGTCATCAGTTTCAGCATGAATGCGTTCCATCACGACAGATCTGGAGAAGATCCATCCATCGATGAAGTTCAGAGATTTCTTGAGGGCGGTAGAAGATGTTTGAGTGGATGCCATTGTTGATTCTCAAGAAAAGATGAAAAAGATTCAAGAAAAATAAGTAGTAAACACAGAAAAACTTGTAGGCTGAATTTCTTGAGTGCTCTTAAAATATGCAGAAGGCGTAAAGAGTCTCAAATGGTATTTGCAGTCCTTTTATAGTGGGCGGTGAAGAAGGGTTTTCAGAGAACGAATGGTCAGATTTAAGGGATAGGAACCGGAGTTTGAAATGAACGGTCATGATGGACTAAGTGTAACTGGTACACTTATACATTGAATTTTAAAATAGGAGCGGTCCCACTTCTGATATTTGTTGTTACCCTTAATGCCTGAAACGGCAGTATTAAATATTAAACAATTTAAAAACATCGCGGCTTTTGAGATTTGATTGTCCAGATGTCGTGTAAGGCATTTAATGTAAACGACGTTTGATATGAAAACAGGGCACGTGGACAAAAGTTATTTTTAAAATGAAATATTATAATATATATATATATATAATGAATCGAATTCCCATAGTATGTGCTGTATCCGCGACGATACAGCGTTCCCCCTTAAAAGGTACATATAGGTTTCAATTCCATACAGCAACTTTTGGATTAATGCTGTATTCATGGGTCATACTGTATTCCCCCTTAATTATTGCACACGTCAGCTGTAGGATGATTCATATTGCTTTGTTCCCTATAGTGATGTATTGAAGGTTCTGAGTGTACAGATAATTAATGGTGGATACTGTATTCTTGGGTCTTACAGCATTCCCCCTCAATTGTTGAGTAAAAACAGTAATTACTTACAGGGAGTCAGGCTGTAGCAATCCCAATTCTTGTCGAAGCATGTTGAATCTTGCTGTGTCGAGAGGCTTGGTGAAGATGTCGGCCAACTGAATATCTGTATGAACCTTTTCGATCCGAACATCCTTGTTCTCGACATGATTCCTTATGAAATGATGCTTCATGTTGATATGCTTAGTGCGCGAGTGCAATACAGGGTTGTGCGTTATAGCAATTGCACTCGTGCTATCACACATGATTGACGTTTCCTTGGCTTCAATCCCATAATCTGACAATTGTTGCTGCATCCAAAGGATCTGCATACAGCAACTACCAGCAGCGTAGTATTCTGATTCAGCCGTGGAAAGTGAGTTTACCAATTGCTTCTTACTGAACCAAGAGACAAGTATAGGTCCAAGAAAGTGACAAGTTCCACTTGTACTCTTCCTATCTAGCTTGCAGCCTCCGAGATCCGAGTCGCTGTATCCAACTAAATCGAATCCGCCTCCTTTAGGACACCACAGTCCTACATCAACTGTTCCTTTAATATACTTCGGGATTCGTTTAGCTGTATTGAAGTGTGATTCTTTGGGTGCTACTTGATATCTCGCACACACTCCTACAGCAAACTGGATATTGGGCCTGCTAGCCGTTAGGTACAAGAGAGAGCCAACAAGCTTCCTATAGAGTGATTGGTCAACCGACTTTCCGGCTTCATCAGCACTAATTTGCACGGAAGTGCTCATGGGGGTTGACGATGATTTGGAAGTGTTCATTCCAAATTTGTTGAGAAGCTCCTTGCTGTATTTTTCCTGGTTGATGAAAATTCCTGTAGGCAACTGCTTTACCTGCAAACCTAGGAAATAACTAAGTTCTCCCATCGTACTCATTTCAAATTTACTTTGCATGAGATGAGAGAACCTTTGACATAAAGCAAGGTTAGTTGAACCAAATATAATGTCATCTACATAGATTTGAACCATTAGAAGGTCATCACCTTCCTGTATTTTGAACAAGGTTTTGTCCACAGCACCTTTCTCAAATCCATTATCGGTTAGATACTGGGACAGGGTCTCATACCATGCTCTAGGGGCTTGCTTAAGTCCATACAGTGCTTTCTTCAGCCTGTATACTAGATCGATCCCATCTGTGTTGGCAAACCCTGGTGGTTGTTCAACATAAACTTCTTCGGCAAGGTCTCCATTTAGGAATGCACTTTTGACGTCCATTTGGTATACAACGAAGCTCTTATGGGCGGCAAAGGCTAAAAATATCCTAATGGCTTCTAGTCTGGCTACAGGGGCAAAAGTTTCATCGTAGTCTATGTCTTCTTCCTGTCTATAGCCTTGTGCGACTAGTCTGGATTTATTCTTTATGATCAGTACATTTCGATCCTTCTTGTTTCTAAATACCCATTTGGTTCCTATAACCGATTGATGCGTAGGTCTGGGTACAACATACCATACATTATTTCTTTCGAAACCGTTAAGCTCTTCTTCCATAGATGTTATCCAATGAGAATTATTAAGAGCTTCTATGGTAGAAACAGGTTCGGACTGGGCTAAGAATATAGCAATAGTTCACATATTGAGTCTTCTAAGCTCGGATTGAGATTTCCATTCAGAAAATGGTGATATCTCAGTATCTAGTTCTTCTTGTGCACATAGTACATTTCCTTGTGTACTCTGTATTCTCCTTCGGGTAGAAACACCAGCATTTATGTTTCCAATGATCAGCTCTTGCGGGTGATCTCTCAACCATCTTCGGTCGGGTTCTAATTTAGGGTCCCGTACTGTATCGAGAGTTGCTGTAGTTTCAGCTTCAGCTTGTACAGCATCCACTTCATATACGTCGATTCCTACAGCTGCGGGGTTGATTTCTAGGTCAACAACAGGTTCTATGGGAGTTGGAGGATCTAAGATGGAAAGTTGTTGGATGTTCTAAGTAACAACTTCTACTCCTGTAGGGTCATGGTGAGGTACGTCGAACACTACATGAACTGATTCCTCGATTGTCAGCTTCCTCTTATTAAAGATCCTGAAAGCTTTGCTGACGGAGGAATATCCTACAAAAATTCCTTCATCTGACTTCTCATCAAAGGTTCTAAGTTGATCCTTCCCATTATTCAACACATAGCACCTGCATCCAAAAATGTGAAAATACGAAACTAATGGAGTTTTTTTGTTCCATACCTCGTATGCTGTTTTGTTGTGGTGTTTGTTGACGATACAGCGATTTTGAGTGTAGCATGATGTATTGGTTGCTTCACCCCAGAAACGCTATGGCAACTTGCTTGCGACAGTCATTGTCCTTGTCGCTTCTTTCAGCGTTCTATTCTTTCGCTTGGCAACACCATTTTGTTGAGGTGTACGGGCAGCTGAGTATTCGTGTTGTATCCCATTCTCCGAACAGTATTGCTCTATAAAGCGATTAGTAAATTCTGTACCTCTATCGGAAAGAATGGACACGATACTCGATCCCTTTTCATTTTGAAGCTTTCTCGGGAGCTCGGGCAGTTTTGATGTTGTTTCCTTCTTCTTGCTTAGGAAAATTGTCCAAGCATACTTGGAGTAATCATCAACAACAACAAGACAGTATTTCTTACCTCCCAAACTTACCGGGTCTACAGGACCATAAAGATCCATGTGTAGCATCTCCAACACTCTGTGGGTTGAAAGGTAGGATTTGCTCTTCATGGTGGACTTGATTTGCTTGCCTTTTTGACATGGTCCACAGACACTGTCTTTTTAGAATGATACATTCGGAAATCCTCTAACCAGTCCCTGTCTTGAGAGCTTGTTGATCATCTTGAAGTTGACGTGTGACATCCTCTTGTGCCATATCCAGCTTAGATCTGCAGTGCCTTTGGCAACTAAACAAGGAATAGTGGAGCTCGTAGGCATCCAATCAGCAATATACATATTACCTGATCTGCTTCCTGTGAGAACAACTTCTTTGGTCAGGATGTTCTTGACTCTACAGTGATCTATATAGAATTTCACCGAGAACTGTTTGTCACAGAACTGGTTAATACTAAGTAGATTATACTGTAAGCCTTCAACATGAGCTACATCAGTGACTTTGAATTTTCCGACAAGAAGGTTTCCTTTTTCTCTTGTTCTTCCTTTAGATTTATCACCGAAGTGCACTTTTGGAACGCGGCCTTCTACGAAATCTGATAGCTTGCTTCTATCTCCCGTCATGTGCCGGGAGCATCCGCTGTCGAAGTACCATATGTCCTTCTCCAAAATGTCATGTAGCACATAAATTATATAGATTTAGGTCCCCTTTGATTGTTGGGTCCGTGAGTGTTAGTGCCTTTAGGTACCCAAACTTTCCTGACAGCAATAGGTTTACTGTAGGTAACATTTGGTACAGACTTGCGGTATCTACATGGGCATGTACGTAGTTACTGTATCCATGATAATCATTATGTATTTAAAAATCAGGGTTATTATTATTAATCCAGTACATATGCCGTCTCGGAGGTGGAGCCATTTTCTTTGGCCTTACAACTTGCCTTCTGGGTCTCCAGTTGGATTCCCAACGCTGTTGTTGATACTATGCGGACATTTGATGTCTCGATGAATGACGAGGCTCCTGTATCCAATACCTAGGCGTGTTGTACTGAAAGTACTGCCGTGCGGGCCTTTGGTATTTGGATACAGCCTTCTTTCTGAACGGCTGTTGGCGCTGTTGATATGCTCGGGGAGCATGCTGTTGCGTGCGCCTTACAGGTTGGAACGGATAATGATTCTGATGTCTTGAATAGGATTGCGGAGGCGTAATGGCAGCCTTTGCTTTTCGCGGTGCAGCAGGTTCCTTCACAGGACTAGGAGTATCTTCCGATACAGGAATGTGTTCTACACTCTTGACGAACACAGTACTAGTTTTCCCTTTGTTGGAAAATGAGATGTATCCTAAGCCACTTTTATCATGAGCATGTTGCCCAGTGCTTAGAATTTCTTCCATTCGTTTGGATGATTCCTCGAAAGATTTCAGAATGGTCTCAAGTTCACTTTCTCGTTTCTCGAGAGTATTAAATTTAGCTTGAAGTAGAACAAAATCATTTGTCTTGCTTCCATTTTGAGACTTAGTCTCACTTAGTTCATGAGCAAGTTGATGATTGCTCTCCACGAGTTTTTCATGCTCGACCTTGCTGTTTTCACAATCAATAGACATATTTTCATAATTTATTTTTAGCAAGTCGTTTTCTTCTTTCAGCTCTATGTTGGAGAGTTGAAGCTGAATGTTTTCATTTTTCAAAGTCTCGTGGGCATTTTGAATATTTTTAAATTCATTCATCATGTTTTCGAAAGTATGCGATGCATTTACTGGAATAGCTGAGGTTGAGCTTACCTCATCATCGCTATCTTCTTCTTCCGGAATGTCCTTTGCCATAAAGCACATGTATGCCTTATCTTCGAACTCATCGTCAGATGAATCACTTTCAGTGACTACCTGAACACATTCTTCGGATTTGGATGGTGTGGGGGAGGCTTCTGATTCTCCTATCAGTGCCTTGAGCTTGTTTTTACAAGCACGTCTTCGTTCATCCCTCTCTTGTTGCCCGGCTTCTGGAAACCTTTGAACTTTGGGATGAGGACATTTGTTTGCATAATGCCCTAGTTTCCTGCAATTATAGCATAGGTTAGCGGCACCAGAGGATGTTTCAGTACTTACCTTGTGAACAGGCTTGGGCATGTAGGGAGTCTTTCCAGACTGTTTGATGAACTTTTTGAATTTGTGCATGAGGAGCGCCATTTCATCTTGTGACAGGACATCGTCGTCACTGTCCGCATTTTTGAAATTTGGCTTTGATGGGTTGGGCATGCTGTGTCGATGGTTAGATACAGCGGCTAAGGCTGTAGTCCTAGCTGGGGATTCTTTAGCTTTCTCTCTCCTGTCTATATCATACTCGAAAGCTTTGAGGTCAGAAAAGAGATCAAAGGTAGATATTCCACTAAGGTTACACGACACACGCATAGCTGTGGTCTTAATGTCCCATCGGGCAGGGAGAGATCTGAAAATCTTTAAGTTTTTCTCCCTTTGAGTATAAATTTTGCCCAAAGCTTCAAGTTCACCAACAATTCCAGTGAATCTGAGGTCAAGTTCCTCAATTGTTTCAGTTGGTTTCATTTCAAAGGTTTCAAATTGCTGAGTTAATTTTGAAATTTTATTTTCTTTGGAGAGCTCAGTTCCCTCACAAATTAACTTGAGTTTATCCCAGATATCCTTGTCGCTTTCTGACTCTTTACCTTCGAGAATGTGCCTTTGTCGAGAGTGACAAACAACGCATTCTTCGCAACATTGTCGAGGTTGGCGCGCTTTCTTTCATCCGTGGTCCATTGTTCGCGCTCCTTCTCGAGCATCTCAGCATGGGCTTGGCCTTCAATCCTCACGGCCATGTTTACCTTCATGATCTTAATGGGGCCATCCTGTATAACAAAAATCATCTCTTCGTGCATTGCTGCAAGATGAGCCTCCATCCTGATTCTCCAATCATCAAACTCGTTAATAGAGAACATAGGTACTTTGTTGATCATTGATGTATCCATATGAGAATGTAGGAATGAAAAAGACTCTTTTATAAAATAAGTGATTTTGGATCTGATTCGGTTAAAAATACGACTGATTCTTTTTAGAATCAACCTCTCTAATATCACTTGTTGGCCACTAAGTATACTGGATACAGCTTGGAAATTGTTTTAAACAACAAGCTGTACTGTTTTAAATCTGAGTGCATAGCGGAAGTCTTAAATACAGTAAGTTGTTGTGGATACAGCAACTCAATGTGCAGTGTATACTTAAATAATCACAGTTAAATAAAACAATAAAAGCAGAAGGTAAATAACACAGTATTTAAGTGGTTCGAGGTAAAGCCCTCTACGTCCACTAGTCCTCCAAACAGGAGTAAAAATTTTATTATAATTACTGCGTACACAACTACGTAATTATAACAACACTTAATCAATATATCATTCACACAGATTGATATAAAGATCTTAGCTTTCAACCGTTCACACAGATTGGTTTGAGCTAACACTTTGACTGGCTTCTTCACACACAGTTCTGAAGCTTCGTCTTCTTCAATGCAAGTCCTTCACACACAGTTCAGGAGAAGCAAAGATTCCTCAGTCCACACAGGGCTGATAAGAGTTTGTTCAAAGATAGAATAGGGTTGAACAACAGTTATGACTTTCTGGGCTATAAGTTGATGATGTGTTGTTCAAGGTTTTGAGCACTGTATATCTCTTATATCTGAATAGCAGAAAGCTTGGGGAGATATGTTTTGCTCTGAATATTTCTAGTAAGCTTGATCGGTTGTAAGTCGTTCAGTCGTTCAGTAGTTTTTCAGTTGTTGATCAGTTGTGGATGATCTTCAAACTCTGGAGATATATATAGCCATCTGAAATATATTCGTTTGAAATCTATCAGTTGAGGCAAGATTCTGCGACAACTAATATTGACTGAGATCCGGATATTGCGGGATTTTGAAGATCTTCTGACTTACAGTATTTAAATACTTTATCCTTTAGTATTTAAATACTTCTTTATCAACGGGACTGGACTTTTAGCGAATACTGAAGATTTCTTTCTGTCCTGTTGAGAGTTGTATGGAAGGTATCACTTTATTGATATTCGAGACAGTTTCCATACTTTGGCTTTGCGGGACTCTTTGTTGTATGATCAATATACTGTATTGTAGGGACTGCGAGAAGTCTTCGATACAGGTTTGATACTTGATCAGGTTTTCGATACAGCTAGAGGCGGTATTCAGGATTTGGCATATTGTCAAAACATACTGACAATACAATCGATACAGGGCAGCATCTATACAGGGTTTTGTTATCCCAACACGTACGGTGGACCGACGACTGGGCTGAACGAGTGGTCCTGGTTCAGACGAGCTTCCTGGTGATGCCAAAAAATTAACTTGCCATTTATGGTGATAAAATTATTTTGTATTAGTCCACGTGTAGAATTTATGAAATAACTATGAGAACATAGGCACATTATTGGTTGATCGGAAGGACATGAAGTTCCTAGTCAGCCACGTTCATTGCTTGAGATTATTCCGAGGGCATCATCACCCTTGGTGGGAGCTTGACATATTGATAATCTATTTTTCGAAAAACTCATTTGTATTAATTATTCATTACTATTGTGCTGACATTGTATTTTTTTTAACATTCCCATTGTTGACTATATGAAATACGTCAGTCGACAAGAAGAATGTACATTGGTTGCAATATGTATGGAGCTCGCGCATAATGTAATCACCATGCACGATCCCCTCACCCAGGATGACCAATCATTGATTGATTTAAGGACGAATCAATCATTGTGTATAAGATGATTTATTCCTATAGTTCTACGACATGCTGGCTTCTACCAGGGCCGCCCTGATATCATCCCAATTGCTGAGTAAAATCTTGGCACAATGAGAATGGATTTACACTACATACAAGGGGACTCGACTTCTTGTGGTGCATTTGTGATTTGGAATTTGGAGTCTATCGTTCAGAAATCCATCTCTCACGGGAAGACTGAGATGGATATACATCATTTAGGATATACATGGCACGAGGTATCTGGAGGTTTAGCGACAGAGATAGTGTAGACTTGGGCACATCTAGATTTTTGTAGGGTAGGAGGAGGATGAGTATGAATTTTTCAATATTAATATAAAATATAATAATTAAAATTACAATTACTTATTATGGTGTTCGATATAATAAACACACGGTATAAATACTTCAGTTGTAAATAAACATACAATAGTAAATATTAAAAATACAAGTACTTACTCTGGTATTCGATATAATAAACACACAATGAAAATAATTCAATTGTAAATAAACACACAATAGTCAATATTAAAAATACAACTAGTTATTCTGGTGTGTCCGATATAATAAACACACAATGTAGATACTTCTTCAATTGTATATAGACACACAATAGTAAATGTTAAAAGTACAACTACTTATTCTGGTGCTTGATATAATAAACACAATTGTAAATAAACATGATAGGTCGAAAATAGTGTGCAAATATTATTGTTAATTATTGGGTTTTAATGAATTTTATATTGGAACACTGGGTTATTTTCTACCTATTTATATTTTGGATGCAATTTACTTCACTTGGCAATTTGTTGTTTAATTTAGGTGTTTGGTGGAGTTTTTAAACTTAAGGAATAATTTGGGCCATCAAACGGACCAAGCCAATGTGATTTGGGCTTTAATGAAGAAACTGCCACACACACTGAGTGACCCAGTGTCGGCTCTGACCCAAAAATCCTCTTACTTGAGGCCCAAAAAATGACTCAAATCCATCCCGATTGGTTCCATAAGGTGAAAATCGGCTCCCTAAGCTGGAGAAAGGAATTTTAATTGACTTGTAAGGAAAGACTCCAAAAGAATAAAAACTCAAGAAGGATAAGAAGAAAGGAGATCTAATTAAAGAAGGAAACTAAGAGATAAGGGAGTATTAACAAAGAAAGGATTGAGATTATTTTTCTGGAGAAGAGAACACACGCTGAAACACGAGAGGGGGCAGAAACATGGCTGGGAAACAGACAAAGAAGAAGGCTATCGAGCTTATTTTCCGATGAGGAAGAGAGAAGAATTCTACTTTCTTTTCTTATGCATATTATAAATTACTATTTGTCTTCTAAAGCCAACATGTCTGGCTAATCTTCTCATTCTAGTTCTTAGGGAAGTTTGAAACCGTATTTGAATTATTCATGTTTTAATCTCGTAGCGTATTCTTAACTCGAATTCTCTTGAATTACTTTTGTGTTATTGAATTAATTATTATGCCATATAATTTCTTGATTTGGTTTGGCCAACTAGATTAGGAGTTTTATGTCTCATGCTAGGAATTGAATTGTAATCCGTAATTGTTGCAATTTTAATTTCACAAGTAGCAACAATTAAATTTTTTCAATTGAGTAACACAAAGTTGAGATCCCTTAAGTCGAGCTTATGAACCTAATATCTTGTCTATTTCATTATTTTGGTTTTTAATGCATCTAGCGAGCGAGATTTGAAGAGCTTATTTTGAATTCATCGCCTAGATAGGTTTAATTAAAGAGCTTGTTTTAATTAAATAAACTTAAGAAATAATTTGGGTCAACAGAGCTTGTTTTTGGCTTCGGGATAAGAGTTCATGAGATTAGAGAAGAGATAAGCACTGCATTAAAGCTTGAATTAATTCAAAATTGTGGATAACGGAACTAAGAACTAGATTATTCCTTAATTGATATTTTCGAATTTTATTTCCTTTGTTTATTTTGATTTAATTTATTTTACGCAAATTATTTGTTAGTAAAAATCAGTAAACTAAATCCCCCCTCGTTTTATTTTATTTTAATTGCTAAAAGTATTTAACTCTTAAAAAGCATAATTGATTTACCGTTCCCCGTGGGATCGACTCTTACTTGCTGATACTACTAGTAGAAGTAAGCTGAGGAAAATAAAAAATAACTAATTTTAACGCATCACGACAGCGCGGTCAAAATTCTGGCGCCCTTGCCGGGGAACGGTGTTAAATTAATTTTACTTATTTTAGGTTAAAAACTTTTTGCAATTTCGACACCGGGTCACCCAGTGTCAGTTCTAAAAATTCATAATAATTGCCAGTTGTGCACTAATCCGCTTTGTTTAAGTTTTGCATGATTACAAGGTCACGTGGAGATAGAAACTTGCAGTATTTTCCACAAATTACCAAACGAGATCGAGTTTTCATGCGAAGAACAAAAGAAAATAGAGAAGCGAAGGCCATCATCTCGAACATGGCCGCCAATTCACAACAATTTTGTTGCCGTGACAATCCCGTGAAAATGGTGAAGGAGGTACATGACTCGTCTATTGAGGCTATCTAACCGAATTAACCTCCTTTGTCAGAAAACTTTCTGTAGGTAATAGCACGCCACTTGTACCCTACTGCCTTTGCAAAACTATGGAGCATACAATGGAGAATTGTCGAATTTTGCTTGATGAAATCGAGGTGCACGCCAATGAGGTTGGAACCGATAATTCTTATGGGAGGAAGAACGACCTATACTCAAACATATATAACCCAGGATGTAGGGATCACCCTAACCTTCGATGGAAAAACCAGCAAGAAGCGCCTCCACAAAATAAGGGACAAGTCTACAAGCAACCCGCCGAAAATTCAACGCAATATTTGGAGGAGATGATGAAGACCCTAATGGCAAACACTATGCAACTACAGCAGGGCATGAATAAGTTCCATCAAGGCATGAATCAGTTCCAACATGACACTAAGTCGAGTATCAAAATTCTCGAAAACCAAGTGAGTCAACTGGCCACCACCGTGAGCCGTTTGGAGAGCCAAAATAGTGGGAAATTGCCATCCCAACCTGAGCTGAACCCAAGGAACATGAGTGTTGTAACTTTAAGGAGTGGGAAGCAGCTTTAGGAGCCTAAGAAGCCTAAGCAAGTGGTGGAAGCTGAAAACGGGGAGGAAAAACCCACTGAACAGATCGGCACTGGGATACACAGTGCTGAATCGGCACCCAGTGCTAAACTGCCGGACAACAAAGTAATAATATCTAATTCTTCTCAGATAGGCGCTGCGAGCGTACCTTTTCCTTACAGGATAAAGAAGGCTCCAATGGACAACAGGGAAAATCAAGATTTAGATGTGTCTCATAAAGTGGAAATCCATATACCATCCAGCGATGCAATTAAGCGAATTTTGAGTGACGAGGTTGAAGAAGTACTCTTGATTGACGAGATCAATAATACATATATGCTCTATGAGATCATACCAAGACTGAACTATTCTCTATTGCATGGTTCCTATATATTTAGAAAGAGTATGAGTGTAATTAGAATTCCTTGCACTAATGGGTTGAAGTGGTGCAAACGAACAAAAATAATGGTGTATGTACTTGCTTTAAGACCTATACCAAAACCTCCTTGGTGCATTCGTTAAAAAAGGAAGTTCTAGTCGAGCCAACGACTTAAAATAAAGGCGCTAGCTCGGAGGCAACCCAGTGTTCATTTATTTTTATTTTTAGTTGTAGAACCAAATAAATTTTCGTTTTTTCTTTTTTTTGTTTTTTCGTAGGTAACAGAGGGTCTTAGATATGGTTGGTCAACAACAATGGACTTTGAATCAAGTTTGGGGAGGTCAACTGTTGTGCAGAAAAATGACACTGGGCGACCTAGTGCTGCAAATCTGTCCCAATGTGAGAATTTACAAGAAAGCCTACTTTCTCTCCAAGACTAACACACTGCACTAGCCCGGTGAACTCTTTCCTTTACCGTACTTGATTTGCGCCTTAATTTTTTTAATACTTTTTTGTGTTGTTGCTAAATCATTTTCCCCGCACTTTGATTTTAACTTGTAATAATTGTCCTTTAGTTAACTGTGAATAGTTGGTGAAAAGCATAATAGTATTTAATATCATTTGCTCGTTCTGAATTTTTAGTTGGAATTAGCTCAATATGTGGTTCATAGATTTTGCCTTTCTGTGAAAATTGTTTGGTTTTGTATTAGCTTTTAATGGGATATTTATGTGAATTAGAAACATGAAAATTGCAAAACTATTAGAAAAGTCAGGAAGGAAAAGTATTATTAAAATTTCACTTGTGATTTATACTTGGTTGTATATCTCTTCTTAAAATTATGTTGGTCATTGAAATTTTGTGGCTTACCGCATGCATTATCGTCCTGAATGGAGGCTAGTTGAAAAAAAGAGAGAGGTGTTGAGCAGCAACAGCTGCCCAATTTTGGGGGTCCTAAAATATTGTGAAAAAAGTAACAACGAAAAATAAAGGATTAACCCATTTTTAGTGCGTACCTATCATCTCAGACGAAAGAAAGAGTGTTGGTAAAAAGAGCTACACGTTAGCAAATAACAGTGTGAAAGCTATCACCTTAAAAAAAGGGGTAAAAAGTGTTGATTTACACGTTAGCAAATAACGATGTGAAAGCTATCACCTACGAAATATGATAAAGCTCGTGGATAGTACGTTCGCGTAAGTTCCTATCAATAAACAACCAATTGAAGTAATAAGTTTGGGGAGATGATTAAAATCTTTATCATAAATTGGAAATTTTTTACCATACTTCTCTTCTTGGAACTATTTGATAGGATTGCGTTTTTATGTGTGATAATTCTATGTAACTTTCATTAATTGCCTATGCAAAGCGTATTTTTAATTATGCAGAAGAGGCGTTTATTACACCACTGTTTGAGTTAATGAAGGTTGAATATTTCAAGGCGTGCAAATCATATTACTACTTTTGTTATCGCTTCGATCCAACTCATTCTAAATTGCTTGAGGACAAACATTGTTATAAGATTGGGGAGATTTGATAGGTCGGAAATAGTGTGCAAATATTATTGTTAATTATTTGGTTTTAATGAATTTTATGTTGGCACACTAGGTTATTTTCTACCTATTTATATTTTGGATGCAATTTACTTCACTTGGCAATTTGTTGTTTAATTTAGGTGTTTTGTGGAGTTTTTAAGCTTAAGGAATAATTTGGGCCATCAAACGGACCAAGCCAATGTGATTTGGGCTTTAATAAAGAAACTGCCGCCCACACTGAGTGACCCAGTGCCAGCCCTGACCCGAAAATTCTCTTACTTGGGGCCCAAGAAATGACTCAAATCCATCCCAGTTGGTTCCATAAGGTAAAAATCGGTCCCCTAGGCTGGAGAAAGGAATTTTAATTGACTTGGAAGGAAAGGCTCCAAAAGAATAAAAACTCAAGAAGGATAAGAAGGAAGGAGATCTAATTAAAGAAAGAAACTAAGAGATAAGGGAGTATTAACAAAGGAAGGGCTGAGATTATTTTTCTGGAGAAGAGAACACACGCTGAAATACGAGAGGGGGCAGAAACACGGCTGAGAGACAGACAAAGAAGAAGGCTACCGAGCTTATTTTCCGACGAGGAAGAGAGAAGAATTCTACTTTTTTTCTTATGCATCTTATAAATTACTATTTGTCTTCTAAAGCCAACATGTCTGGTTAATCTTCTCATTCTAGTTCTTAGGAAGTTTGAAACCGTATTTGAATTATTCATATTTTAATCCCGTGGCGTATTCTTAACTCGAATTCTCTTGAATTACTTTTGTGTTATTGAATTCATTATAATGCCATATAATTTCTTGATTTGGTTTGGCCAACTAGAGGGAGTTTTATGTCTCATGCTAGGAATTGAATTGTAATCCGTAATTATTGCAATTTTAATTTCACAAGTAGCAACAATTGAATTTTCTCAATTGAGTAACACAAAATCGAGATCCCTTAAGTCGAGCTTATGAACTTAATATCTTGCCTATTTTATTATTTTGGTTTTTAATGCATCTAGCGAGCGAGATTTGAAGAGCTTGTTTTGAATCCATCGCCTAGATAGGTTTAATTAAAGAACTTGTTTTAATTAAATAAACTTAAAAAATAATTGCGGTAAACAGAGCTTGTTGTTGGCTTCGGAATAGGAGCTCATGAGATTAGAGAAGAGATAAGCGCTGCATTAAAGCTTGAATTAATTCGAAACGGTGGATAACGGAACTAAGAACTAGATTATTTCTTAATTGATATTTTCGAATTTTATTTCCTTTGTTTATTTTGATTTAATTTATTTTACGCAAATTATTTGTTAGTAAAAATCAGTAAACTAAATCCCCCCTCGTTTTGTTTTATTTTAATTGCTAAAAGTATTTAACTCTTAAAAAGCATAATTGATTTACCGTTCTCCGTGGGATCGACCCTTACGTGTCGATACTACTAGTAGAAGTAAGTTGAGAAAAAATAAAAAAAATAACTAATTTTGACGCATCACGACAGTGCGGTCAAAACACATAATAGTAAATATTAAAAACACAACTTCTTGTTATGGTGTTCGATATAATAAATACACAAGGGAAGTACTTCAATTGTAAATAAACATAATGCAATACAATATTAAAAATACATCTAACACAAATACAGTTACTTCTATATTGGGGCCCGTTTTTAGGTTGAAATGATGGTTGGTTGGATAATTTGGAGCAGTTTGGTCATGAGATTGGCATATATCGTATTTGCCACGTCATTTTTTAGACACAATTGGTTTTGTTGTTTGATTCTCAAAGAGCTGGGGAATAGCTGCAGTGTAAGTTTTTTAATTGTGTCATGTACCTCCACAATTAAGACATGTTTGGAATTTAAGAGTATGAGTGGAGGACTCTACGCTTGATGCGTATCTCCTTTCTTTGGGTCTTGCTTGTCTTGGATTGTCTGGTGCCTCACAAACTTTCATCTTTTTCGTTCACTGAGATGAGATACTGGAATCACCGACCATTCCCTACATTTGATTAAGTGTTGACACTTTGTAGTAAATCATATATGTATATGCACAATTTGGTCGTGCTTGAGGTATCTTATAATTGAGGTGGCATGCTTACACGAGATAATATCATATTGTATCTACATAAAAATGCATTTTTGCTTCTCAAGTCCACAACATAATGTTTCCTGCTACAAGTCACCTTGAACACACCTCATCACAAGGAATATAACATTCATGTTAGATCTACCTTCAACTGCTTTTATCAATGTTTCGTAAGCATGGTTGTTCCCATCTTTTCTAATAACAACAAACAATATTCCTTGCTAATTACCCTGATAATGATTAATCTAGCATAACGAAATCAGGTTACTGAAGCTCACGAAGTATAAAATATATATTTGAATTTTTCAATATTATTATCAACCATGTAATCAGTTATGGTATCGTGATTCGTCTACCTTCAACATATGCAAGGACGAGGGAATCATTCTGCAAGAATCTTGATGGTCTCCATATACAACCAAAATAACATGGTTACAAAGCTCAATACCAAACCATGCTCAATACCAAACCGCAAATAAGGTACTCGAATTTAGTCTCCTGACCTTTCCCACGATCTACTATGTGTATAAATATATTTTATTTTAAGAAGATTATATTTTTGAAGATCATCATCTATTATTTGTTTTTTATAGGGTAAGGTACATATTTAATATATTTTATAAAAGAATTACAAAAATCTTATAAAATTAAAATAATTACAAGAACAACAATTTGTGTTGGTATTCAAATATAATATTCAGGTAACCAAACTACTACTTGCAAGTATTCAATTATATTTTACTTCACTAGATGATGGACATTAAATACTCAAATGACTGGTATCAAAATGCAATACTTCAAGTAAACAAACCAGCAATTGCAAGTTTCAAATACGTCAGTTTTGTAATAATTTTTTTTATGTTGACTTTGTATAATAATTTATAAATACTGTATGGATATACAAAGAATCCTTTTTTATATAGTGGATTATAGTTTCCAAACGTGTTAACAAATGAAATACATTAATTTATCATGATACTTCAGCCGAAGTTCATAAGAAACCAATTAAAAATGTTACAAAATTATAAAACATAGGGGATCCTTGTTGTCCAGTTGCAATGTCAAAACTTTAGTTTTTTTTTTTTTTTGGATAATTTAGATTACGGTAGAACCTCTATAATTTAATACTCGATAAATTAATAACCTCGATAAAATTAATAATTTGTTCGGTTTCAACTTGGGATCAGTACAAAATTGGACCCCAATCGATAAAATAATAAAATAATAATTTTTTTGAAATCCCAATGTAAATATATTGGTCCCAGTGAAACTATAAATTAATAATTACTAAAATATTCCAAAATTCTAGAATTGTCTAGTAAAAAATGAATCTATAGTCACTTGTTTTTTTGTGAACTTCAAATCTATATTGAGTTCATCTTTAAATCTCCCAATTGCACTTAAGAGTTGAGGCACTGTATTCTCGTATTGCAACAAAAAGTTGTGAAGAGTTGTTGCCGCTTGCAATGCTTCTTTCCGAGTGACCGGTTACAAAGGTACTGAATCATCATCAACTTCATCATCAACCGAATTTTGAACGGTATCCGCGATAATTTCTTCAATGCTTTGAACCTCGTAACATTCATTATTTTCACCTTGATAATCCAACAACTCATTCACATCCATTTTGTGCCGATAATGCATTCTCGTAATCAAGTTCTCAAGCTCACAAATGTCTTCTCCAGAATTTACATCGTTTAAATCATTTGAGTCGGTTGGATTAGCCGAACGAATTTTACAGTGTCGAAAGCAATTTGCTATGGACTCTTGTTTCACATTTCTCCAAGCCGAGACGGCCAAGTTGATGGCATCTAAAACATTAATCTTTTCTGGGGAAGAAATGTCCAACTCATAACCTTCCAAAATCTTACGATAAAACCTTTTACGGTAGTACATTTTAAAGGCTCTAATTATCCCAGCATCACATGGCTGAATTTTTGAAGTCATGTTTGGCGGTAGAAAAAACAACTCGATGTTTTGCAACCCTTGAATATTTTTTGAATGATCTGGACAATTATCCACTACCTAGAGATTTTTTCGACTGTGCATTTGATCATCTAGCCAACGAACATATTCTTCGGAAAGTAACCCAATCATCCATGCTCTTTTGTTGGCACGGTATTCACAATCTAGGCTATTCAGGTATTTTTTCCGAAGAGGATAATTCAGGTATTCAGGTATTCAGGTATTCACAACCCAGTCATCATATGATCCATAGAGGAATTTTTTCCGAGCCATCCTCATTGCAACAGATAACAATTGTAAGTCTTTCCTTGTTCTGTTTCCTACCTTTAAGTTGTTTTGTTGCAAGTGAATGGTCAGCTTGTAACCTGTAAAACAAACCAGTTTCATCCATATTAAAAACATCTTTCATTGGAAATTGATTAATTTTTCCCCTTACAGACTTCAATTTATTCTCCATGTCATGTGTGTCGACTGAGCCACTTTCTCCGAATCGGCAATACGATTTGATACCATGCCTTAACTTGAATTTCTCAAGCCAACCCTGTGAAAGATTATGCTCAAAAGAATCATGTGGATATAAAAGCTTCAATGTCTCAACCGTCTTCTCTATGATTAACTCTCCTGTTATATTCACACGCTCTTGATGTTGGAGAAACCATTCATAAACAACTTTCTCCATGTCCAGATACTTGGCTGCCTTGTGATGCTTGGAAGTTCCATCTTTGTCAAAGTTAGTCGATAGGAACTCCGATGATCTCTTAAGAGTGTTTGATATTGTTCCTTGACTAACTTTCAAATCGTAAGTTTTGTCAACCCAATGCACCAAATCTTGTTGAGTGCATCCTTGGTGATCTCTCTGATACTCGCAGAATAGTTTTCGTTGTTGATTGGTCATCGTTGATTTTTTAACACCTTTTAGTTTAGAACCCATAGTTGATGTGATTTTAAAATTTATCATTAGACATTTTATAGTGATCAATCTAGATTTATGTACATTAAACTCGACAAGTTCATTAACGTGTGAATGTACATAGAAATTTTGAATAAATAGGTAAAGCGAACAGATATGGAAATTTTGAAGGTCGATGCATTAATTTGAGAGTTGCTCACGAATATAAGCCAACTCTTTAAATTAATAATTTGTTAATTTATCGATATAATAATATTTCGTTAAATTAATAAAATATCCCAATCCCAACATTATTAATTTATAGAGGTTTTACTATATACGGTGGGGAAGAAGGTCAAAGTTCAAGTTGGTCATCATCATTCACTTGTATCAGAAGTAGTAACGTTCAAAAAAGGAAAAGGAAGATAAATTGGTTAGATAAAAATGAAGACACCCACCCACCCACAAATATAACCTCAGACCATTCGCTAGACAGATAGCCCACAAAGAACTCAACAATGTTTCAAAAAAATTGCAGGAACCAACAAAACCAAGAATACGAATATCAGATTCATCATCCTACCCCCATCCACCTCACCCCACCCCCACCCACCCCACAAAAAAAACATAATCTACTAACTTGTGTTATGCTGATCCAAAATCAGAAAACCATTTCTCGTGCTTTTCGATATCGGCAGCTGAAACACTAGGTTGAACCTTAGCAATGGCTTCTAGAAAGTCGCACATGGCAATCGGATCATTTGAAATCTCGTCCTTCGACATGCTCTTGATCTCATCACGTGTTTTACCAGCTATCTTGCGCCTCATGCCGTTTAACGAAGCATCTCGACAAACATTTGTCAGATCATCTCCACTGTATCCTTCCGTGCTACGGGCAACTTCGTCAATATCCACGTCCGGGGCAACCTGATCGTATGTACAAAGTTTAAGTGAAAATATACCGAGTACTGATCACAGTAATGTTTGATAGTATGTCCCAATTAAAGGAAGTTTCTCAAATTATATTGTTTAAATTAAACCAAATTGTAGCAATCACACCAACTAAAATACGGCTAAATGGCAAATTCCACATCGTTTTTTGGATGACGTCAATGCTGGGGCAATTATACGCAGGTGTAAATTGTACAACGACATGGATTGAAACATCAAGAAAGGCTTGTAACTTGAAGCATAAAGGGATAATTTTGTTCGTAGACCAAACGTCAGGGAACTTATTAGTAATTACAAAGACTATATTTTTCTGATATCAGACGCAACAAAACCGAAGGGGCATCTAAAGTATTAGTTAACTGAACAATTGAAACTACTATAATCCAATGTAGCATCATTTATAAGTAAATTTCCTCTAGTTACCTCCACAGTTTTCAAATTTATCCGTATAAGCTCCTTACGACTCTCGAAATTAGGTAAAGGTATGTATATTCTTTTCTCCAGCCGCCTCCTGCACTCGCCGTGAATAAAAAAATTCAGATAAAAAAGAACACCCAAGTTAGAAATCAGAAAAAAAAAAAAGTGTATATAACCAATAAGGCCCAACCTCAGTGCCTCGTCTATATCCCAAGGGAAATTTGTAGCTGCTAAAACCATTACAATCTTGCGTGTACCATCTTCATTGGTCGAAGTAGCATTGACACCATCTACTTGAACTAGAAGCTCAGACTTCACCCTTCTCGACGATTCATGTTCTCCAGAAGCCCTAAGAAAATAAAAAATAGCTCGTACATAAAAGTCTAAATTAAATAATGCAAAAGACAAATACAAAAACTCCCCTTAGATTCAGTTTTATTTAATCACAAAGAAATTCAATCATCTTTTGAAACTACCCCCTTTGAGATTTGTATTTGTTTTACAAATTATTAGGTTGTGACAGGAAGGGCCTCCGGCGGAAAACTGTCATTTGGTTTTTTGCATGAATTATAGTGTCAACTAATTTTAGACAATTAATTGGCACTATAATATTCATGCCACCGACCCCAACTATGTAAGGATTAAGGTGCAGTTGATGATGAGGGCACAGTTTGTAAAATAAAAAATGTCAGGATTTTGTTTTAAAAAAATAGGAAACCTAAAGGTAATTATATCTAGGGCTGTTTACGAGCCGAGCGAGCCCGAGTACCTGAAGATCGAGCTTGACTCGACCGGCTCGATAACATTATCGAGTAAGAAAGCTCGCTCGACCTTAAAACGAGCCTAACGAGCCTAACAAGCCTATCGAGTCGAGCCGAGCCTAACAAGCCTATCGAGTCGAGCCGAGCCTAACGAGTTTAATGGAATTAGAAGAAAAATCTCATTTATCGAGTCCAACGACTCGAGCTCGAGCCAGCTCGTTAGTAAATTGAGTACCTAAAAAAAGAGCTGCAGCTCAGCTCATTTAACGTATAGTCAAGCCGAGCTGAGTCGAGCCAAGCTCTCGAGCAGCCCGATTCACATAACAACACTAATTATATCTATGCATAAAAAAAGACAAAATAGACTAATCACACCTCTCATTATCACGTGGGGAAAGACAACTTTTGTTACTATAAGTACTGACTAACAAAGACGAAAAACTTCTTACCCGCGAGAATTGCAAAGAGAGTCAATCTCATCTATGAATATCGTACTGGGAGCATGAGCTCGCGCGAGATCAAACAAGCACCGGACCATTCTTTCACTTTCTCCACGCCATTTGGAAGCCAATGTTGCAGAAGAAACATTAAAAAAAGTTGTCCCGCACTCAGTCGCGACAGCTTTAGCAAGCAGAGTCTTGCCAGTACCTGGCGGGCCAAACATGAGGACACCTTTCCACGGCCTCCGAATTCCCTACAAGTTTCCAGATGTTTTGAGTTTGTGAATATCAAAAGGCACCCTGCTATCATCAGGATAGCACTTAGTGGTCAGGAATGCTGCATCATTTAGTGACTTCAAGTGGAGATTTGCAGTAAATTGAGAAAGATTTCAGTTAAAATCTACTGTGGGCTCCAGTTGATGTTGGAGAACACCAAGACGTAGTAGAATCTTTCATCTTTAACTAATATCTTGTACCTGAAAATATTCAGGCATCCACAATGGAAGAACCACAGCTTCCTCTAGAAGTCTTTTGGCTTCACTTAGCCCAGCCACATCATCCCATCTAACACCAGGACTTGAGTCCAAGACATCCCTTTCAAGCATAGCTGCCAAGTCAGCATCGGGACCTTCATATTGCACTTTTTTGGGCTTCCCATCCTCAGCGTCACCATTCTTAAAAAAAGTCAGTCAAATCACAACCAATTTCAGATCCTCGAAAAAAATGTCAGAACCGTGAAGCATGATTTAGAATATCCTCTATTAGTACTATTAAGTTAAACATTTCACCAACTTATATGCGAGAATTATATAATGCTTTCTTAGAATGATATCAAGCATTCTTATGGATGTCAAATAGTGGTCAACTTTTTCAAATATTAATCTATCTTACGGCATTCAAGAGAGGGAAGGTTAATCAAAACTATGAACGAAAGCAGCAGTTTCAGCAGACCAGTTTACTAAGCAGACAAAACTTCATAAGATTCTAAAGATAAAAATGAAAATCTTCAAGAGATCTATTTTTTTGAAAAAGGACTCTGGCTGAAAATTTTAGAAGAAAATGTTCTGCAAATAAGGATTCTAGCAATCCAACATATGATAAGTATATGTGCAGAGCTCCCGAAAACCAATTTAGCTGCTAATATTTCGGTTGGAACCATACAATATATAATATTATATATATTGTGTATATATGTTATATGTTTACTTACTCAACTGGGAGCTTGAGAATAAACAACAAAGAACTAGTTCCCGTACAATAACATGTTATATAAATTAATCCACAAATCTTTGGAACAGAAAATATATTTTTACACAAAAACGTAAGTCAGAGGAAATTGTGAGTTCGAAACCCAAGGCTTTTTCAAAGCGAAGGTAAAAGAACCCTCTCTTTCTTCTGCCATTATAGTCTTGCCACTTACGGAAATTGCAAAGCAAGGAAATACATTATCATAACCGTCATAACCCAAACACAAAGTACAACATCAACACCTCTGTTGATAAAAATCCACGGCTCTTTCTGACATCAGCATTAAAATATTTCCTTTTTCTATCTAACTACAAATATTCATACTATTAATTTTCCGTTCAATAACCATAGAACACTCAAACAAGAAAGAAATACAGTTCAAAATCATATCCAATTGCTGCACTCAAAAAGAGAAAAGAAGATACTTAGTAAAAGTCAAACCTATTTCTTGCAATAGTCGGTCACCTAAATTACCAAGTATATCCACAATAACAACTAAAGCTTAAATCATTATAACTTACAACAGAATCCACTTTCCCTGGAGTAGATTTCCCAGTGCCTTTCTTTCCAGTAGTGGATGCTCGAACTCCAGTGTTGACCTTACTAGTAGCACCGGTCCTTCCTCCACGTGCAGTTGTTCTTGTCGACCCACCACGAGCCCAAGCTCCATCTTGTGGTGACTTTCTCATGCCCACTTGACCAGTTCTTGTAGGTCTCCTACCCGCATGATCCCGACTAGGCGGCCTCCACACATCAGGGTCATCCATTGGGGCGCCAGAAGACGTAGGGTATTCATCCAACGGTTGAAATACAAAAGATGATTTGGTCGAAATAGGAGGAGAGTTAGGTCGTCTACCAACAGGAACCTCCTTAAACGAATTTTTCTCGGCATCTAATTGCTTCACGACCTCTGTTTCTTCAGAAATAGCTTTCTTCACATTCATCCATTTACTACGAAGCAAAGGGTCATCAACCGTATTCAAATGCCTGTAATTATTTGAAATTGCAGGACATGAACTCAGCATGATAAATTGAAATGCTTTACAAACTAAGTTACGGAATAATTCGCCCGCAAGCCAGAAATAAAATCATAATTTTTTATTTTTTTATTAAAGATTAAGCCTTATCCGCCGTTCCCAGATTTCCTTCTGTTTTTTTTTTACATTTTCCCCGCTCATTTCTAATTTGACAGTCCAAGAGTTTATATTAAATATACAACCAATACTAATTAAGCTCCCGATTATCTTCAGATTCTCAATGAATACAAGACACAGTTACGGAAAACGAAAATTGGCAACGTAAAATGGCAAAAGGAAAAAAAAAAAAAAAGCAAAGAAAAATACTTGTTGATCTGAGCAATTGCGCCGTCGAAGAAGATAATCGAAGTGTCGTACAGTCCTTCAACCGCATACTCTCTCGCCAACTTCAGATGATCTTGGAAGCCCGCCAATGAAGATCCCACCATTGCTTATATACACATACACTCTGTATGTATAAATAACACGATTTTCAACAAGCTTTGCTCGACTTAGGGTTTCGGGATAAACCAAAATCAAAGAATAGCAGAGCTGAGTGAACAATATGGAAACATGAAGAAGAAGATGAAGAGGTTGATGAAACGATATGCAACAGAAACACGAAAATGGTTGTCGAATTTGAAGCTGGTAACGAGTACTTCAAAGCCACAGAAATGTGGTAAGACGGCGACGTTTAAACGGTCGACTGAGAAGAAAAAGAAAGGAAATGATTACTTAACACCGTCACCCCAATTTATTATAATATTAAACTGAACTGACATTTGTACTTACTTTTTTAGTTTGAACTTATTTACATAAAAAGCCTTTTTAATTAAAATTATGCAACTTAAAAGCAACTTAAAATCTGTTTCAGGAGAAAGTAAAAGATTGTAAATAGAGTCAATCAATTTCATTTATAACACTGATAGAGGGGCCTTTATATAGGCATTACAATGAGAGTCCTTCCATACATAGGATTCCTAAATAAGGTAAGACATCTAATAGGATCCTACTACCTCTAGAAGGATCTAGAACCTTCCATCTATGTATCTACAACCAGTATTAGGTAAGACACATCACGGGAATAATAATTCCCGAAACACTCTTCCTGTGTCGAGCACTAATACAACAATGGTGCAGAAGATGTTGCCTTCGTAAAAACCTATTCCAAGCCAAAACAAAACTCCATGGGAAAAATAAAGGCTTGGTGAGGAAAAGATTGCAACACACCAAGATAACATGTCATGTATACTCCCCCTGATGTATACATAACGACTCCCCCTGATGAGTACCTCAAATCATAGGAGTCGGATGCCAAGTTGCCCTCACAACTATACTAAGGAAAAACCCAGTGGGAAAAATACCTTTTGGTCTAAGTTGAACAGAAATACAACGCATCATTGTATGGATGTTCTCATATGTCACCTCATTAAAAACCTTACCAAGTGAAAACTCAATGGGAAAAAACAAACCTTGGTCTAAGGACAAAAAGAGCGCGACACATCCAAAGTGCAGAGTCGCTAAAGACTTATCAATTTTTCTAAAGTCTTGACCTCCATGCACTAAATCAGTCATAACTTCTTCGATTCAATAGGCATCAACGAAACTGTAAGAACTTATGAAAACTATACACCCATAGCTTTTCATTCACATACAGTACGTAACCTATATCGACCTGAGCAGATCACAAAGCTCTATCGAAGTTGACTCAGCAAATTATCGGATATATCCTGTCCCACTTTGCAACAATAGTCATATGTCACTCAACATGATGGATGTGATCAAATGGTTGGTTTCCTTGTAAAGTAGACACAAACATTTCCAATGGTACCAATTTCACCATTTTCCAGCAAGTGAGCTGCCCTGTAGGTCATATGGGAGATAGACCAACACATTCTGGGCAGATTCGGGTATCAGTTTTCAAGTGTCCTTTTCATCGAGATAGAGCGAGCTTCAAGCTTCTTGTCAATCACAGACATTGCGTGAGCGCATCCTAGGCCATCATCACAGTGGCTTTACCGGATTATTACGAATGAGTACATCGAGTCAAACATGAGTACATAATACCGTACTTTTGTCTTAAGACTGCATCATCACTTAAGTGAGCCAAGTCTTATGATGACTTCGACTAATCATTGGGAATCATATAGGCATTACTTTATCGTCTCTTAGGTAAACCGTCCCTTAGATTGCCTTAAACCGATTGATGAATACGCATCATCAAGTGTCCCCAAAATCCTTTCATTCTTAACTTTGGATTTAGCGGAATCTCTTAGTCTCACAAGAGTACATCACTATAAACCCTTAGTTTTACACGCAAAGGCTTCATATCTCTCCAAGTATATACTTAGTATGCGTTCCCTACAATCACTTTTCGACGCGCTCCGTGGTCAGGAGCCACTTTGTCTGATCCACCACGAGATTCTTTCATCACTTAACTTAGTTCCCCACTAAGATAAGATTTAACCACAAGCTGCACGTCAGTTTTTGGGAAACTATCTAACTGAAAAGATAGTGGATGCTATAACATCCATTATGATAGCACAACTAAGTTTCGTATCATCGTAGTTGATTCCAGTTCGTTCATGAGAAACCTTGCGCCATGAGGTGAGTTTAACTCCTTCTCTCACTCGCTTTAACAAAGTATACTGATAGATCTTATCTTTGGAGTGTCGGCACCACTTCAACAAAGGGCTATCACTTTGTTTATACTGGAGTCGCATATGTTTCTATTTTAGGCCAAGGCTACAACGTTGTAGATTTTCAACGAAGTATGGTTCGATTAAACTCACATTCCACGTCCTCATGTACCGGCTTTATTCATAGAGTACTCTTTATGGATTGGCATTCATTGAGGCGTCCCCCAATGATGACTATAATCCAGAATCACATGAGACGGATGAGTTCATTTGATCATATGATCAAGTTTCATGTACCAAACTCGCATACATTCTTAGCGAGAGTATTTATCGAACCAAATGGCATCCCAATACTCAATGAGATCCACGACCTAGTAACACCATCTACCACAATTTGTGGTGTTACCATATCACCATTTATAGGTGACGAACGTCCATGACCGGACACAATCCTTGCAGACATGTTTGGAGCATGTATTTAATCTCGTCACTTTAGGGAACTTGGTGAGGCATAGTAGGGACAAACTACGATAATTCCAAGTCGTTCTACTCGAACATGATCGTTCGCATCTCCTCCTAACGACGGGAAGACTGGCTCATCAAAGTGACTTACGAGATCGTCTGCCAAGGTATATTTTAAGCGGACTATGAGTGAAAGCACATGTCATATTCATCATTTATAACCCGTCATAATGCGTTGTGGTGACGCACTTTGGCACATGAACATGTGGACGATAAAGGTTTTCATTGTTAACACAATCCAGTTAACAAAATGCATATGGTTACACTTGTAACTAAGCATTTGAATGATGACAGGTATAGGTGAATATGACATGTTGACCTATGCTACATAACCGTAGCTACTGGTCTTGGGAATCCAACAAAACTGCCACCATGCACCACCGGGATCGAACATAAAGAAACGATTAAACTGATGATAAAGAGTCCACTCCCTTCACCAGCTCCAAACACCTCAAAATTTCGTGAGCATGTATAAACGGGTGTTTAGGATTCCAAAACCATCAACCTTGTGGTTAAAAACCGGTCGAAATGATATCGAATTGGTTGATAGGACGACTGGTGGTATGTGAAAACTTCATTTAAGTGGTTCACCTCTGTTGGGCTTCGGTCCAGCATCCTGCCTGCACGAGCTTAAAAATGCATAAGGCGTGGCTTGCGATTCGACCCGTGAGATATGCACTAGAAAGTGGTTAAATGAATTGATTTGGACTACTCATACCAACAAGATGCATCTTCTTTTCTGGCATCCATCTCATAGAAACTCCAAAGTTAAGCGTGTTTGGCCTGGAGTAGTTATGGATGGGTGACCCCCTGGGAAGTTTCTCAGGTGCGCGTGAGTGAGGACAAAGCGCGCTAGAAAAGACCCATGTTGGTACAATGAGGATAGTCTTCATCATTCTTGGGACCAACAATTGGTATCGGAGCAGGTCACGAGTGCAAATTCCCTCAAAGTATCCTACAGTGGAGGCTGCCAGAGTGTTGGAACTAAGAGGCGGGCATGTAGCAAATGTTGCCAGTTGGCCGGAACTAAGATGTTGGCGCTGTGGAGATTGTCAGGTGCTTGAGGGCTATGTGATCAAATCTAGTATGCTGGAACTGAGATACTGGCGCAGCAGAAGTAAACGGAGCTGGAACACATGCTGATGTCAAGTGTTGGAGGACTGTGTGAATGAATCCAGCCGCTAGAGGGCTGGGTGATCAAATCTAGTTCGCGGAGGTTTCCAGACTATGGGGCTGAGATGCTGGCAGGTACTGGGAGGGGGATTGTTGGGCTTCGGTCCAGCATCCTGCCTGCACGAGCTTAAAAATGCGTGAGGCGTGGCTTGCGATTCGACCTGTGAGATCTGCACTAGAAAGTGGTTAAATGAATTAATTTGGACTACTCATACCAACAAGATGCATCTTCTTTTCTGGCATCCATCTCATAGAAACTCCAAAGTTAAGCGTGCTTGGCCTGGAGTAGTTATGGATGGGTGACCCCCTGGGAAGTTTCTCAGGTGCACGTGAGTGAGGACAAAGCGCACTAGAAAAGACCCGTGTTGGTACAGTGAGGATAGTCTTCATCATTCTTAGGACCAACAACCTCCTTCCAAGTTTCCAAATGGCATCAAAATTTGTCAGAAGGTAGCCTTGGATGTTAGGAAGTACTTGTTAAAATTTCACTTTAAGACTTGGTCTAAAAAATGGGTGAACCGACCTTTACAATGACTGGTCCGCAAGTTGGACAACCATAACTCAGGTTTCATCAACTTATCAATCATTGTCAAAGGAACAACATAACATATGAATGTTATTACTTGAGTACGACCATTTGTGAACACCATCATAGTATCATAAGCCACCCAGGCTAATACTTATGATCATGTATGTATAAGGACTCAGTGAAAATGGAGGACTCAGCACCATGCTTATGCGAGTCACTACATTATTCTCTTTAACATAGGAGGGTGTCATCTTCTAATCGTGCCAAATAATAGGCTTTAATAAATGAACATGGCTAAGAAGGATCATCGGGGGGTCTTTGGCGTCACACATGCTTATGAAAGCAAGACGCGGATGACATAAATATCATCATCGGTCATGAGCCCTGCTCACGACTCCACCAACATACTTTGGTGTCTTTGATCCAACTAGTTTCTTTGTTCAAAGAAAATGATGTCCATGACAATACCGTGGTATATGGATCATCAAACTGTCCAAACTCCGGACTATTAAAGCCTAAATGTGTCAATGTCCCAGTACATCTTCTGGTTACAAAAACCGATGCAAGCCAGACCATATTGACTCATGAATATTTTTCCTTTTTACATATCCAATACAAGTGATACATTAGATTTTATTTCTCGGAAATCACAATGAGATGTTATGATTGATACAATTTGGCATATATATCATCGAGTTATAACATGGTTCATTTGTTATGGAACATATGTGACTAAAAAATGCCATTCGGCATTCAACAACTTGAGCATTATTCCACTCATTGATTGTGATGACATAGTCATCATAGTCACAATAGATTTATAAACCGAAATCCAAAAATATCGTGTTCCTTGAAAATAGCTTAATATGCACACAATTTCGCTTGCAAAATTTTACAAATATGAGCATAGCGAACACTCTAACAACATAGAGATTTTATACCAGATACGATCAAAATGATCTATCATATTGAGTGCATAACATGGCAAAGTTATATACCTAAGGGGCAAAATTACGACACAAGCATGGTGTAACACTACCATGCACACGCTCGACCTTCTTATAAGGGTGCGTATTTTGGGCTTCCCCAAGGAAACTGTTTTTCAACATTTGAAAGATGATAGTTTAGCGTACAACGCATACCAAAAACTGCATCATCTATGGTAAATTCGGCCAAAAAGAGGTTGAAAAATATGTGTCATAAGACCACTTGCAAATTTAAGATGGGAACCAAGTTGGTTGGGACAAAAGTTAGCACAATCGCTGGAAATAAAATTCCGTGCAACTTGACCTTTGTTCACTAAAACAGCGATAACTCACTTGTTAGGAAGGCTATGGACGAACGGTCAGATGTTCTGGAAACTAGACTTCCGTATCTTTCTATCCATATATTGTGCACCACATGGATCATTAAACTCAGATCACATTGCATGTTTTAATTGACTGCTTTAGTATTTCCCAAGTTTAGTGAGAAAACAAGGTTGAGACCATATCCAATGGCATAAGTGTTGATGCAAAAACATGGCAATGACAGCCATAGGTGCATTTAAACGCAGCAGGGTGTTCGATTTCTTATCTCGGCTGATGATCCTTTTGGTAACTCCTGTTAGGAGTATGCCCTCGAATGCCACTCAGAGGTTGTTGAGTGAGGGCATTGTACTTGTAATTATGTAAACCATTTATATAAGGCAAATGAATGTTTCTTTATTTACTGGTAGTTACTGGCATTCCTAACTCGTAAATAAACATATAGAAACTAGTCCATGTATTTGAGAGCAAAACATTCCACTCCTTATTGGATAAGGGGGTCGGCGCTGGAAAGGTTATAGCTCAAATACTTAATCGTTCGCAAGTCGATGAAACTTGACTGGGCGTTAAGTTTATGTGAAGACTTGTATGACGTGTTCTTTGACATGGAGAGTGCCTGTCGAACACTAATGGTTAGTGGGAGCACACGTTATAGGTATGCTAATTGGATTAGTATACTCGAACCGACTCACCCTCGATTCGTCACATGGATTTCACTCCGGACAGTCAATGACGTAATCGAAAGGTTGTGATAGGTATTCGTGAACCTTCGACTTGAGGATTTAGTAGGGATGTGCTTGTGACATCAAGATTTTCATTAGAGTAGTTCGACCCCGTAAACCGGAAGGCGGGGTCAACCTCGACGTGCATCTTGACGGGCAAGTAGCGAGTCCTATCAATACCAAGATAGAATTCTTTCTCCCGTTAGTGAGCGGGTTATATGTCCTATGCGGTTATTGGCGTATGAGATCATAAGTCTTTGGCCAAAGCATTGGAGCTAGTTGTATTAGATACGGCGACTCGATGATCTCGATTTGCATTAACGCATGCATAGCATCAAGTACGAGATATGGTTTGGTAGCCGTGACCCTATAACTTGATCGGGACATTTGAAAGAAGGGTTTATACGTATCTTGGTATTCACGACAGAATGGTTCTTGAATGATCCCAATCATTCGTTCTCGATCGAGTGCAGTGTAGGCCACCAGTGGCTAGGTGGTGCTACTACTCTTTGGTTCCTCCCATTCTTGATCGAGACGGACCTCGAGTCGCGCATTAGGATTGACAACGGAATGAATCGAGCTAATTATCTCATTATGAATATTAGATATTGGATATCTAATTTTGGAACATTGGATGTTTAAATCGATTTATTGGATAAATTGATTTATGGCTAATGAATTAAATAAATTCTTGGGTGATTAATTTAATTCATGAATATAATTATTTCTTGGAGAAATTAATTATGTTATTTTGTATTTGATATGTTTAATTAATTGGATTAATTAAACGACATAAATACATCGAGCGGAATAGGAGTTTATCTGTTTGGACTCACGAGTCCGAAACGAACCGAACTCGACCGTTTTCTAGCATGGGCCAACCCCCACTTATTACCATGTGTGTGTATTGACTTGTCCCCATCATGGTTTTGGAATCTCATGTGATTGAGGGGACAAGTATCATATACATTATATGGGAATCAAATCATGATATATGTATTTGTTTTCATGTGGGTTGAATAAGAATATATAGAAGACTTTGATCTCTCATCCTGACAATACTTCTTGGCATTTACGTATCATTGAGTTTGAGAGAGAGAGAAAATTGTTTTCTCTTTAGTCATCTTCTTCTTCAACCTTGTTCTTGTTTTTCTTAGAGAAAAATATCAAGACATAAGAGAGAGTAAGATTAAAACACTTAGAGTGTAGTAATCTTTACATATATAGCTTCATCACCTAGCTCTAGCCGTATCCTCGGAGGATAGCAAGGTGTTGTCATTAGATTCGTTTCTCCGGCGTGGCAAGTAGAGACGCGGTGCTTTCGGCATTGGATCGTTCAAGAGCTTGGGGAATAGCTCAAGAGAAGGTTACCATTTAATCAACGGACTTGAGGGTTAGTTTCTTACAACTCTTGCTTTTCGTTTATATATTCGTATATACGTAGCTCGATCGATCATCGTAGGGATTCGGATCGAATTAATTTTCGTTTTACCGCTTACTGGCCTTCGTTTTAGGCACGAATCCCAACGGTGGTATCGGAGCGTAGGTCTTGCGATCGTATATACGATATTAGCGTTTGGAATGCTTGATTAGATGATGAATGATTTGGAATCATTTTAGTCATAATCGTGGTATATATATTTTTACGTTCGTTGTAGTTATATTTTTCGTAAGTTTATGTCTAAATATAAATCTTAATTTCTTGGAAATATGATTTATATTGAAGATATGAATGTTGAAAAATATTGATATTGATATCCTATTGAAAATCGAGCTCGAATCGTCGTCGGACGATTTTTTTGGACAAAGGCGAGGTTCTTTGCCGGGGTGACTCGGCCGTGTCCGGTGACACGGGCCGTGTCAGCGATCCCGAGCCATCGCCAGCGGACCCGACCGTGTCGAGACACGGGCGTGCACTCGGCCACTGCCGATCGTGATCGGCCATGCGGCATGTCTGCCGGCATCTTCGCCCATGGCAGCCAATTTCGCCCGGCTCGATTTTTTCGTGTATTCTTGAAAATTAATCTCCCATGTTAAATTGTATTTAATATGATTAAAATGACTTATGGTATTTCATTTTATAAGGGAAATTTGATTAATTGGAATATTTATGGTCGTAGAATTATTTTGAGCGTTATCATATTACCGATTGTGTGAATCGATTGGATCGGTTCGAATTGTTGATTGGATCAATGTATCTCTACGCTTTCCATTTATATAGTATTTATTGGATGAATGCTTTTGAATGGGGATGTGGTTCGTGGACTTAGATTTGAATCGTTCGTTTTATTCGATTGGGTTGTAAAGGCCGTTTTGAGCCTATTTATTTTACTAGAAATGTTTGTATCTAGGATGCAATTTTCAATGTAAAATTTATATGTAATAATGACGAAGACCGAGGAAGATCCATTTCGAGAAGACGAAGATTCAAGACGAAGACTTGTAATTAGATTACGAAGTTTTTGTTTTCTAGGAACGGTCCATGAACCACATGTTGGTAGCAACTAGGTTGTGAATGGTTGTTTCATATTGTATGAATGCCACAAACGCGCTAATATGATTAATGTGCAAAGTGCAACGTAAATCGCGAAAATTCTCCCACAATAAATTATTAAGTTTATAAGGTTTCAAGGTTTTCCTTCCTCCATCGAGTTTTCGAAATTGAAATCCAAACCGGATGTGCTATGCTTAGAGTTATCGGGGTAGTCATTCGGGAGGACGGATAAATTACCGGAGCGCATTGGATGCCTTTCGGTTGGAGCAAATTTTATCCCTAGAAACCCGATAGGTTCTTGGATAAGATTGATTGTGAAACTAATTTGCGTCGATGGTATAAACTTAACTTGTTCACGAACCATAGAAACCGTATAGGTTGAGGGAGTGAACAAGGGGAAAAAGAAGATCGAATCATCCATTAGATGGGTTGGTGTTGGACACCACTTTATGAAAATTAATAGACTAGAAACCTGTTCGGTTGCCCTCTATTAAGATTTATAAAGAACTCGATCACCACTATGAAGTAGAGCGACGATACTTAGGATTTCACATGGGAGTGTGTTATTAGATAAAAAATAGTGGGAGTGGGTAACAAGAATAGAAAAGACCTTAATTCTATACTCGAACATAATTAAATGAGTCACTAACTAATCATTATACTTAATGCGGACAAATCTCAATATGACAATGAATCCACTCGCAATTCTACTCGAAAAGAACACCTTAATGGGACCTAACTTTGTGGATTGGCTCCGCAATCGATGATTGTCCTCGGTATAGAGGCACTGGGATACGTCTTGGAGACGGACATTCGGCGCCTCCTATGCGGACCCGAGCCAATCAGAAGAGATTGAAAACCACGAAAAGTGGGTTAAGGATGACGTGAAAGTCCGTGCTTATATGATGGCTTCCATGTCTAATGAGCTTGAGAGCTCATGAGAAAATGACTTCGCTGGCGATTTTATCTCACTTAACCGAGCTTTATGGTGAGCATAGTAGAACTGCTAGATATGAGATATCCAAGCAAATCGTTTGGTGCAAGGATGAAGGAAGGTGAGAAGGTTGGGAACACGTCCTCAAAATGATATCCATGATCGAGAGATTGGAGGCTCTTGATTTTAAAATGGATACTTCTCTCCAAACCGACCTTATCCTACGTCTCTCCCCGATTCCTTCTCACATTTTGTTATGAACTTCAAGCAATGAGATTGCATGTAATTTAGTGGGCTAATGAACAAACTTGTATTGCTCGGTCTCGGATGAAGACTCACGGATGAAGGAGTCTGCTCTTGTGATTTCTTGGACTTCTAAGTCTAAGAATAAGAAGAAAAAGACCAAGAAGCGGACTGGACCACAAGCTAAGGACCTTAAGGGTAAGGGCAAGGCCCGATGGTTCCAAAGAACAAGAAGAAGAAGGATGCTTGTCTCAAGTGCGGTGAGTGGGCCACTGGGCTAGAGACTGTCCGATTCTTCATGGCACTTCGTCTGAGAACTTTTAGTTTTGGAAACAAATTGTTCACTCTTGTATTTTCTACTTCTGATATCTGGATTAAGTGCTAGTTCTCATATTTGTACCGTGAATCGGGATCTGGAACAAAGTAGGAAGCTTAGAGTGGAGAAGTTATGATCACGGTCGGAGCGGGCATAGTGTCGAGGCGACCGACATAGGATCACTTCTTTTGGGTTTAGAATCCGGCTTTGTTTTGACTTTAGAAGATGTACTTGTTTTGCCCAAGGGGCACAAAAACATTGTATCCATTCGGTCATGGACCGAAAAGGCTTTTCATTTTTCATTGGTGATGGTTCTGCAAAATTTATTTTAGAAATAAACTAGTGGATCGCTACATTGTTGAATGGATTGTATCATCTAAATCTCAAAGAACAAAGTAGTTGTGAATACTATGACTAGAAAACGCGGTAGGGATGAAACCAATCAAGTTTTGAAATGGCATCTTAGACTTGGTCATGTTGGTCAGACCAAGGTTTACAAGATGGAAAAAGATGGACTTATGGGTCAATTGGGATCGGATCCCTTTCCTACTTGTGAATCTTGCCTTAAAGGCAAAATGACTAAGTCCCCCTTCACAGGGACATTTCAAAGAGCCGCTGATAAACTGGGATTAATCCATACCGATGTATGTGGTGCTTTGGAAGCAGCACGTGACGGATATCAATATTTCATTACGTTTACAGATGATCATACTAGGTATGGTTATGTATACTTAATGAAACATAAATCCGAGGCCTTTGAGAAATTCCAGGAATTCTAGGCCCTAGTCGAGAAACAAACTGGTAATCATATCAAAGCACTTGGTCGAGGTGGCGAGTATATGAGTACGGAGTTTGACGAGTTCCTTAAGGAACATGGAATAGTTTCACAACTAACACCTCCAGTACTCCTCGGTTAAATGGTGTGTCGAAAGAAGGAACCGACCACATTGAACATGGTCCGTTCCATCTTGGGCTATCTTGACTTGCCGATTTACTGTGGGGGTATGCACTGATCGCGCGTATATCTTGAGCAGATGTCCTTCTAAATCCGTTCCTAAAACTCCACATGAGATGTGGGAAGGAAGGAAACCAAGTCTTAATCATATTAGGCGGGGGGGATGTCCCGCCTATGTCAAGAAGACGAAGGTGGAGAGGTTGGAAGGTAGGTCTGCGAGGGGACGTTGCATTGGATTCCGTGCAGGACGATGGGATATCTATTCTACATGCCCGAAGATCGAAGGATCATTGTTGCTTTACAAGCACACTTCTGGAAGATGAGTTCATTCAGAAGGCGGAGCAGTAGAAGTATTTCTTTAGAAGAATACAATGAAACTCCTAGAGACTGTAACAAACTGGAAACGAACTTTCTTAAACACAAGTACAACCACCTCGTAGGTCTAGTAGGGTGTCTCATTTACCTGAGAGGTATGGGCTTGTGCACTTGGAGGAGCTGGGTCTCCATGAGGTTCCAAGTGATAGCCAAGAGACCGACCCAACAACCTATGACCAAGCGATGGTGGATGTAGACTCCGCGAAATGGCGTGAAGCTATGGAAGCTGAGATAGAATCGATGCATGTCAATCAAGTCTGGACTCTAGTAGACCGCCCCAAGGGCATAGTGCCTATTGGGAACAAGTGGATCTACAAGAGAAAGACTGATGGTGATGGCAAGGTTGACGCCTATAAGGCCAGGCTTGTGGCAAAGGGTTATACCCAAAAGGAAGGGATCGATTACCACGATACCTTCTCGCCCGTAGCCATGATCAAGTCTATTCGCATGATGCTTGCTATAGCTGCCTACCACGATTATGAGATATGGCAAATGGACGTAAAGACGGCTTTCCTTAATGGATTCCTCGAGGAGGAAATCTATATGGAGCAGCCTAAAGGCTTTGTGTCCGAAGTCGATATTCGAAAGTGTGCAAGCTTCACGTTCCATTTATGGTGAAGCAAGCGTCGCGTAGTTGGAACCTTCGTTTTGACGAGGCGGTCAAAGAGTTTGACTTCGTGCAAAATGAAGAGGAACCTTGTGTATACAAGAAGGTTAGTGGGAGCAAGATCGCATTCTTAGTACTATATGTAGATGACATTCTACTAATAGGAAATGATGTGGGAATGCTCGATTACGTAAGCTTGGCTTTCGAGTAATTTCTTTATGAAAGACTTGGGAGAAGCAACCTATATTCTTGGTATTCGACTCTACCGGGATAGAGCGAAGAGAACAATAGGCCTTTCCCGAGCCCTCTATATAGATAAGATCTTAAAGCGATTTAAGATGGATGATTCTAAAAGAGGGTTCCTACCGATGCAACATGGAATAAAACTCACCTTGAAGATGTGTCCTCAAAGTGAGGAACAACGCAAGGAAATGAGTAATATACCATATGCTCCTAAGTGGTAGCCTTATGTATGCTATGTTGTGTACAAGACGACATTGCGCATCGTAAGCGTGGTGAGTAGGTTTCGTGCAAACCCAGGTAGAGAACATTGGACTGCTGTAAAGAACGTTCTCAAGTACTTGAGAAGAACGAGAGATATGGTTCTTATGTATGGCGGTGGAGATTTGGATGTGGTGGGATTCACTGATTCGGACTTCCAAGGACTAAGGACGACTCGATGTCCACTTCTGGCTACATATTTACTCTTAATGGAGGAGCAGTATCTTGGCGTAGTGCCAAGCAAAGCGCGATCACGATTCCACTGTCAGGTGAGTATCAAGCGGCCTCGGAGGCTTCAAGGAAGGGTTACGGATTAAGAAGTTTCTAGGAGAACTTCAAATGATACCATGTCTTTGTGCTGTTGTCATCTGCGACAACGACGGAGTCAGAGCACGTGCCAAGGAGCCGAGGTTTCACAACACCAAAGCAGTTGAGAGGAAGTATCATCTCGTAAGAGAATTTGTTCGCAAGGGATACATCAGGTCGCATAGAGTAGACTCGGCCGACAACGTCGCCGATCCACCGACCAAGCCACTATCTCGGACTAGCTTGGAGCGTCATCTGAGAACATGGGTATTAGATACCATAGTGTGTGGCATTGAGTGCAAGTGGGAGATTGTTAGGAGTATGCCCTCGAATGCCACTCGGAGGTTGTTGAGTGAGGGCATTGTACTTGTAATTATGTAAACCATTTATATAAGGCAAATGAATGTTTCTTTATTTCTTGGTAGTTCTTGGCATTCCTAACTCGTAAATAAACATATAGAAACTAGTCCATGTATTTGAGAGCAAAACATTCCACTCCTTATTGGATAAGGGGGTCATTTGGAAAGGTTATAGCTCAAATACTTAATCGTTCGCAAGTCGATGAAACTTGGTAGGCGTTAAGTTTATGTGAAGACTTGTATGACGTGTTCTTTGACATGGAGAGTGCCCTCGAACACTAATGGTTAGTGGGAGCACACGTTATAGGTATGCTAATTGGATTAGTATACTCAACCGACTCACCCTCGATTCGTCACATGGATTTCACTCGGGACCGATCAATGACGGAATCGAAAGGTTGTGATAGGTATTCGTGAACCTTCGACTTGAGGATTTAGTAGGGATGTGCTTGTGACGTCAAGATTTTCATTAGAGTAGTTCGACCACGTAAACGGAAGGCGGGGTCAACCTCGACGTGCATCTTGACGGCAAGTAGCGAGTCCTACTCGAATACCAAGATAGAATTCTTTCTCCGTTAGTGAGCGGGTTATATGTCCTATGCGGTTATTGGCGGATGAGATCATAAGTCTTTGGCCAAAGCATTGGAGCTAGTTGTATTAGATACACGGCGACTCGATGATCTCGATTTGCATTAACGCATGCATAGCATCAAATGAGATATGGTTTGGTAGACCGTGACCCTATAACTTGATCGGGACATTTGAAAGAAGGGTTTATACGTTATCTTGGTATTCACGACAGAATGGTTCTTGAATGATCCCAATCATTCGTTCTCGATCGAGTGCAGTGTAGCCACCAGTCGGGCTAGGTGGTGCTACTACTCTTTGGTTCCTCCCATTGCCGATCGAGACGGACCTACCGAGTCGCGCATTAGGATTGACAACGGAATGAATCGAGCTAATTATCTCATTATGAATATTAGATATTGGATATCTAATTTTGGAACATTGGATGTTTAAATCGATTTATTGGATAAATTGATTTATGGCCTAATGAATTAAATAAATTACTGGGTGATTAATTTAATTCATGAATATAATTATTTCTTGGAGAAATTAATTATGTTATTTTGTATTTGATATGTTTAATTAATTGGATTAATTAAACGACATAAATACATCGGAACGGAATAGGAGTTTATCTGTTTGGACTCACGGAGTCCGAAACGAACCGAACTCGACCGTTTTCTAGCATGGGCCAACCCCCACTTATTACCATGTGTGTGTATTGACTTGTCCCCATCATGGTTTTGGAATCTCATGTGATTGAGGGGACAAGTATCATATACATTATATGGGGAATCAAATCATGATATATGTATTTGTTTTCATGTGGGTTGAATAAGAATATATAGAAGACTTTGATCTCTCATCCTCACAATACTTCTTGGCATTTACGTATCATTGAGTTTGAGAGAGAGAGAGAAAATTGTTTTCTCTTTAGTCATCTTCTTCTTCAACCTTGTTCTTGTTTTCTTAGAGAAAAATATCAAGACATAAAGAGAGAGTAAGATTAAAACACTTAGAGTGTAGTAATCTTTACATATATAGCTTCATCACCTAGCTCTAGCCGTATCCTCGGAGGATAGCAAGGTGTTGTCATTCCGTTCGTTTCTCCGGCGCGTGGCAAGTAGAGACGCGGTGCTTT
Organism: Orobanche coerulescens; assembly: GCA_033398695.1. Lineage (NCBI taxonomy): Eukaryota > Viridiplantae > Streptophyta > Magnoliopsida > Lamiales > Orobanchaceae > Orobanche > Orobanche coerulescens. The sequence continues at coordinate 178,935,958 of CM065808.1, forward strand.
CGGCGTTGGATCGTTCAAGAGCTTGGGGAATAGCTCAAGAGAAGGTTACCATTTAATCAACGGACTTCGAGGGTTAGTTTCTTACAACTCTTGCTTTTTGTTTATACATTCGTATATACGTAGCTCGATCGATCATCGTAGGGATTCGGATCGAATTAATTTTCGTTTTACCGCTTCCGCTGGGCCTTCGTTTTAGGCACCGAATCCCAACAACTCCAGCTTGGTAGACTTGCAGAGAAAGTAGGAATGTCGGTACAGCTGAGGCTGTTTAAAAACCACTGATTCTGTTTGAACTTTCAAAGCATAAACAAATACCAAGGAAGATGCGCCTAGTCATGATCAAAGTGTAGACAAAATCCACCAAAGTGCATCAAATCAACCAAGAATTTTAATTCTCAATTTGCAAGTATACGTCATAATAGCCATGCTATATATATATAACACGGTGCATCATAATTAAGCATTTTGAACCATGAGACAATGAATATACCATAACCAACTTGTCTTGACCATCCAATAAGATCGACTAAACATAGTCAAATGTATAAGTCACATGCCTTTACAAATACTCGGAAAAGTATTCGGACCTATAGTCATACGAACTATAATCGAGGTCAACGAATTCATGTATTTACCGCAATATGCCATTGCTTTACATGTTCAAATTCATGAGAATTACTCGTACATTCTTTCATATATCTTATTGCAAGGAGACGGTGCATGACTACACACATATGCAATATTTTATTTTAATAAGATGAAAGATGGAGTTTTCCAAGTATGGGATTGGGTCAAGACCAACGTGGTGGTCGCTCAATTCAACGTGGCAATTCCGTCACAAATCGATTTTAATGTTTGTCCCATTTGTACGTCAAAAATCCGTGACTAGTCATGAACGAGTCATAACTTTACCGTTACCGACAATGTTTATTTTTTTTCAATTGTTGGTTTAAATCGACAAAACGGCGACGTCAAATCGCACCCAAAACGTGGTGTATGCAACAACCATAATATCGACTTTCAAAAATTATCTGTGACTCCCCCAGGACCGTCACACAGTTTACTTCGACATACGAAAGTGATACCACCTCTCATAGTCTCATCCACCGCAAAGTAGCGTGGGAGATAAAGAACCCAAATACCCGATTCCCCAAAAAAAAATTTCCCAAAAGAGAGGAATTGAAAAACGGGAACTTTAATAAAATCTTACAGGTACTTGGTTCCATATTTGCTTTAGTCCTTGAACGGGAGCTTTTCTCCATATGAGCAACATATTTTCGTGATACTCGGTTCCATATTTACTTTGATCCTTAAACGGGATAACAAATATGGCTTTTCTCCATAGCGTGCACAGCATCATGAGCGACGTATTTTCCTATATACACGTAAAACATAAACATGTTAAGATTTATAAGTGTACAAATTAATGAACAAATGAATCATTAATTGGGAAAATATGGAGAGTTGAGAAATACCCGGATAGGGCTACTGGGCTCGATAATTCGTCCGAAAAAGGACTCGAGCGCGGCGATGCAGCAGCTCGGTATTGGATGAGGTCGGATCTCCGAATTTCCTCGTAAAAATCTGCTTCTATTCGGAGGCAGATTCAGTAATCAATATTACTCAGAATCTAATCTCCACTGTTGAATATACTAATATTTGTGTTAGAAAGTTGCTTTCAAAATTTCACACCGATCCGACGGTTAACGAATCGGGAAACATGATTTTGGTACGACTGCGCTATGCAAAAAATTTACATGCAGAAATTCTCGTCTCTCTTTTTTTTTTCGATTTTGATAGGTTTGTCTCGACTGCACTAGGTTTTCAAACATTAAATATCACGTGCATAAAACCGTAGGACAATCCAGTGGTGCTTCGATCAGATTTGGTCGCAGCTTTAGACAACAGTCGGCTGGACGATCCGGGCTGGACTGATCACAACGAAGCTCGGTTGGATCGGGTCGGATCTCCTCCTGAAGCTGATCTGGTCTCAGAAAAACAGGCTGGGAGGGGACTAGGAAAAAATAGGTCCGGTTTCTGCTCTTGGGTCGCGGACGGGTATGGATTAGGGTAGGAAACCGGCTAAATTTCACTGAGTTTCGCGATCGGATCTTGAACCCGATCTGAGGAGGACGAAGCGAACCAGGCTTTGATGTTGGCTCTACGCGGTGAAGACGGATTTGTGATGAATACGACCGACAGTATGGATCGAATGAATACGACTAATTGCAAGTTTCCAGACGCGGCGGCGGTGGAGGAAAACGGCGAATCGGATCTGCGCGTAGAAAGGAGGCGATTGGTTCTGGTAGTGGGTTGTCGGAGGTTCAAGTCCGGTCGGATCTGACTTCTGGTTGCTCGAGGGGAAGAAGGCGACCGCGGGTTTTCAGTCAGAGAAGGTGACGACCGGCGATCGAGGAAGAAGAAGATAGATTGAGTGACGACGGCTAGGGTTTCTGCCGAATTTTTTTTTTCTTTTTCTTTTTCGAAATTTCGGATGATTTTTTTTCTTGCTCAGTTGGGGGACTACGTGCTGATAACGTGTTTCAGGAGAAAGTAAAAGACTGTAAATAGAGTCAATCAATTTCATTCATAACACTGATAGAGGAGCCTTTATATAGGCATTACAATGAGAGTCCTTCCATACATAGGATCTTAGATAAGGTAAGACATCTAATAGGATCCTACTACCTCTAGAAGGATCTAGAACCTTCCATCTATATATCTACAACCAGTATTAGGTAAGACACATCACGGGAATAATAATTCCCGGAACAGAACCCTTATTATTAACTAAATACCTATATCTTTGATTAAGTTGAAAGCTCTACAAATGTGGTCGTCCTCCTTTCAAAGATTGCAATGGATCGGATCGTGGTAGGTACTTGAAAATTCAAATTGGTCTCCATGAAATATATCGAGTAGAGCGGGCCAGTCTATCACGGACTACATAATAGGTTATATAAATTTTTTATCTTTTGTTTTATTTTTATACTACATAATATTTATAAAATTCATCATTTTTTTACATAAATATAGAAAATATATTAATAAATATATATGTTATATATAAAATATATTCTACAAAAAAAACTTAGGGGTACGGGCACCGGCGGGTTCACACGAGACAAAGGTTGTATCTAGACCATCCCCGTTGCGGATTGAGGGGTCAAAATTATCATTTCTTTTCCCTTCACCTCTATTTGGTGAAGGAATTATTTATTCAATTCAATGAAATTGAATATGAAAAATGGGAATGCAATAAAACTATAAAAAAAATAAAGATTTTATACTATAAATAGTATTTTGATGTCTAAAAAGTGAGAAATGAAAGTTATAAGATCATTCCTCAATTTTTTTTTTCAGAAATGAAAGTTATAAGATCATACTTGAGGGAATTTAAACATCCCCTCAAGTATGGTTAACCGAGAGTTTAAGAGGAGAATTCAAAAGGGTGAAGTGACAATTGCATTGAAGAAGATGGGGTCAAAGAAAGCAGAAGGACCAGATGGTATACCTGTTGAAGTTTGGAGGTGTTTGGGGGAGAGAGGGATCGAATGGGTAACTATGCTTTTCAATCAGATTTGGAGAAGCAATAAGTTGCCACCAGCATGGAGAAAAAGTATTCTCGTCCCTTTGTATAAGAACAAAGGTGATGTTCAAGATTGTTCTAATTATCGCGGAATTAAACTAACGAGTTATACCATGAAGCTGTGGGAACGAGTGATTGAATAAAGGATCAGGAAATGTGTGAAGATAACAGAAAATCAGTTTGGATTTATGCCTGGAAGATCGACCATGGAAGCAATTTATCTTATCCGGCAGTTGATGGAACATTATTGAGATAAAAAGAAAGATCTACATATGGTTTTTATTGATTTAGAGAAGGCATATGATAAAGTACCAAGAGAAGTACTTTGGTGGGCCTTAACAAAGAATGGTGTATCGCGGAAATATATTGATATTATAAAGGACATGTAGGAGGGAGCTAGTACAAGTGTACGTACTAATGTTGGGAGGACAGAAGAATTCCCTATTACGATTGGGGTGCATCAAGGATCTACTCTTAGTCCTTTTCTCTTTGCCATAGTCATGGACGAATTGACAAGAGAAATTCAAAATGACGTTCCGTGGTGTATGATGTTTGCAGATGATATTGTGTTGATTGATGAAACGAAGGTTGGAGTGCAACAGAAATTGGAACTTTGGAGGGATACTTTGGAAGCTCGAGACTTTAGGCTGAGCAGAAGTAAGAATGAATATATGGAGTGTAGGTTTAGCGAAAACAGTGATAGAGAGGCGTGGATGATCACATTTGATGAGAAAGTTGTTCATGGATCCACTTTCTTTCTGTATATTGGATCTATTATCCAAAAGGATGGAGAGCTAGATGGCGATGTGGCTCACAGAATAAAGGCCTGGTGGTTGAAGTGGAAGAGTGTCACATGGGTTTTATGTGATTCTGACATGCCTCATAGATCAAAGGGTAAATTTTACCGCACGACAATTAGGCCTGCGTTGTTATATGTGTAACACCCCGAGATATTCGGAGTATGTTACAGCGCCGTGGAACCCTAACTGGGACCCACCAGGCTACAACAAGAAAAACCCCACTCGACTAACCATTTCGGTTAGCGAGGACACACATTTTAATAATATGACATATAAAGATACGCCCGGAGCAACCGGTGAAATAAGCATCATCCAATAATGTAACAATTTAAAATGATACAAAACGGAGTTTAAAATGAAAAGCCTAAGTACTCGCGAGCACAATCTATAAGTTTATAAAAATGGGAGACAACCAAATCGAAGTAAACGAAAGAAAAATAAGAAGACCCAAATGCACATGTCAACGACCCTGGCCAACATCCTCGTACTGTCCCGGTGCTCGCTCGTCCGGATAATCATAACCTGAAATCCATAACAAGAATTTTCCCAAAACGGGTCCCCATAGGGGTTAGCAATTACGCTAGTACAAGTAATCAAGGCAAACCAATCGCTTACACATTTCATAGTACATGCACCAATATCATTTAAAAAAAAAAAACCAGACATGTCTTTTCCGGAAACAAACAGTCACAATCACATTTGCCTAGGACCGGGACGAAGCCATAAATCCCACCCGAGGCCTCTAAGGACCCTCCCGGGCTGGCCGTATCATAAAACAAATCACGCACATGCATCGCCTAGGATAGGGACGAAGCCACAAATCCCACCCGAGGCCTCTAAGGACCCTCCCGGGCTGGCTAGCTAAGCAAACTCATGAATCCAGAGTGAAGTCATAGATTCCCCCGAGGCCCCGTCGGACCCTCCCGGAGTGAGCACAATCACACACGATGTACATTACCATTTCACGTTAAGCATAAAGGTTTCCAAAAAAATACTTGCCTTGAGTAATTGATGACGCAACGAACGGAAAGGATAATCACCGACGAACGTTAAGAACCAACAGAACCGAACCTAACGATTCGAAGAACATAATTACAACCAACTCTAGACGAACACGGAAATGGAATACACCCGAAATCCCGCCTACGATTCATGTATATTCGTACAAAAATAACAACGAGGGCGAACCACAACCAAACCCTCTCGATTCCGTAAAAACCACAAAATATACCATGAATCCGTAGGAAAGTTAATGATACTAACAATATTAATCGTATTCATCAAGAATCCACCAACAAAACGGAAAGAATCGGACAAAAACCCCAAAACCCCCAATTATCCAAAAGGTAGGGTTCCAAGAGATATTACCTTTGAAGATCCAAGTATCATGATCCGTATAACACGCGTTAGATTGATTATCCGGGCTTCACAACCGAAGGAGAATGATGAAAACCAACCCCCAATTGATGAATGATGAGAAGTTCTCCTCCTCTCTCACTCTCTCTCGCGTAAATGGAAGAAGAAGGAAGAAATGAACTGCTCTCACTCAAAACAACGCAATTATAGGGTTGACCGCATTGTGTGCCGCGGCCCAGCTGAAGTGTGCCGGCCTGAGCCAAAAATTGCTCCTGTGGTTCGGCGGTGTGCAGCCCGGCCGACATGTGCCGCGGCACCCGGTACAGTCGGGTTTTGGCCGAAAATGCCACACGAGTGTGCCGCGGCCTGGACGGGTGTGCCGTGGCACTGACTCGGCAGTGTGCCGCGGCCCGGGACGGATGTGCCGCGGCACTGACTCGGAAGTGTGCCGCGGCCCCGGACGGGTGTGCCGCGGCACACAGTACAATCCGCTTGGCCAAAAACTGGAAAAATGTGTGTGCCGCGGCGCACACTCCTTATGCCGCGGCCCACACCCCCTTTGGGTCCTAAAATGATGAAAAATGATCCGGGAAGAGAATAAAAGTGATAGGAATCAATATTTGAGAAACAATAACACGAAATGGATCCACGGCAACCCCGAAACGGCGGTTCCGCACGACAACAACGAGAATCAGATCAATAGATGACAGGAAAGATATACTGGAAGATACACGAGGGTTACTACAATCGAGAAATACACCGAAAATGAAAATACAAGGGAAAGAAAAATGCGGATATTACAATATGGCACCGAGTGTTGGGCTGTAAAACAGTGTCACGTTCAAAAGATGAATGTGGCGGAGATGCGTATGCTACGATGAATGTTTGGTCATACAAAAAAGGATCGGCTCAGAAATGAGGTGATTAGAGAGAAGGTAAGAGTTGCGGCTATAGAAGACAAGGTGATGGAGAATCGATTACGATGGTTTGGTCATGTGAGAAGAAGACCTGTTGATGCCCCAATGAGGAGGCTAGAAAGTTGGGGAACAAGTAATGTTGTGAAAGGTAGAGGAAGACTCAAGAAAACTTGGATAAAGATGATTGAAAATGATATGCGGTTTCTTGGAATTGGAGAAAGTATGGCGATAGAGAGGCAAATGTGGCGGGAAAGAATACGGATGGTGGATGGAATCTGATTCTGTTTTTTTAATCCATGTTATCTTTTAATTTATTTTTCAGGATTTTTCATTTTTATTTTTCATTTTTTTTACATTCATTCTCTTTTTTTATTTGTTTTTTTCTCTACTTTTTTCCCTCTTTTTCTCCTTTTATGTTATTTATGTAACGATCATTGACGGTTTTCAAAGTTTGATTCATGTTAGCCAACCCCAAATTATTTTGGGACTAAGGCTTAGATGTTGTTGTATTGTAAAATTAATATACTTCCTCTGTAAGTCTGTAACGCTCTTGACAGAGAGTGTGTTTTTGATATATTTTAGATAATGATTGGTGTAAGTAGTGCTGATATATGTTGGTGGAAATTAAAAAATAAAAAGTAGGCTAAATTGCCATTTTGGTCCTTTATCTTTGACCAAAGTTTTATTTCCGTCCTTTATCTTTCAATTATTTCGTTTTGGACCCTCACGTTTCAAATAGGTTTCATTTACGTCCATGCCGTTAGTTTTTTTTGACAGACGCCACACTGGTAGTTAACTGCTGATGTGGCGTCTTACGCGTCATTGTTGGCGTGTTAGTTTTTAATGACGTGGCATGTCATGCCAGCATTTATTTAATTAAAAATTTAAAAATACAATTAAAACATATTTTATAAATATCATAAACTGAAATTGAATTAAAAGTAAAAATAAATAACATAAATGAAATAACACGGGGACCAAAACAAAACCAAACAAATAATATGAGGGACATAAATGAAATAACGTGTGTCTGTGACAAAACTCAGATCTCAGTTGCAGATATGCAACAATGGAGGAAGCACTGTTCAAATAACACGAACAACTCATCTGAGTGTTATGGTGGGACAAGATGTGTTATTCGAACAGTGAAGAAATAAACCCCAAACAAGGGAAGGAAGTTTTGGGGCTGTAGGGAGTTCGTGGTGAGTTTTGCCATTGTTGCAAAAAGTGTGATTCTTCCATTGTTGCAGATCTGCAACTCAGATATGAGTTTTGTCACAGACACACGTTATTTCATTTTTGTCCCTCGTATTGTTTGTTTGGTTTCGTTTTGGTCCCTGTGTTATTTCATTTATGTTATTTACTTTTAATGTTAATTCAATTTCAGTTTCTGATATTTATAAAATATGTTTTAATTATTTTTTAAATTTTTAATTAAATAAATGCTGGCGTGGCATGCTACGTCATTAAAAATTGGCACGCCAATAGCGACGTGTAAGACGCCACGTCAGCAGTTAACTGCCAGTGTGACGTCTGTCAAAAAAACTAATGTCATGGACGTAAATGAAACCTATCTGAAACGTGAGGACCAAAACAAAACAATTGAAAGATAAAGGACGAAAATGAAACTTTGGCCAGAGATAAAGGACTAAAATGGCTATTTAGCCTAAAAAGTATCGATAGTGAGTGTGTGGTAGATATTAAAAAGTAAAATATAGTTGTTTGATTTAATTGTGTAAATATGATAAATGTAAAATTTTTAAAGTGACAAAAAGGAGGCAAATATAAAATTTTGAGCACGACGGAGGAAGTGTATTTTTTTAATTTTATTTTCTTAGACTCCAAATTACTTGCTATTGTTATATGATATAAAAGCTTATATACTTCATTCGTCCCGTTCAAAATTTGATAGATAGGGCCTGTTACTAACAGATTAATGAAACTTATTGGTTTCTTATAGCTTTTTTGGACAGCTGATGATGTGTTTACCAGGAGCTTAATCAATAAGATAGCAACTTAATGGGACAGTGATCCTCCAGCTCCTTATACGGTAAGCTATCATCTTAATGGAATCAAATGACTATTATAACTAGATATTGTGTTATATTATTATGATGTTGTGCAATTTATAATTATATGATGTTGAACTATTTTGGATATAAATATTTAATATATTTTTATATATATCGAGGGAGTAAAATGGTCATTTCTGCCATTCAGACAGTTGATTCAGCAATGCAGGTAAACAACATTTCATCTTTATTCAGACAGACAGCATAATCCAAACAGATAACTTATTCCACTCAGATCTTAATGATAGAGTTGGTAAACAACCCCATAGTGTATTTTGGTATATTTTAGATAATGATTGGTGAGTAATGATTATAAATATATGATGTAGATTAAAAAGTAAAAATATTGAGGGTGGATGTGTATTGGAGATTAAAAAATAAAAATTAATTATTTGATTTAATTATATCAAAGTGATAAATATAAAATTGGTAGAGAGATGAAAAAAGAGTATGTGTGAAACTTCGAGCAGGACCACGCTACGCGAGAGCAGATAACAATGGCGGTGTTGACCGTATTATCCCCGCCAACCAAGCCTTCATTGCCTGCGTAACCATTATCCCTTCCCATTTCCTATCTCTTTAATAAAAATGACAGTGCAATAAATTTGTGGTGTTCGCGCAGAACTACAAATCTCCCCATTTTCTAACCAGAAGCTATACGCGATGCAGTCCCAGACGAATCCATCAGGTACATCAGGAGACCTTCAGACTCTTTATTTATTGTTCATACATCGTCGCCTTGTTTTATGAATTCTTTCTTTTTTTAAATTATTTTTCTTTTCAGGATTGATTACTTTTAAGTTTCTGATAAAAGAATTATGTCATGTTTCGCTTATTTATTTATTGAATTTTTTTTTTTGTGACTGCATGAGCTGTGAATTACCTAAATGCTGCGCTTACAATCTGACTTTTTAGAGGCACACACTCTCGTCAGACAGTTGTTCCTAACTGTATCAGACTGATTATATGAGACGGTTCGACAATGATACCTTTTGCTCTTAGAATTGATACTTGTGAGTATTACGAACGATACATTATAATTTATTTAATATTAGACATGATGCAATTTATAACGTATCATTTCTAATACTAAAAAGTACCATTGCCGGACTGTATGATTCTGATGCAAGTTTTTGTCGGTTTTTAAGGTTTATGCTAAACTTTACGACTCTGATGTTGTACTAATTTATATACAGCAAATTCTAGTGCGTTTGTGTTATTTATGTTCGGAGTCTTAAATTCATTGTTCTTGTTTCTTTCTTTCTTTCTATTTTATCAGTAAATGTTAGTAATTTGTTAGTTGTTATTAGTAGTTAGTTCACCAAGCACCGAACACTCCTAGACTTCTTAACTCCAATACCCTTACCGTGAAGCCACCTTATAACTCCTTAATTCGTCCCCAAAGGGAATCTAAGTCGTGTCTCCACAAAGGGAAGAACTCGGTGGCCAGTGGGCTAAAGCCGTTGGTTATTCTTGCTTCTTTCTAACAATAGAGAAAACAAGTCTTCCAAATAGTAACATGAAGCCGTTACAGAGCCAGCCCTGAATGCTGGCAATCAGCAAGGCTGCCTATAGCTGAAAAAGGATAACATTGTTAGGGGCCCCAAAAATAGTTGATGCTATTAGAGCAAGAAAAAACGAGATACTATTAGGCCCACAAAAAAAAAGATATTATTAGGACCAAGAAAGGAGATATCATTGTGCCCGCCCAAATTTCAGCTTGACAACGAAAAACGATGGAGAGAGAGTGAGAGTAAAGAGAATTTTTGCTTCAATATATTATAATATTGGAAAATAATATATTTGAAAAAAAAAGTTCAAAAATTATTTCTTTCTTGGACACCCAAAATCGTAGGGCCCACAAGTACCATTTTTTTTTTGTTTTTTCCTTTTAATTTGAAGCAGTTACTCGTGGGTAATGGTTAATCTTCAAAACTGGTAACTAAACAAAAAGTGCACTCTTAACTATAAAAAAGAGTTTCTGTCTTTTCTGGTAGTTTATTCTTAATATTTGGGAAAAGATTAATAAAATAAAACAAAATAGAAGTTAAAGAAAAAGGGAGAAAGCGATGGTACTCCGTAGCAATATTAGGTGTCCGAGAGGTCCTGAGTCATCGCAGTTTCTTCTCGAACAGTAAAAGCGCATTCAATGTTAACCGAAATCTCGTACAATCAAGATTTTGAGAATTCTGAAAGAAGGACTTTCCCGCCTAAATGTCAGTCGTTGTTGATGTGTAATTAGTTGTTGAGAAATGGTACTAGGAATCTTGTAGTAGTTATCCGCTTCACGCCTTGTTTTTTTATTTATTTGAAAAGCATCGTGATGTGAATTTACGAAGGCAAGACTCATCTTCTGATAGCATTTCCAAAGAGTTTTGCCAGGTGATGTGATTTCAAACTGAACTGTTTAGTCACATGACAAGTAGCCTATTTGCTGCTGAGTTACCCATTTGCACCATAATATAGAACGGATGATTACAAAAATTATCCCTGATTTTTAGGCTAGTAATGAAAAGAAACAATCGTTTTATCAATCTTCCCCCCCACCCCACCCAAAAAAAACGTGTGTTAGAAATACCCCTTGAGATTTGTATTTATTAAAAGGTTCTTTATGAAAAGTACACTTGAGTGTACTTTCACCTAATTACAATAAATCCGACTAACTTTCAGAATCACGAAAAGTTCCCTTTCGATTTTATTTTGTCTTGCATTTACCCACTTCATAAGCAAAAAACATTCAAAACCTCGTATCATTATTAAAAAATGATACAATTTAGCCCCTTAATTTAAATACCGAATCAAACCTCTCGGTTATTTTTTATAATGTTATAGTTTTTTTTCTTTGATTTGGCAATTCTCAAGTGTGCCTTTTATAATTATCTCTTTGTAATGTTGATATCATTACCCTGCTTATTTCCCCATTAATAATTGTTATCTCCCATGCAGGCAGTGGATGTTCATGGTTAGAAAATGATTCTTCCATCGAAGGTCACGGTAAAGGCGAAGGTCCATTGCATTCAGTGTTCCCTACAACACCAGCACAAGTTTCTTTCTTGAAGGACCTTTTCGAATTTATATGCGAAGGTCCTCTTATTGAGAAAGTAGGCATAACATCAGAGAAAGTGGCTGAGTCCATTGATAAGTGGGTATTGTGTGGATCACAGCTGTGCAGATTGTTTCAGCTAAATGAACCGTTTCTCACGGAGCCTCAAAAAGTTCGGATTTATCATTATTATATACCGGTATTCTTGTGGTGTGAACAGGAAATTGCTAGTCATGGTTCTAAGTTCAAAGATGAAGATGAAGTCCCCCCCTTAGTGGTATGTTTTAGTGCTTGAGCGTTTTGCTTTCGTATTGGGAAGATGATAAAAACTACCCTTGAGGTTTGGCTTGATTACGAAAGACCCAGATAACTTTGAAAATTACGTAAACCACCATTGAGGTTTACATATTCCTTACTTTTTGCCTCTGTGAAGCTAATGTAAATTTATTTACTCATCAAACATTTTTTACAGTTGCATCCCTCAGCATTTCTAAATTTCACTATATAACACCGAACTTTTGATCTTACATTTTACGTTTACATCCTCGGCTTTTCTAAATTGAGGGGTGAAATTGTAAAATATTTGATGACATCAATAAATTACGTCATGGTTGGGGCACAACAAAAATGGAATCAAACATCAAGGGTAGTTCTTGTAATTCTCAAAATCAGCTGTTTTTTTAATCACCCCAATCTTCTGGGGTATCTTTTGTATTATCCCCTTCTTATTTTAACAATCCAAGTTAATTCTTGTAAATTTCTTAGGGATACGTACAAGACTACCCCTGAGTTTTAGCCTAATCAGAAAAGCTCCAGTTATCTTTTGAAATTGCAATACCCCTTTGTGGTTTATGTTTACCTGAAATAAGTAATAACACTCTTCATTTATGCTTACCTGAAATAATACTCTCTTCTTGGCTTTTGCATTTTTTTGCATAATTTGCTTTAGTCTTGATGCAGATTGGTTTTAGTGCACCACAAGGTTGTGGCAAGACCACACTCGTCTTGGCGCTGGATTTCCTTTTCCAAATCATTGGGAGGTAGATTACAAGAGGGTAATTATTAAAACATAGGAGATTAACATAATAATGGTAAAAAAAAAAAGAATCTAACTAACTACTTAATTCCAGGAAGACTGCAACTATATCCATTGATGATTTTTATCTCACAGCAGAGGATCAGGTAAATTTTTCCTGGATTCTGATTTCGCGTCTCTCTGAAATTGTTTTTCACGGTAGTAAAACCTTGGTATTAACCATCTAAAACTCCCCATACACTAATTTTCTATATATTATAAATCTGAACTGAAAAAGATGGGAAGATTGTTATTTCGTGTCAACCAATCCCAATAACTATCATGATCTATTCGAAAATCTTACAGCTAAATTATGTGGATTACAAAATGAAAATATGAATTGCTATACATATAATTTGGATATGAGAGTTCATCCATCCCCTAAAATTGAATTTTAAAATTAACAAAAAAATAATAAAAATGAAAACTTTAAAGAAACTAAAATATTCAAAAATGAACCCTAAAAACTGAATTTTTTTGCAAAACTAAAAAAAATGCTAAAAAAACTGAAAAAACACTAAGATAAGTTGAAAGATAAAAAAACTGCCCCCCCCCCCCCCCAAAACCCCCCAACTACCCAACACACACACACACACTCCTAAACTGAAAAAAAAAATTAGAAAATTAAAATTTCGAGTCAGTCTAACACTATGAGACCATTGTGGTGGTCTCACCCACGTATTTGCCCATTGGTTTTCTCTTCTGATGCATATATCATTTTTAGGCCAAACTGAGAGAAAGCAATCGTGGGAATGCACTTTTAGAGGTAGTTTGGGTAACTCTCTAATTTTTTTTCCCTTCCTTCTCTAAAGTTGCATTTTGCTACTCAAAACATATACCTCACACGTTCAGTTCCGTGGAAATGCTGGAAGCCATGATCTCTCGTTGTCTATAGAGACACTGACAGCCCTAAGTAAACTGACTAGAGAAGGTAAAATCTCCCATTTAGTTGTTTACATCTTCCTTATTTCTTGATAAGGTTATAGTGAAAAGAAATGGGTTGATATAAATATTTTCAAAATCCAGGCACAACAATGAAGCTTCCTCGGTATAACAAGGTAAGCACACAAAACCAAAACTATTGCCGTCAGAGTATTCGGGATTTGAAGTCATTGGTACTATTTTCCATTTTGCAGTCTGCGTACAATGGTAGAGGTGACAGAGCTGACCCTTCGACGTGGCCAGAGGTCGAGGGTCCTCTGATGGTAAGTGTTTTCTATTCAATTGCATGATGTTAAATGCGGGTTCTTTTGGAGTCCAGCTTATCAGATTCAAACTTTCTTATGTTGGTTGATTGTACTCCAATTTGCTAGGTATGATGCATAAAATTGATTCGAAGGGACACATACAAAAATACCCCTCATGTTTAGCTTAATTACAAGAAATAAATCGTGTTTCTTAAATTTACATGTAGTGCCTTGAGTTATGATCTCCTGAGCGTTTTTCTTTTACATATTATTTCCTGCAACAAGGATCAATTTTAGAACTGAAACATGTCTGAAGGGGTTATTTAAATTTTTATAAAAAAATAACTATTAAAAAAATTAAGGCTACACCTCGAGGGTAGTATTTGTAATAATTCCTTGGTTTAAAATTTTGTTTTCTAATGCGTTCATAGTGAGGCTTTTAAGTTATATGTTTTTTTTCCTATTAGATGATGGACTTGCAATACAGGTTTAGCATCATCGTCATTTATTCGTTTCACGTTTTGTAGGCTGTTTTATTTGAGGGTTGGATGCTTGGTTTTAAGCCTGTTCCGGCCGAAGTTGTGAAAGCAGTAGATCCACAGGTTTGAGAAATGGGGATGCGATCTTTTTTTTTTTTTTTTTTTTTTTTTTAACTTTTCCCGCCTTCCTATCTTATTATGTTATAGTTCAAACCTGCCTATAAACTTTTCTAATATCTAATATTATAAGATTTAAGTCTGCAGCTGGAGATTATCAATAAAAACTTGAAAGCTTATTATGATGCATGGCACAAGTTCATCAAATCATGGATAGTATTAAAGATTAAGGACCCTGGTTGTGTCTATCAGTGGCGTTTACAGGTGAGTTGTGCAATTCGTTTTTTTCTCTTGTTATCTTTCAAATGAATATTAGGGACAAAAAGATACACTTGAGGTTGGGGAATGGATCTTGTACTTAAATCCTTTTGTGCTTAAGTCGTGCGTGCTTGTACTTCAGTAATCATATTGCTCAGCCAAAGTACTGGATTATTCAGATAGCTATATGCATACTAATGTACTCATTTGGCCGAGTAAATGAATACTCGTGTACTCATACATATTAGTGTGAGTAAAATACTACTCATATTATTTGAGTACAATAGTACTCATTTGTCCGAGTACATTGATAGGGGATACTCATTTGTCTGAGTACATGGGTACTGAAGTACTTATTTGTCAAATACATGGATACTGGAGTAATCAAAATCCTTGAGCACGGTTTAAGCACGGAAGGCTTAAGAACTGGATCTTTCCCTTGATGCTCACCATAATAATCGAGAAAAAAAAACAGATTATAGCTCAAAAATTACACAAACTCCCATGTGTACTTTTCTAGTGTATAAAGGGATAATCACAAAAAGTACCCTTGAGATTTGACCAAATTAAAAAAGAAAAAAAGGTAGCTTTTCAAATTACAAAAATAGCCTTAATGTTTAATTTAATATTAAATTTTTGAAATGTTTTTGTTTGTGAAGGGGGTAAATGTAAGACTAGATAAAAAAATATGAGGCATTCTATAATTCCCGTTTGTATTTAAGTCATACCTCATGGACTTTCTGTAACTAACCTTTTACAAATTATATTCATTCTCTTATTTTATTTGCTTTTTTCTCTACTTTTTCCCTCTTTTTTCCTTTTATGTTATTTATGTAACGATTATTGACGGTTTCAAAGTTTGATTCATGTTAGCCGACCCCAAATCATTTTGGGACTAAGGCTTAGATGTTGTTGTTGTTGTTGAGGGGTAATTTGTAAAACAAATACAAACCTCGGGCCAAGGATTAAAAATTCTTCAAATGAAGGGAACCATTTTACTTCATTCAGAGTGCCCACGTTTTTTTAAAAAAAATTGACACTTCAGCACTACAAACGAGTAATATGAATTTTTCAGGTGAAATATTTCTGAATTGCATTATGATTGCAGTGAAATAGTACCGTACGAACTTTGCACCCAAAATAATGACTGCAATGAACTTTGCAGTAAAACAGTAAAATTTTGTACAAAATACTGCAATATGAAGCCTTTTTTTTTACTGCAATATTAAGCTCGACTTCACCAAATTTATAGATATATTATTTGTAGGGTATCTATCCGGAATACATAAAATTACACAACACAACAGTAAACGAATTACAAATAAATTTCCTATGTTTACGGGGATTAAGGGTTACACAACGAATTAAATAACACTGGAAAAACACACGAAATAAACTGGAAATACTGAACACGAAAACAAAAAAAATTAAGGTCGAAGAAATCTGACCAAACAGAAGATCTGAAAGTACGAACGCAAGGTGGTGATATTCAGACACAAAGTCGGCTCAGTCCTCCGCTCTCGTGTACCCGCGTCCAGGGCTCCAAAATCCGGCGTCGAGCAGTCCGATTCGAGCCACAAATCCAGGCGGTTTCGTTAAATCACAAAGACCCAGTAACCAGAAACCCCAATAACCCAGAAAAAACCCTCAGCCGAGTAGGATTCACAAAGAAATCAGGAATCTCACAAAGAATGAATTTTTGCCTCAAGAACACTCAATTTCTCAGTCGTATATTTATTTTCAACCTCAAAATGGATCCCAGAATATATAGGGGTGGAAGTCACAACCCCAGAATCGGTCGCCCGGATTTAGAGCAACCAATCTTATCATTGGATTGATAAGGGTTGCTATTAAATCGGAACCGATCAAAGGAATCAAGCAGCGGGAGAAACAGAAGTGAGAGGAAATGGGAGAAGAGGAAGTGTGCGGCGCCGACTGGGTGAGGTGAGAAATGAGGTAGGTTTAGGGTTAGGGGGGTTTAAATACCTTGGGGATGGACTGATGAGATAAATCCCACAAAGGGACGGTCCAGATCTGGTCAAAGGTTTTAATTAGAAACCGGGCCTGGGCTGATCAAATCGGACTGGGCTGCCAAAGATTTAATTATTGGGCCCAATCAAAAAACTTATTTCATTTGGGCCTAAAACCAACAAATCTCCACCCGGACCAAATGAGCCATCGGGGTACACTTATTTTGAGAGGGAGGTCATCATCGCCGAACGTCACACCATCTGCACACCACACAAAGTTAGTACAAGTATAAAGACATAAACAATCACTAAGAAAGAAAAAACTAGAAATCACAAAGAAAACTAGAAGAGCTATCACGAAGATAGCAAACAGGAAGACTAGAGTGTCTTCAGTTAAGGGAGTCGATATTTAGTATCGACTTGCAAGATCTGGTTTTCTCGATCGGTAGGCACTTCGTGCCCATATCTGCAGGATTGGAATGTGAAGGGATTTTCTTCAAATCAATTATGCCTTTTTCAACGATATCACGGATGAAGTGACACCTGACATCAATATGCTTTGTACGATCATGGAAAACAGGATTTCTGCACAAATGTATGCTAGATTGACTGTCAGAAAAGACCACAACATTATCACGAAGAACACCAATTTCAGTAAGTAAATCTTTCAACCAAATAGCCTCTTTAAAGGCTTCAGTGGTGGCAATATATTCAACTTCAGTAGTAGACAGTGTAACTATATGCTGAAGTTGAGATTTCCAAGAAATGCACGTGCCACACAAGGTAAACACATATGAAGTTGTGGACTTACATTCATCCCGGTCATTGGCATAATTAGAATCAACATAACCTTTTAAATTAACCCCATCATCAGATTTAGAGAAAATAAGACCATCAGAAGCGGAATTTTTTAAGTACCGCAATAACCACTTAAGGGCCTCCAGTGAGGTTTTTCTGGATTAGCCATGTACCTACTTAAACAACTCACAACATAAGCAATATCTGGTCTAGTACTAACCATAAAGTACATGACAGATCCAATGGCATTAGCATACGGGACAGATCTCATTTCACGAATTTCAGATTCAGTTTTAGGCGACTGAGTTTTGGATAATAAGAAATGAGAAGCTAACGGCACACTAGCAATTTTAGCATCAGTCATAGAAAATTTTTCAAGAATTTTACCAATGTAAGAGGACTGGTTTAAAAATAAAGTGCTTTTAGATCTGTCCCGAATAATATTCATGCCCAATATCCTTTTAGCATCCCCCAAGTATTTCATGTCAAATTGTTCACCTAAGGGACTTTGAACATGCTCAATAGATTTAATGCACGAACTGATCAAGAGCATATCATCTACATAAATAAGTAAGAACATAGGCACACCACTGTCATACTTGAAATAAAGGCATGGATCATAAGCACTACGACGGAATTTCAAGGACAACATGCAATCATTGAATTTTTTGTTCCATTCTCTAGGGGATTGCTTTAAGCCATATAGGGTTTTATTGAGCAAGCACACATGATCTGGATGGTTACTATCTATAAAACCTTCCGGTTGTTTCATGTAGATAGTTTCTTTCAATTCACCATGCAAGAATGCTGTTTTAACATCTAATTGTTTCATCTCCCAATTATGATGTGCAACTAATGCAAGCATGATGCGAACAATGGTGAATTTAACTACTGGTGCAAAAATCTCAGTATAGTTGATACCTTCACGTTGTGTAAAGCCTTTAGCTACTAACCTTGCCGTGAATCTGACATTATCCTCCTCCTTTTTTACTTTAAACAACCACTTACAATCAATCAAAGAGCAATTTCTGGGTTTTGGAACAAGTTTCCAAGTATCATTCGCATGCAAGGATGTCATTTCTTCATTCATTGCACTTAGCCATTCATTTGAATTATCAGACATCAAAGCATCATTGTAAGACTTAGGTTCATTACCATCAAGCATATCAAACACATTGAAAGCAAGAGAAGCCATATGGAAATCATCTAAGTGTATAGGTCTCCTAACATTCCTTCTAGGCCTATCCCTAGTTTATTGATAATCAAACAAGTCAGGAGCAGATTCAGATTCATCCCCATTATCAGATTGATTATTAGGTTCAGGATTTTCTATATTATCAGATTCAGCAGATAATTCGTTATCACTAAGATGCTCCACCCTAATCGAACAGGTGGGAGAATTTTCGTAGCTAGCACAGAGCGCAGTATAGGATTATCAAGACATGGAAATTGCCATTAAAGACCACATCCCTGCTAATAATCACCTTTAATCCGGGTTCAGATCTGACCCATAAACGATAACCCTTAATACCGTCAGGATATCCAAGAAAAACACATCTCAAGGATCTGGGTTCGAGTTTATCAATATTTTGATGCACATAAGCAGCACAACCAACACACACGAATGTTTGAAAAATCAGTAGCATGACCCGACCATATAGACTCGGGATAATTGCCATTTAATGGTACAGAAGGTGATCTATTGATAAGATATGCAGCAGTTAAAAGAGCCTCACCCCAAAAACTTTTAGACAACCCAGAAGTAGCGAGCATGGCCCTAACCTTTTCAAGGAGGGTTCGGTTCATTCGCTCAGCCACCCCGTTCTGTTGAGGGGTATAAGGGACAGTCTTATGCCTAAGGATGCCATTTTCAGAACACATAGTATCAAACTGAGTATTGCAAAATTCAAGGCCGTTATCGGTCCTTATCTTTTTAATCCGTTTTCCGGTTTGATTTTCCACCAAAGTTTTCCAAGTTTGGAATTTTTCAAACACGTCAGATTTTAATTTGAGTAAAAACACGAAAACTTTTCTAGAGTAATCATCAATAATGGACAAGAAATACCGGTTTCTGCCATGAGTCGTAACACTGGCAGGACCCCAAACATCAGCATGAACATAATCAAGCACATTGGAACTCTTACCAGATTTCTCAAAAACGGGATCAGGGGAATCAGGAGGTTTTGGAAATTGAGTTTTATGTTGTTTGCCATACATGCAGGAGTCACAAAAAGACAACTTAGAGATCTTATCTTTTCCAAAACACTTTTGTTTATGCAAGATATCTAATCCCTTCATGCTCATGTGTCCTAACCAACCTATTATGCCACAATTCGGTTTTATCCACACAGACCAGATTAGAACATGCAGCAGTTTCAGTTTGGCAAATGTATAGATTAAATTTCCGGATTCCTTTAAACAACATTAAGGATCCTCTGGAGATTATCATGCAACCATTCCCCCAAGACCCCCGAAGGCCCTCATCTTCCAAAGTGGTACAAGATATCAGATTATTAGATAAATCAGGAATATGTCTGACATTTTTTAGAGTAAACTGAGTACCATCAGCGAATTTCAAGCACACATTTCTTATTCCGGCCACAACCCGTTTCACCTTATCAGGCATATAAACATACCGATCACCAAGATTAGTATAACTAGTAAAATGTTGTTTATAAGGTGTCATATGATGAGTGCATCCAGAATCCAGCAACCATTCATTTTCACACAGACCAGAGAGCACAGAATTCACAGAGAGATGCAAATCATCAGATACCATAAAGACATCGCCCATAGTCAAATTTGCCCGATCATTTTGCAAGTTCTTTTTAGGTTTGGTGCATTCTTGTATATAATGACCTGGTTCACTACAATTATAACATTTGCGATTCTTAGGCCGGAATTTGGTTCTATCCTCCCATTGCCCCTTTTTTTTATTAGACTTTTCAGAATCAGTTTTGACAAACGGTTTCTTTTTAATGGGATGCTTAGACCTTACAAAATTAACATCAGAGACAGGTTTAGAAACCTTGTTAAATTTAAAGTCTAATTCTTTACTCTTTAAGCCACTTATAACAGTGTCTAAAGTAACAGAATCCCTTCCATATTTTATAGCAGATTTCACATCATTATAAGCATCAGGGACATCATTCAAGAGCACAATAGGGGAATAATCATCAATGTTTTTGTCACCCGTTTGTTTTATATCTTGTACTAACTTTGTAAAGGCATCCAGATTACCATCAATATCTTTATTCAAATCCAGCTTGTAGCGAAAAAACTTTTCAAGAAGAAATAACTTATTCGGCAAAGATGTTTCGGTAAACGTTTCCTCAAGTTTATCCCAAAGCTGTTTAGCATTATCAGTTTTGCCTATTCGTCTAGTCACAGAATCAGACAAGACAAGTTCAAGATTATAGATGAATGTGCAAACTCAATCAATTCCTCACGTTTTTCAGGAGTCACATTAGACTGAAAAGAACCTTCAATGGCCTTAAAACATTTTTGTTGGACAAGTATAGATTTCATTTTTTGTTGCCAAATTTCAAAATCTCCTTTACCGTCAAAAGGTGCCATTGTAAATGAAGTAAGAGAGCCCATTTTAGTATTTGTAAAAATCACACAAGATTTAAAACAGCACAAGGTACTACTGTAAAAACTAAGATTACAGTTAAATATCACGCAGATACCACGAATAACAAAATCACACCAGATTTTGCGATAAAATGAGCTGGAATAGAATACCAATATCACGCAGATATCACACCAGATTTTAAAATAAAGTGAGCTGGAATCGAATCCCGGAGCCCCCACAAGATCCGAGGAACACTTGCGGTCCAGGCAAGGGGGTTTGGTATGCTCGGAGATTACGCCTGCAACAGTCTCAACACAAAACCAGTATAACGAAGCAGTCACAGAGACAGTACAGCAGACGGAAGCAGTAAACAAATTACTCCGAAGAAATAATACACTACCAATCACACAGAACAGTAAGAAAATACAGTAAAGTAGAGGAAGCAATACCTGAGCGGATCCCTCGGCCGGAATCCGTATGCCCTTCCGAATAGAAACCCCGTTTAGAGGCTCCGATACCACTGTAGGGTATCTATCCGGAATACATAAAATTACACAACACAATAGTAAACGAATTACAAATAAATTTCCTATGTTTACGGGGATTAAGGGTTACACAACGAATTAAATAATACTGGAAAAACACACGAAATAAACTGGAAATACTGAACACGAAAACAAAAAAAATTAAGGTCGAAGAAATCTGACAAAACAGATCACTTAAGATCTGAAATTACGAACGCAAGTTGGTGATATCAGACACTAAGTCGGCTCACTCCTCCCCTCTCGTGTACCCGCGTCCAGGGCTCCAAAATCCGGCGTCCAGCAGTCCGATTCGAGCCACAAATCCAGGCGGTTTCGTTAAATCACAAAGACCCAGTAACCAGAAACCCCAATAACCCAGAAAAAACCCTCAGCCGAGTAGGATTCACAAAGAAATCGGGAATCTCACAAAGAATGAATTTTTGCCTCAAGAACACTCAATTTCTCAGTCGTTTATTTATTTTCAACCTCAAAATGGATTCCAGAATATATAGGGGTGAAAGTCACAACCCCAGAATCGGTCGCCCGGATTTAGAGCAACCAATCTTATCATTGGATTGATAAGGGTTGCTATTAAATCGGAACCGATCAAAGGAATCAAGCAGCGGGAGAAACAGAAGTGAGAGGAAACGGGAGAAGAGGAAGGGTGCGGCGCCGACAGGGTGAGGTGAGAAATGAGGTAGGTTTAGGGTTAGGGGGGTTTAAATACCTTGGGGATGGACGGATGAGATAAAAATCCCACAAAGGGACGGTCCAGATCTGGTCAAAGGTTTTAATTAGAAACCGGGCCTGGGCTGATCAAATCGGACTGGGCTGCCAAAGATTTAATTATTGGGCCCAATCAAAAAAACTTATTTCATTTGGGCCTAAAACCAACATTATTTTTGGTAATTAATGTAAACTTCATAATCATTTTCTGTTATCATCCCTGAATACTATTCCAAGGCCATAGTCCTCCGGTTATTTATTTTCAGGCGGAGATTGCTATGAGAACTGATGGAAAATCTGGAATGTCCGATGAAGAGGTAGTTTCAAAGAATAAACATTTCTATCAATTAAAATGATTCGAAAACTTGCAACTTTTAAGGATATTAAATAATTGTAAAATCCATAATAAATTGCAGGTTTTGGATTTTGTTTCAAGATACTTGCCAGCGTACAAAGCGTATCTCCCTACTCTCTATTCTGAAGGACCAAATGGTTCTGATCCAAAGCATTTGCTTGTTGTCGAAATTGATGAGGGAAGAAATCCGATTCTTGGCAGTTAGACGAAAAACACATTTCAGGTTTAACCTTTAAGTTTTTGTATGTATTTGTTTTACAATTATTTACCTAATATTCTTTACTCAAATGAAAGAATCGTAAAGTTATGTGGTTGTATCGACATTTTCAGAAAACCGGAAATCCAATAATAGGAAAGGTTTCTCTGGTGATATCGTCTAAATATTTTCAACATCCATTTTTTTTAAAAAGCTTCAAGAGGGGGTTTCTAGTAAAATTTAATTTTGAATTTGAGCCTATTTTTTTCAAAAGAAAAAAATTTCTCTCCTCTTTCCGTTTTCTAAGGTGTTCGGTGTGCGGCATTTCTTGGTATCAATTGTTTCTAGTTTAATTTATACGTTATTTTGTCAGTCTCTCTTTGTTGATGAATTAGAATTGTTGCTGATTTGGTATATATAGAGCTATATGATTCTGATTTTATGGGATTGACATTTATGAAGAAATTATGCTTCAGTATGAGCCCATCCTAGCCAACTTTCGGCCTGAGTCGAACTTTAGTATGTGGTCCCCTTTTTTTTTATCTTTTTTCTTTATTTTAGCAAGCCTTTTTATAATATAAACTTGGCAAAATGACCAATTAGGGGAGAGCATTCATGGTGGCTTTGGTTTTGGGGAGAGGAATGAAGCAGGAAATGGTATATTGGATTTCGCATTAGCTCATGATTTGGGTATTATGAACACTTGGTTCGAGAAAAGAGACTCTCATTTGGTGACATATAGAAATGGAGGTAATGCAAGTCAGATTGATTTCTTTTTAGTAAGGAATGTTTGGAGGAAAAGTTTTACTAATTGCAAGGTGATACCCGGTGAGAGTGCTGCAACACAGCATAGGGTTGTGGTGCTTGACTTTCGAGGTAAGAGGCACTTAAGAAAGAGAAGACCACAAGTTGACCCTCGAATTAAGTGGTGGAAGCTCCAAGGGGAGAGTCGACATACTTTTGTGGCTAAGATTGCTGATAGTGGTATTTGGTCTGATTGCACGGAGATGGATATAGATTCGATGTGGAACTTGTTGGAGCATAACATAAAGGAAGTTGCAAAAGAAGTCCTAAGAGAATCTAAAGGAAACAGACCATCAAGTAAGGACACATCTTGGTGGAATGATGAAGTTAAGCAAGCGATAAAGACCAAACATGAATGTTATAAGGTACTGGGTAAATGCTCGAGCGATGAGAATTATGAGAAGTACAAGAAAGCTCGAACAGAAGCTAAAAAGGCAGTGCGAAATGCCCGATCTAAGGTCAATCAAGAATTATATGCAAGATTAGATACTAAAGAAGGGGAAAAAGATATCTATAAACTTGCTCGAATGAGAGAGAAGAAGACGCGAGATATTGGAAAAGTTAAATGTGTAAAAGATACTGATCAAAAAGTTTTGGTTCAAGATAAAGAGATAAAAGAGAGATGAAGGTCATACTTTGATACCCTATTCAATGGCCATCAAGAACAAGATATTGGGAATTTAAACATCCCCTCAAGTATGGTTAATCGAGAGTTTAAGAGAAGAATTCAAAAGGGTGAAGTGACAATTGCATTGAAGAAGATGGGGTCAAAGAAAGCAGAAGGACCAGATGGTATACCTATTGAAGTTTGGAGGTGTTTGGGGGAGAGAGGGATCGAATGGGTAACTATGCTTTTCAATAAGATTTGGAGAAGCAATAAGATGCCATCAGCATGGAGGAAAAGTATTCTCGTCCCTTTGTATAAGAACAAAGGTGATGTTCAAGATTGTTCTAATTATCGCGGAATTAAACTAATGAGTCATACCATGAAGTTGTGGGAACGAGTGATTGAACAAAGGATCGTGAAATGTGTGAAGATAACAAAATCGGTTTGGATTTATGCCTGGAAGATCGACCATGGAAGCAATTTATCTTATCCGTGATTGATGGAACATTATCGAGATAAAAAGAAAGATCTGCATATGGTTTTATTGATTTAGAGAAGGCATATGATAAAGTACCAAGAGAAGTACTTTGGTGGGCCTTAGCAAAGAAGGGTGTATCGCGGAAATATATTGACATTATAAAGGACATGTATGAGGGAGCTAGTACAAGTGTACGTATTAATGTTGGGAGGACAAGAATTCCCTATTACGATTGGGGTGCATCAAGGATCTGCTCTTAGTCCTTTTCTCTTTGCCATAGTCATGGACGAATTGACAAGAGAAATTCAAAATGACGTTCCGTGGTGTATGATGTTCGCAGATGATATTGTGTTGATTGATGAAACGAAGGTTGGAGTGCAACGAAATTGGAACTTTGGAGGATACTTTGGAAGCTCGAGGCTTTAGGTTGAGCGAAGTAAGGCGAATATATGGAGTGTAGGTTTAGCGAACTTGATGATAGAGAGGCGGGGATGATCACATTTGATGTGAAAGTTCTACATGGATCCACTTTCTTTCTGTATCTTTAATCTATTATCCAAAAGGATGGAGAGCTAGATGGCGATGTGGCTCACAGAATAAAGGCAGGGTGGTTGAAGTGGAAGAGTGCCACAGGGGTTTTATGTGATCCTGGCATGCGTCATAGATTAAAGGGTAAATTTTACCGCACGGCAATTAGGCATGCGCTGTTATATGGCACCGAGTGTTGGGCTGTAAAACAGTGTCACGTTCAAAAGATGAATGTGACAGAGATGCGTATGCTACGATGGATGTGTGGTCATACAAAAAAGGATCGGCTCAGAAATGAGGTGATTAGAGAGAAGGTAAGAGTTGCGTCTATAGAAGACAAGATGATGGAGAATCGATTACGATGGTTTGGTCATGTGAGAAGAAGACCTATTGATGCCCCAGTGAGGAGGCTAGAAAGTTGGGGAACAAGTAATGTTGTGAAAGGTAGAGGAAGACCCAAGAAAACTTGGATAAAGATGATTGAAAATGATATGCGGTTTCTTGGAATTGGAGAAAGTATGGCGATGGAGAGGCAAATGTGGCGGGAAAGAATACGGATGGTGGATGGAGTCTGATTTTTTTTTTTTTTTGTTATCTTTTAATTTATTTTTCAGGATTTTTCAATTAATTTTTTTTTTCAACATTCATTCTCTTTTTTGTATTTGCTTTTTTCTCTATTTTTTTCCCTCTTTTTTTCCTTTTATGTTATTTATATAACGATTATTGACGGTTTCAAAGTTTGATTCATGTTAGCCGACCCCAAATCATTTTGGGACTAATGCTTAGATGTTGTTGTTGTTGTTGTGGTAACAAACTTTTTTTTTGTATCATTTAGGGGGTATAAACTTGTTTCCTTCCAATCAAGTTAGGATATCCTTGAAAATCCGTCAGTTAAATCGAATGGATTTGCTGACTTGTCCGTTAAGTGACACGTGTCACCTTCTGATTGGTCCACATAATAATAGTAAAAAATAATAAAAAATATAAAAGTCTAAAAAATATAAAAAATAAAAAATCTGGAAGTTTTTTTAAAAAAATTCATTTTTTTTAAAAAATCTGGAATATTAATATTGAATATCGGATGTTTTTATTTAAAGTTCAAAAATAAGTAATAAAAAAAAATTAGAAATCGGATGTTTTTATTAATCTTTAATCTATTTTTTAGATTTTTTTAAAAATAAAGTAGTTTTTTTATGAAAAGTAAAAAAAAAATACGAATACAAAAATTAGCAGGTTTTTTAAAAAATAATAATAATAATCCAGTTTCATTTATTTATGGAAAATAATATTCCATTTTTTTTTAAAAAAAGTTTATAAATCAGATCCAAATTTTTTAGTTTTTTATTTCTTATTTTTGAACTTTAAATAAAAACATCCGATTTTTAATATTAATGTTCCATTTTTTTTAGAAAAAAAATAAAATTTGGAATTTTTGAAAAATTTTCCAGATTTTTTATATTCTATATATTTTAGACTTTTATATTTTTTATTTTTTTTATTATTACGTGGACCGATCAGAAGGTGACACGTGTCACTTAACGGACAGGTCAGCAAGTCCGTTAGATTTAACTGACGAATTTTCATGGATACACTAACTTGGTTGGACGGAAACAAGTGCATACCCCTAAATGATACAAAAAAATGTTTATTACCATAAGTGCAAAATTTGAGAAAGTTCGTACCCTAATTGGTAATTATGCCTATAAACTTAGATCAACATAAAACAACTAAAACTGTGAGATATAGGATAATTCTATTATCTATACTGTATAATACTTATCCCCCTTAATTTAATGTGGAAGGGGGATTTAATTGTAACTTTTAATTGTAAAAATATATGAAGAGACTATTTTAATTGTAACTTTAATGTAAATAAATTAATTTCAATACAAAAGTTATGATAAACATCACAATGCAAATGCACCTTCTAATACACAAGGTGATTAAAATGAACTTTTAAATGATAGTATAAATTACAAGATGGTTAAATTTTAGCTATGAAATCTTAGATACAATCGGTGCATCGCACGGGTTGAATAAACCAAAAATAACCCCGGAGCAACATACGGGTTAGTAAAGCCTCATTTCATATAACTAATTACATAGACTAAAATAAAAGGACAATAACAATAAAAAAACATATAAACTTCTCTAAAAGGCATTTAAATTCTGTCATCTGCTCATTCAACCGTCTGCCCCAACATTACGTACAAAACACGTGCACCTTCTAATACACAAGGTGATTAAAATGAACTTTTAAATGATAGTATAAATTACAAGGTGGTTAAATTTTAGCTATGAAATCTTAGATACAATCGGTGCATCGCACGGGTTGAATAAACCAAAAACAATCCCGGAGCAACATACGGGTTAGTAAAGCCTCATTTCATATAACTAATTACATAGACTAAAATAAAAGGACAATAACAATAACAATAAAAAAAAACATATAAACTTCTCTATAAGACATTTAAATTCTGCCATCTGCTCATTCAACCGTCTGCCCCAACATTACGTACAAAACACGTGCACCTTCTAATACACAAGGTGATTAAAATGAACTTTTAAATGATAGTATAAATTACAAGATGGTTAAATTTTAACTATGAAATCTTAGATACAATCGGTGCATCGCACGGGTTGAATAACCCAAAAACAACCCCGGAGCAACATACGGGTTAGTAAAGCCTCATTTTATATAACTAATTACATAGACTAAAATAAAAGGTCAATAACAATATAAAAAAAACATATAAACTTCTCTAAAAGGCATTTAAATTCTGCCATCTGCTCATTCAACCGTCTGCCCCAACATTACGTACAAAACACGTGCACCTTCTAATACACAAGGTGATTAAAATGAACTTTTAAATGATAGTATAAATTACAAGATGGTTAAATTTTAGCTATGAAATCTTAGATACAATCGGTGCATCGTACGAGTTGAATAACCCAAAAACAACCCCGGAACAAGATACGAGTTAGTAAAGCCTCATTTCATATAACTAATTACATAGATTAAAATAAAAGGACAATAACAAAAAACATATAAACTTCTCTAAAAGGCATTTAAATTCTGCCATCTGCTCATTCAACCGTCTGCCCCAACATTACGTACAAAACACGTAGATATTCAACCAAAGACCGTGCATCGCACGGGTTGGATAATGCCTCGTACTTAAAATAAGACATCTATGTTCAAAATCCAAAACAATTATTTGAACCTGTCAACTATTTGAAATCTTGGGGAGTGAGAATATTGTGAGTAATAAGAATCCTTGTTTGTTAGTATATGCTTGAGAATCATTTATTTTTCACTATTTCATATTTTTTTCCGGGGACCGAATCGACCAACTTGTTCGCCTAGTGGAAGGCGACCCTGACTTCAGTTTCCGAAAAATCTCCGGGTCTTATATATGTAGGGGTCTGCCATGATACTATGTTAAAGTTTGAGGACCATTTAAGAACTAATTGACAATGACAGTAGAATTTCGGATGTGGGATTTATTGCTTTAACAATTATCTGTCTTCCCGAAATAGTTTTTGTAGTTTCTATAATTCAATTTCTTCTAAGCTTTTTGCTTATGACATAGCAGGCTAGCAGCAAGTACGGCACGACCATGTGAAATCCCAGGATGTGACCGGACTTGCCAAGGTTATGATCAGTTTGACCCCTATCGAGACCCAACTCTAGAAGTAAGCAGGGTTTGCGTCCCCTAAGGTTCGAACTCACTCGGATGACAATCCAAGTGAAATACGACCGCTCTTCTATTGGTCCAACTATGTCCGATCACTGTTTTACTTATTTATTTAACAAAAAAAAAACTATTCCTTTAAAATTATACCCTAACCTGTAATGATATAATGCAACATCCAACTGTAAATTGCTGAGATTTTACTGCAGGGTTCATTTCTTGCACTCTAAAAATATTTTCTTTTATTAGTAGCATAAAAATGGGAAAAATGAAGGGAAAAAACAAACATTTCACACTAGAATAGAGAAATGTGTATTATTGAGATAAATCAACATTATTACTCAAATTAAATAAGATTAATCTTAGTATTACAGAAACAGAGCCACAGATTAGGGATTATGGAAGATATTAGTAGTTCTGACAGTAGCATATAAATACGACTGTCTATTTTGTTGTTGTTATTGTTGTTGTTCAGATTCAGCAACAGCAAAGAGCGTCCAGGCAGCATTCACAAGTCTCTACACAGCACCAACAGCAACACATTGCAAACAAACTGTGCCAAAACAAACATGGATGGCTAAGTCTATTTGCAAATCAATCATAAAACAGACCCCCCCCCCCCCCCCAACACACACACATCTTATTGAGAGCAGCGGCGGTAAAGCCACAGTTTACATGTGGGACGGGCTAAGATAAGAAGATATATAGAATCCGCCCACAAAAATGTTGTTATTATTTTAAATTATTTACCTAATATTGACTTAAAAGCATTAGAAAATTTAATATTTATTTAAAAGAAATAATGTAAATACTAGAATTTCTGTTGATTTTTAAATTTACTTCTACCCTGCAAAATTTTAGTATCTCACTTATTATATTTGTAACTTTTAATTTTTGAACAAAATTCCAATACTACCACAGAAACCGGGACGGGCTCAAGCCCGACCTAGCGGACCTTTGGCTCCACCCTTGATTTCGAGAGAGAGAGGAGATCCCTAGAACCAAGTTTAAAATAACAAAAACAAAAAAAATACTATCAAAAAACCGAAAACTCCAAAAAAAGTAAAATGACGAAAAAGGACTAAACAAAAAAGGGAAAGAAAACAAAAACCAACAAAGAATTTAAAAAAAAAAAGAATCATAAAAACTGAAAATTCCTTTGGGTTTGTAAGTTGTAATGACAGGTTAAAAGACCAATTTTTTATTTAGAAAAACTAAAATAAAAAACTGAACAATTGAAGAAAAAAAAAACACTTGAAAACTGAAGAAAAAAAAATCTTAATTTTTCTTTTGGACTCCATCTTACACAAGCTATTGCCTTTTTTTTAATTATTATTCTCCAAATATTTCATTTTAAATTAATTAAGTTTTCAGTTTCTATTTGCAACCATTTTCTTCAAAATATTTTCAATTTAAAGTCACAATTCTCAGTTCAAAAGTGGATTTAATTTTACAATTTAACCAACAAAGAGCAGTCTATATATTACCTGTGCAATCAAAGAATTAAACACAATTTTTTCAACAGAAAAATAAAATACTTAATAAAAAAATATAGATATTATCAAGTAAAGGACACAAACCAAGCATAGAGGCATCCTTTTTCTTCATGGCGTTTTCGGACATGATCCGTGTAAGACATGCCTTGATAACCTGGTGCTGTCTGCATTTTCTTCTTCTGGCTTAAGGATTTGTTAGCAGTTATACTAAATTTAGAAAGTAGGAATATGAATCTGTACTCATGTAAATATAATAATAATTTTTTTTGTCCCCAACCATAACTCTTTTAATACACATATAGTCGGTTATAACTTTTAAGTCACCTATTCACAACAAAATCACCTATTTTAAATGACTCGAATATAATTAGGTGACTCAGATGTAATTAGGTGACTCAGATATAATTAGGTGACTCAAAAAGATAGACTCGAATGTTATTAGGTAATTCGGATATAAATTATGCGACTCAAATGATATTTAGATGACTCAAGTATGTGATTCGAATATGTTTTGTGTTAATCGACTAGACCATAGTCACTAGCTCCCTCTCATTTCTACCTTTCACATCAACTAGACTATTGTCACTAGCTCCCTCTTATTTCCACACTAGTGTGGACCGCTCTACCATGTTTGATTAGGTATCTACCCGCCATTAAAACCAATAAAAGTCCCCACCCAACCCACTACTAGCTTGTATGGACGCGGACACGGGAAAAAAGAGAGGACATGAATATGACACAATGTGAACACGATATTATTTTGTATGTTATATATATATATTGATTTAAATGAGAATCAATCTTTAAAGCGAGAACAATGGCCGGTCCTGATATTTCATAGGCGAAGTCTGATAAATAGGCTCCTACTTAACATAATATTCGTCCAAATTCTTTTCAAACAAAATGGGGTAACGTGCAATGAGCCTCGTTAAACCCTATGACGCAAAATCTTAGGAAAAACACCATTAAGGAAAGAGTACTCTATCCCGATTTATTGAAAGAAATAAGTACAAAAATTTGCGAGAACATAAAACCAAACTCAAGTGAAAATATAATAAAGAATCCTAAAGTTCTAAGAAGCGGTTTCTTCGAGCATTTTGTCATGCAAAATCACTTATAATCACATCATCAATTTTTCCCAACATATCCTTCTCAATTGACAATGTGACCAAACCATGCAATAATCTCTTAGGACATTGATGACCTCAAGTAGGTTTCGATCAACTTCAGTTTTTGAAAAATTTCATTTCACCGTTTGCAAATTGCAATTCGAGCAAGGTACGTGTGGTTTCAATGTTGTTTTTTTTATACACAGGCATACAGGTTAACCCTAAATGGGTAGGTAATTTTCAATTTTGGGCCTATGTTAGGGTAAAAAAAAATCTAGGGCTCCTATGTGGGTTGGGCCCTGGGTGTAATATCAGAAATTTCTACTAATGTTGTTTAATATTATTTTATCCGAGTTATGTTGTACATCGTGGAATCTGTACAGTATGGATAAAATAAATGAAGGACTGGATGTTAGTATTGGTATGATTGTCGTATATGGTCGACAATTACATTTGAGAATACAATGTGTTGAGTATACGTATTCATTATGTCGTATGTTTGTATTCTGCATGTCGAGACGTTGGACAAGAGTAGCTAAAAATGGCTAAGTACAGCCACATTATCGCACGCTACGATGTATACATAGCGTACGCTAATACACAAGGATTACGTACGTTAATAAGTAGAGTTAACGTACGTTAAGTTGCTAAGTGTTACGTACGCTATGCATAAGGCATTACGTACGTAAGGAGAGGAATCAGACAGCTCAGGCTATGGCCGACAGGTGGGACCCGCGGTCGGCAGCTTTCGGCGAGGAACGTGCTTGGTCGAGTCAACTCTTGGTTAACGTACGCTATGGGTAAAGCATTACGTACGTTAACTGAGGAATTACTGTAGCAAGTCAACGTACGTATTACGTACGTTATGGAGGAAACATTACGTACGTAAGCGAATGAACGAAACAGGTCAGTAAGTTCTGGAATGATATTATGTACGCTATGAAGGACAATTAGCGTACGCTAAGCGGCATTACGTACGTTAATGTTGATGGATAACGTAAATAATGATCGATGCAGTTTATACAATGAAGATCGGTCTTTCATTTCTTCACGATCGAAAATCGTTTCTTCCTCCTGAGTTCGTCCTTCTGAGGGTGTTAGTGAGAATAAGCTTCTTCTAACTCGGTTATGAGCTTGGGAAGCATGGATTAAAGGCTTGGATGTGAAGATATCAATAGTTCTTGAAGAGCTTGATTGTGTTATTCATGTTCTTGAGGTATGTTGATGAACTCTTCACCTTGAATTCGGATTGTGATGTTATTGTTGATGAATAATTCATATGAAGATGATTATGATGTTGTTACGGTTCTTGAGGTTATATGAACTATATGTTGAAGGATATGATGGTTTATGTCTTGATTATGTTGGTTATGATTATAGAATCATAGTGTTCTTGGTGTTCTTGGTAGAATTGTTTCGATTCTTGATGTTTGGAGGATCATATATTGGAAAATATGATGATATACACCTTGAATTATGAATGAGGATTGTGTAGATGTTGGAGGATATCGAATTACGTTGTTTTGATGGCTATGAACAAGGTTTCGAATCATTTAAGTGTTCTTGAAGAACTCTTGATGAATTTAACATAGCAAGACGATCGTAAGGTGAATTATCGATATTTTTAGATATGAAGATCGAATGGTCGTTGATTGTAGTGGTAGAATTCGTAGGTTCTTGATGAAATACGAATCATGATATCAATTTGGAATCCGGAAAGATTGTGATTGACCACCGAATATGATTTTCTTTACATTCGTATCCGTAATCGTATTTTGGTTATGAATTCGTAATTGTTTGAGTTGGATGGTTCGAACTTATGCTTAATCGAGATATTATGAAATCGTTGAGTTTGTCGATCGGTTATATTGATTAGTAATTATCGGATATCGGTTCATATGGTGTATACGAGTTCGTAATGGATTGAGTTATGCTATTTGGTTTTGTATGTGATCGAAGTGTCGTTAAACCGTTGTGATCGATTGGTTGGCTATATCGGTTATTGATTGTTAACAAATCGTTGCTATTTGATTACTTCAATAGGTTGAGATTGTTGATCGGTGATTATAATTGTATGTTGCGGTCGAGTTCGAGTATGTTCGTGAATTGCATTGGTCGGGACTGAGGAGCTCGTGGACGAAGGCAATGAGATTGGTAGCGGCTTTACCATCGTCGTATCGGTATCGAGGCAAGTTATTACTTTCTCAGTTATAATGTTTAATGGATGGTTTCAGTTTCATTTCGTTTATAATGCATATAGCAATGATTATTACTGCAAATTCTGGAGATTTGGATTATATGTTGACTTTCTGATTCTGGGAGTTAAATCATAATATATATGCTTTATCTCGGTTATTGTCATATTCGGGTATCAAGGTTATGTTGTGATAAAGATAAGGACATGAGTATCTATAGTTCATGGTACGTTTGGATCGCCGAGCATTGTGGATAATCGCCGGTGATGATTTGACATCGAGATTTCTCCTGAAAGAACTCGGGACAAGTATCTTAGTTTGATTCGGTTTAGTGTTGATGTTGTTGATCATGCAGGTTGTAATTCATGTTGCTGAACATGAGGTCGTCCTAGTTGTGTCATCATAGTGTCGTTCATGTTTTGATTCATATGTTGTTCATGTTGATAAACATATTGAGTTGCATATGTGTATGCATAATTGTATTGTTTATGTTGTGTTGATCCTGTGAGATCATGTGATCTATGTTGAGGGCGCTGGATCGGATGCCTACCATGCGTTGGTCCGACGGGATCATCATGGGGATCTATGCTGAGGGCGCTGGATCGCTGGACAGGTTTTCCACCATGCGTTGGTTCGACGGGATCATCATGGGGATCTATGCTGAGGGCGCTGGATCGTTGGATTACCCAGTAGGGGTGTTTTCGGTTTCGGTCGGGGTAAAATTTTCGAAACCCAAACCCTCCCCAAACTTTAAAATTCGGTTTCGGTTTCGGTCGGTTTCGGTTTTCCAAACTCAAAACCCAAACCCTCCCCAAATGTTTCGGTTTCGGATTAGTTCGGTCAAATTCGGTTTTGACCCAAAAATTAATTATATGAATAAAACTTGTTCTAAAATAATATATAGATCTTTAATTGATATATTTAATCATTGTTTTTATCAAAACTACAATATATTTGTAGATATATTATTTTATAAGTTTAAAAATTTTAGTCATATAAATAAAATTTTATATAATATAAATAATTCGGGTTAGTTCGGTCCAATTCGGGGTAATTCGGTTCGGTTCGGTTTTAAGTTATCTAAACCCGAATTAATTCGGTTTCGGTTTCGGTTTGTAAGTTTCAAGTTCGGGGTTGCTTTCGGTCAGGGATTTTCAGTTCGGTGCGGATTGGTTCGGATTGGTTGGTCGGTTTTCGGATTTCTATTAACACCCCTATTACCCAGTATTGTGTTGATGGAATCATGTGGATTCGCATCATTGATTTTATCATGTGTTGTTGTACATATGTATATTATTGGTTATCCAGTTCGTGTTGATCTAGTAGGATCATCCGGGATCTATGCTGAGGGCGCTGGATCATGAGATTTCCATCGAGTATACAATGTTGTCATTGTGTTGAGCATATTGACGTTGTCATATGAGTATGCATTTGTAGATCTTGTGTTAAGACCGTGCCCGTATGTTGCATTGATCTGATCTTGGATTAGACTGATATGATTGTCGTGGTATTGTGCAACTCGAGGTATGTTCCGTATTTTCCTTGGTATTTGTCTTTGATGGACAATTGGTTTTTGTGTCGAGATGTGATGATTTTACCCGATGGATTTGGGTTGGACAGAGTTAGTAGATTTCATAACAGTGAGTTATGATGATGTTTTCTTGAGTATTGTTTGAGGTACAATACAGATATTATGTTCGAATTTATTGGATAATCGAGTACGAGATGTGAAAAGTGATAATGGTTATTCTGTTGAGAATTATTTTGAGTAAGTAATGTTATGACGATAAGATTACATTGGTCGTATTCTTATTCTGTATTCTCATTGGTATGTAATTATGTGATGTGACGGTTATCATTGTTGGATATTATGGCTGACCCCGTCGTGGGCTTTCTTTTTAGGTTCTTTGGATATCGAGCTTGTAGCGGTCGTGAAGAGATGAGCTTCTCGGAGGATACTGGCTAGAGCATGTATTTGTGTGTTGAGTTTCCTCATCAGTCGTTGTATTCCGTTGCTAGAGTATTTTTAATTGTTTGTCTTTTCCGCCGCGTGAGTATTTTTGGCCTTTTGGTATCTGGTAACTTAGGTTACGTTGGCAACCGTTTTCTAAACTATTTTGTCGGTACGTGTAAGCGATAGCTTAACGTATGTTTTTAAACTGTTGAGTTCTGGCATTTCAGGCCTTGTCCTTTCAAACGAGATTTTACGACTGTTTTGATAAACAAATTTATATAGTCTTCAAATGTTTTAAAGATAGTACCGTCGTTGGCCTCTTGGGCATTTGTAATTATTTGCGAAAATTTTCTTTAGCCTTGTGGGTTCCACTCCGGGAGCCACGACGCTTTAATATTCCCGGTTAAATCTGGGGGTGTTACATAATATGGTATCGGAGCTTAGGTTGAGAAAACCTAGGCAGTCGGGTCGAGTTGGGTCGTATTTTTGTCGCGTCATTCGAGTTGTAGATTGATAAATATTAGAGCTGTGAGTTTTTGTTGTTCAGTCGGGCTTGTGCGTTATGTGATTTACCAGTGTAGTACTGGGTTGTTGTAAATTTTTCCAAATGGTGTTAACGTGTTTCTTCATATAGAGCTTTGTTGTGTTCACGAGTTGAACTGATTTTGCAAAACGTGTATTTTGAAAATATCTATGTCGTGTATTTTCTAGAGTTGAGACATGTGTCAGTGTCACGGGGAATTGTCGGCTTCACGATCTGTAAGTATTTGGATTTTTGAATTGCATTGAGATTTATTGCCGTTCTAAGTTAATATGCTTTGAGATTCAGCAGAATATTATGCGTTACAGTATAAGGTGAAAGAATTGGGACATGATTGATGATTTGAGAAATTATGATTTTGGAAATTAGTATGTTGGTTAGATTTTGGAACAGAATTGTGCATTTGGGAGAATGTTGTGGATGGTTGAGAAGAACATGTAGTCATGCAAGTACATTTTGAGATATATGAACTGTTTTTGAGCATTTGAAAATGATACTTTTCAAAATGAATGTTTTACGGATGTTTTACGAAAAATAATTTTTGGGCCGAGACCCAATCGATTTTGAAATAGTTTTGTAACTCAGGACTTGGAGTCCGAAGAGAGTTTTCTGTTTTTTTTTTTTTTTAAAAATTTTCTTGTAATGTGGCACGGGTTATGGGCTGAGACCCTAATGTTTCAAAAAGGCTTTTAGTTTTTCTAACACTCACGAGATTTGTAAAACACTTTACCAATCGTCTATCTATTTCGTTTCTGACTTTCGCGATTTTGGTTTACTTGTTTAAATAAAATCTATCGGGAAGTCTTTCGCTGTGTTTGAGTTGTTGGTCATTCAATATTTTATCATAGCATATTTGAGGTGATCCAGGATGGGTTAATGATTAACGTTGCGAGTCATATGTGGAAAAAGGAATTTCTCTCGGAGTTTATATATTGAGATTTTGGAACTCTATCGTGTGGTTTTCCGATGGAATATCAGTGGATATTGGTGACGAACCGAATTGGTATACAGGAGAATGAATGGGGTCAATCATTTGCATAGTTTTCATTTTAAAACTTCGAAATTGTGTGGATTCGAAGGAAACTGTTATCGAATACTTGGCACCAGCGAGCCGATTTAAATTTTCGAAAATTGATTTTGTGGTCTTACCAAAATTTATGTTTTGAGTTTTGAAATTTTGAAAGAACTTTCGAAAATTTGTCTTCTTGACGAGACTGTATGATTTCAAACTGATTTTGAAAATGTAATTGATACACATACGCATTTTGCATATCATGGTGAAGTTCTGAGTGAGACTCACAAACTGGATAACACACTAACAGTACGAGGAAAAGAGATCCGAACTCTAATATGATAGTTTGGTTATCCAGAGATGATCGGTTAATTGATCGGATAAGAGAAATATGCTGCGTGTTGTAAGTTCGGGTAGAGAATGTAATTTTGGAACTATGGGTTTTATGAAACCGGGACATATGTGCTATGTGATTCCATTGGTATGGTAGTAGTACGATTCTACCATAGTGATTTTGAATGATTTCTTTGTAAGTGTAGATTTGGGGATGGTGACCCCATGGTGATTGTTTGAATGTTGGGTGGTCGTTCCCACCCCATGTATGTTTGGATATGTTCGTCGGTTTGTGATTGGTTGTTCGTATGCCGAAGGGCATGTTCAACAACAGGGTATGTTTATTGCGATCCACTGTATGTGATTGGTGTGTCGTTTTGAGAACTTTATTCGTTCGTATATCGATTTATGTGGTTCTGTGTTGATCGTGTTGGAGCTTACCGTGTGAAGGTATCCTCGATTTTAGTTGATCGTTCGTTGGTAATATTGGAGGTTATCATGATGATGATATTCTCGATTGTGTTTTGACCTCTGATTGGTCATATTGGAGTTTATCATGTCGATGATATACTCGGTTAATTTGTTGGTTGATCATTGTTAATTCTCGTATGAGCGTTCAAATTTTGTGCCGATGTTTCGGGATTTGTGTCGTTGATTTGGGCAGTTATTTCACATATGTATCGTGTATTATTGATTTTTAGCAGGATTTGGACTTGATTGTGTAACCAGGCAGACAAGATTTGACACGGATAGATTATTTCATCCGACGACGATATATTTGGTTGGGACTCTTGGAATCATGATTGTAAGCGTATTGAGGCGTTACTGTGGAGGAACTCGCTAGTATCTCAGGAGATCGTCGAATTTGCGCATTTGTAAGTATACTGTTTTGGTTATTCGTTAATAACTATGATTGATCGTTACGTGATGGTTTCGGAATATGTTGGTTGAACGGTTTGTTTCTTTTTATGACGAATTGCAAGTTTCGAGGCTGAAACTTATTTTAAGTGGTGTAGTATGTAATATCCGAAATTTCTACTAATGTTGTTTAATACTCCCTCCGTCCCAGCTAACATGAGCATTTTGACTTTATATGGTCAATAATTTTCAAGTTTGACTATGAATTAATCTCAAACTATAATGATAAAATATTTAACAAAATTATATTATGAAACTTTAGATGGTGAAGTTTCATAATATAATTTTGTTAAATATTTTATCATTATATTTTGAGATTAATTCTTAGTCAAACTTAGAAATTATTGACCATATAAAGTCAAAATGCTCATGCTAGCTGGGACGGAGGGAGTATTATTTTATCCGAGTTATGTTGTATAGCGTGGAATCTGTACAGTATGGATAAAATAAATGAAGGACTGGGATGTTAGTATTGGTATGATTGTCGTATATGGTCGACAATTACATTTGAGAATACAATGTGTTGAGTATACGTATTCATTATGCCGTATGTTTGTATTCTGCATGTCGAGACGTTGGACAAGAGTAGCTGAAAATGGCTAAGTACAGCCACATTATCACACGCTACGATGTATACATAGCGTACGCTAATACACAAGGAGTACGTACGTTAATAAGTAGAGTTAACGTACGTTAAGTTGCTAAGTGTTACATACGCTATGCATAAGGCATTACGTACATAACGAGAGGAGTCGGACAGCTCAGGCTATGGCCGACAGGTGGGACCCGCGGTCGGCAGCTTTTGGCGAGGAACGTGCTTGGTCGAGTCAACTCTTGGTTAACGTACGCTACGGGTAAAGCATTACGTACGTTAACTGAGGAATTACTGTAGCAAGTCAACGTACGTATTACGTACATTATGGAGGAAACATTACGTACGCAAGCGAGTGAACGAAACAGGTAAGTAAGTTCTGGAATGATATTACGTACGCTATGAAGGACACTTAGCGTACGCTAAGCGGCATTACGTACGTTAATGCTGATGGATAACGTACGTAATGATCGATGCAGTTTATAAAATGAAGATCTGTCTTTCATTTCTTCACGAGAGAAAATCGTTTCTTCCTCCTGAGTTCGTCCTTCTGAGGGTTTTAGTGAGAATAAACTTCTTCTAACTCGGTTATGAGCTTGGGAAGCATGGATTAAGGGCTTGGATGTGAAGATATCAATAGTTCTTGAAGAGTTTGATTGTGTTATTCATGTTTTTGAGGTATGTTGATGAACTCTTCACCATGAATTCGAATTGTGATGTTATTGTTGATGAATAATTCATATGAAGATGATTATGATATTGTTGTTACGGTTCTTGAGGTTATATGAACTATATGTTGAAGGATATGATGGTTTATGTCTTGATTATGTTGGTTATGATTATAGAATCATAGTGTTCTTGGTTTTCTTGGTAGAATTGTTTCGATTCTTGATGTTAGGAGGATCATATATTGGAAAATATGACGATATACACCTTGAATTATGAATGAGGATTGTGTAGATGTTAGAGGATATCGAATTACGTTGTTTTGATGGCTATGAACAAGGTTTCGAATCATTTAAGCGTTCTTGAAGAACTCTTGATGAATTTAACATAGCAAGACGATCGTAGGGTGAATTATCGATATTTTTAGATATGAAGATCGAATGTTCGTTGATTGTAGTGGTAGCATTCATAGGTTCTTGATGAAATACGAATCATGATATCAATTTGGAATCCGGAAAGATTGTGATTGACCACCGAATATGATTTCCTTTACATTCGTATCCGTAATCGTATTTTGGTTATGAATTCGTAATTGTTTGAGTTGGATGGTTCGGACTTATGTTTAATCGAGATATTATGAAATCGTTGAGTTTGTCGATCGGTTATATTGATTAGTAATTATCGGATATCGGTTCATATGGTGTATACGAGTTCGTAATGGATTGAGTTATGCTATTTGGTTTTGTATGTGATCGAAGTGTCGTTAAACCGTTGTGATCGATTGGTTGGCTATATCGGTTATTGATTGTTAACAAATCGTTGCTATTTGATTACTTCAATAGGTTGAGATTGTTGATCGGTGATTATAACCGTATGCGGTCGAGTTCGAGTATGTTCGTGAATTGCATTGGTCGGGGCTGAGGAGCTTGTGGACGAAGGCAATGAGATTGGTAGCGGCTTTACCATCGTCGTATCGGTATCGAGGCAAGTTATTACTTGCTCAGTTATAATGTTTAATGGATAGTTTCAGTTTCATTTCGTTTATAATGCATATAGCAATGATTATTACTACAAATTCTGGAGATTTGGATTATATGTTGACTTTCCGATTCTGGGAGTTAAATCATAATGTATATGATTTATCTCGGTTATTGGCATATTCGGGTATCAAGGTTACATTGTGATAAAGATAAGGACATGAGTATCTATAGTTCATGGTACGTTTGGGTCGTCGAGCATTGAGGATAATCGCCGGTGATGATTTGACATCGAGATTTCTCCTGAAAGAACTCGGGACAAGTATCTTAGTTTGATTCGGTTTAGTGTTGATGTTGTTGATCATGCAGGCTGTAATTCATGTTGCTGAACATGAGGTCATCCTAGTTGTGTCATCATAGTGTCGTTCATGTTTTGATTCATATGTTGTTCATGTTGATAAACATATTGAGTTGCATATGTGTATGCATAATTGTATTGTTTATGTTGTGTTGATCCTGTGAGATCATGTGATCTATGCTGAGGGCTCTGGATCGGATGTCCACCATGCGTTGGTCCGACGGGATCATGATGGGGATCTATGCTGAGAGCGCTGGATCGCTGGACAGGTTTTCCACCATGCGTTGGTTCGACGGGATCATCATGGGGATCTATGCTGAGGGCGTTGGATCGTTGGATTACCCAGTATTGTGTTGATGGAATTATGTGGATTCGCATCATTGATTTTATCATGTGTTGTTGTGCATATGTATATTATTGGTTATCCATTTCGTGTTGATCTAGTAGGATCATCCGGGATCTATGCTGAGGGCGCTGGATCATGGGATTTCCATCGAGTATACACTGTTGTCATTGTGTTGAGCATATTGACGTTGTCATATGAGTATGCATTTGTAGGTCTTGTGTTAGGACCGTGCCCGTATGTTGCATTGATCTGATCTTGAATTAGACTGATATGATTGTCGTGGTATTGTGCACCTCGAGGTATGTTTTGTATTTTCCTTGGTATTTGTCTTTGATGGACAATTGGTTTTCGTGTCGAGATGTGATGATATTACCCGATGGATTTGGGTTGGACAGAGTTAGTAGATTTCATAACAGTGAGTTATGATGATGTTTTGAGAATCTTGAGTATTGTTTGAGGTACAATACAGATATTATGTTCGAATTTATTGGTTAATCGAGTACGAGATGTGAAATGTGATAATGGTTATTCTGTTGAGAATTATTTGAGTAAGTAATGTGATGACGATAAGATTACATTGGTTGTATTCTTATTCTGTATTCTCATTGGTATATAATTATTAATGTGATGTGACAGTTATCATTGTTCGATATTATGGCTGGCCCCGTCGTGGGTTTTCTTTTTAGGTTCTTTGGATATCGAGCTTGTAGCGGTCGTGAAGAGAAGAGCTTCCCGGAGGATACTGGCTAGAGCATGTATTTGTGTGTTGAGTTTCCTGATCAGACGTTGTATTCCGCTGCTAGAGTATTTTTAATTGTTTGTCTTTTCCGCTGCGTGAGTATTTTTAAACTTTTGGTATCTGGTACCTTAGGTTACTTTGGCAACCGTTTTCTAAACTATTTTGTCAGTACATGTAAGCGATAGCTTAACGTATGTTTTTAAACTGTTGAGTTCTGGCATTTCAGGCCTTGTCCTTTCAAACGAGATTTTACGACTGTTTTGATAAACAGGTTTTATATAGTCTTCAAATGTTTTAAAGATAGTACCGTCGTTGGCCTCTTGAGCATTTGTAATTGTTTGCGAAAATTTCCTTTAGCCTTGTGGGTTCCACTCCGAGACCCACGACGCTGTAATATTCCCGGTTAAATCTGGGGGTGTTACACTGGGCCGGCGCACTCATGACCTACCCTCCGGACCGGCCCTGATGAGAACATGAATCCGTGCATATTTAGTTCAAATTCATTGCACACATACACTAAAACCTCGATAAATGAATATGGTCGGGACCAGAGCAAATTATTCATCTAGCGAAATTATTCATTTATCGAGAAATTGAACATATTATAAAGAGTTGGGACCGAATAAAATTATTCATTTGGCGAGGTTATTCATTTATCGAGCGTTCATTTATCAAGGTTTTACTGTAGTATGTTGTAATGCATATTAATTTTCAGATTCACTACACACATCTAATATGAATTCATTGTGCATAGGTAGAAGTAATGAATATGCATTATAACATACTATGGATGTAGCGAATGTCTACTAAATATGCACGGACTCACGTTCACATTTCAAGGACTCGTTACCATTTGAACCAATCCATATATATATATATATATATATATATATATACACACTAGGGTTGGCCACCGTGCGATGCACGGTGGTGCCCATTTCGATGTTGGATATATTTTTTAGAATTTAATAATAGGACTGGGTTCGTCATGGCTGCTGTTAGGATGATGTCTATTGTATATGAGGAGTATGTATTGGCCAAGGAAATACATCAAAACATTATTAGAAAATATTGATATAAACAGCAAGCAATGACACAGTCTGTTCCAACTTCCGTATATATATAATCATAAGAAAAAATGTTTTCCTGCAAAAGAAAAATAGTCATTAGAAACACTGTAGCAATTAAATAGCATTTTATATAAAAGATAAAAAGAAATACAATTCGTACCAAGAATACACATTCAGTGTTTCCAGCTTCATAACAATCATCAAGGAACAATTCAGCCTGACGAGTCATATCACGAGACATCATCAATTTTGCTAAAATCCCGCGGCTTCCTTAAAGGCCTCACAACTACAAACAAAAACATTGAAAAATCGCACACAACAAAAATATTACATTTTAGGTATAACGGAATTATAAAATAACCATATTTCTGCATTGAACAGGTCATGAGATGTAGAGGACCCCACGCGTGGTAGAACACTGACTATTGGAAAAAAATCGCACACAACAAAAAATAAAACAGCTAAATGAGGACGTGGATTAACTGTTCGCGCAGTATAATAGACAGTTGCCCAAATCATAACCACAGCGTTCAAAACAAATACATACTAATTTTTAGTTAGCCACGTAAAGTATCGATCAGATTTGAGTATCAAATGCACAATCTTATTTCCAACAAATCTACCAAGGCGAAAAAAAAATATTGCCTTAAATCACAGGAAGTGTGAACTGTTATTTAAGACCAGAAAAAATAACAACTTAACTCAGAGATGAAATCCTAAAACAGAGAAGTGTAAACAAATGAAACTCACCAAGCAGAGCTGCTAAAATAACATCCCAAACCTGATAAAAAAAACACACACAAAGCACAATCAGCAGGCAAGAAGGGCACAAATCTGAGAAACAAAATCAATAATAGGCAGCATACATATAATCAATATAAACAAGAGAAAGCCCAAAAAAAATTAAAGAAAATGACGGAAA
This sequence comes from Orobanche coerulescens, assembly GCA_033398695.1. NCBI lineage: Eukaryota > Viridiplantae > Streptophyta > Magnoliopsida > Lamiales > Orobanchaceae > Orobanche > Orobanche coerulescens. The sequence goes on from CM065808.1 coordinate 178,980,334, forward strand.
CCCCACCCCCGGTCGCGGCAAGAGGGAAACCAAAAGTGAACGCTTAGAACACATAGTTTAACACGCGAAGAAATATATACAGATAAACCTACCAAACAAACCACAAGATGTAACTGGCAAAAATATAATAACCATCGTAGTTGAACATGCACCTGATAATCAGAGCACGAGAAGAACAAAATCACTGCATTCGGCTATATAATTTTAATATTTTCATTAACAGAATAGATATAGATAATTCAAAATGAAAAAAAAAAACACGAAATTCTGTAACAATATTATGAATTTCAAGTTCCTCAGCTGCCACCGATGAATTGAAATCAAGGGGAGGGGACTGCCATCAACAGGCGAGAAAAGGAAAAAAAACGTCCCATCCGCGCAATGCGCGGGGTGCCCATTATTGGTTTTGTTGGCTAACAAGCCACAACTAAATGCAATATATTGAACATGCACCTGATAACGAAAATACTATAACAACCAAATCCGAGGGTCAAAAATGGAGGTTCGAAAAAGTAATATTTTGCAGCAGACAATCCCATTAAGATCACCACAACATATTTGTGATCAGAAAATCCCAACCACATTGACAAGAACGAGGCCTGAAATCAACTACCACTAAAAAAAGCATAATCTCCACCCAAAAAACAAAAAATCATAAAAATTAACAACCTGATTCAAGCCTCGAAGCAACGGAGAAACTCCACAATTAAATCACAGCTGAATAAAAGAGGCCAAAACAAAGTAAAGGTTAGAAGACATAGACGAACATAAAGGGAATAAATATCACTGCCAATCCTACACCCAAAAATAAATACAACAATGTTTCAAAATCGAGAAAGATTTTTTTACAGATAAATATCAGAAAACAATTTAAGCAGGTTTGGAAATTATTAAAATTACAACCAAGCCCCAAAAATATCTAATTCTCAAATACACTCCCTTCAACTTTTAAACTCCCTCATTTTTCACCCCAAACTTTAAAAACCTGCAATCATCTAGATTTAAGAATATAAATGGGTTTAATATTTTTTGAGAAATGATTTAAATGAATATGAATAACTTATAAATATCATTTTTTTCCCTTTCTCGCCGGCAGAACTCCAATGGAAACCCCACACACTCGGAACATAAATAAAGAATAATATATGGACAAACCTCTAAAACAAACACCAACACAACAAAATATTCCTGAAACTATTCAGAGAAGCAAAAAGTCAGACATCTCAAAACCGAGGGTGCCTCTATTCATTCGTGAATGGTAAAACAGAAAAAAAAGGCATAATAATGGCAACCAAATCACTACTCGGTATAGAAAAAAAACTAAAGAAGAAGAAAATGACACATCAATAATAAAAACAAAGCAAATAGCCAAACAACAACCCCACAAACCTATTCAAAAGCAGTTTCACAAATAGGAAAGGCAGCTCCAATAGAAATTAGCTGAGGAAGCAATCGACACCCAAAGAAAGAAGGCATCCCACGTATAAAGGAGAGAAAAGGAAAAAGGAAACCGAAACCCTAGTTTGAAAGGCGAGGGACGACGGAAAGCGAGATAAGAGATCGATCGAGAACACACGGAGTACGAAGCAAAGTTAGATAAGAAGTAAGGAATAAAGAACGAAAAAGAGAAGATATCACCCGAGTGGCAGAGCAGAGAGCTCGGTGGAAGAAGGGGAAGAGGCAGAAAACGGAAAGGGAGCACGCAGCTGATGAGACTCAAATTCAGGGGCTCGATTTGAATTTTGACATTAAAAACCGTTTAAATTAAAACCGGGATCCTCAAGCTCTTGACAAAGATCCGAGGGACACTTCCGGTCCTGGCAGCGCAAGATTAGTGCTGTTTTGGATTTTAAGGTTTTAATTTGTTTGAGTTTTAAATAATAAGAAAACAAGAGTCACCCTGAAAAATGAATCCAACAAGCCAACACAAAAAGAGGCCGCGGCAAGCGAGACAGCAAGTAACAGTAAAAGCAGCAATAGTTCACCCTGAAAAAGAGCAGTAATTATGAAAGGGTAACAACAACTGTGAATCTTTCAGATGATTTAGTGGTGTATAATTTGATATGTTTTTCTTGCATGTCAAGCATTGGCCTTTTTTAAGGCTACGGATGGCACGCTGCAGTGTTGCTCTCCTTTTCTTCTTGCTAGCATGTGTGCCCTTATGGTGAGCCTGAAAGGAATCCTATTTTTAAACACATATGCACAAACTTATGAGGTATGTGGGAAATGTAAAAGTATCCAAGTAAAACTCTTGAAATATCATTCACCATGATGCAAATTGACTTTATAGGTATCCTTTCCATTCATTTCTACATGAGATTTAAGTGTTTCCTGATCACTGTTTGATGCATCAGTATCATCCTCCGCTATCTTCTTGTAACCGAGCAGAAATGCGAGACAAGCAATCATAATCCTGACACATTCCAATAAAAATCGTAATTTCTCAAACAACAAGATTAGAGACAACACAGAAAACAGCAAGAGAGTGACGAGTACGTCGGTGATGGATGCAAAGCTCCCATAGCGTGATAAGTGTTCTCTTTGCTTATTTCTTATCCTCTTGATACAAAAACAAAAGGAACTTGCAAATTGAGCAACATAGAAACTGGCAGCCAGAAAGAAAATGGATCAACACACACCTGTAGCATCCGAAACAAGACATTCTGAAGCGCACGGTTCTTAACTTCAGTCTTATGCTTCACATTCATTCGCTCTATGCTATGGATGAGATGATTGTACACGTGGTCTAGGATCTTGCGCCCCATGCCCTTTGCATCAACATGGCTTTCATCCTCGTATTTAATCGAAACCTACATAAAAAAAAAAAGTTTTTAAGGAAATTTTTTTTGTTGACATTGAAGAATGATCAGTCCAGGAGTAACAAGAAAAGTGAAATATGAAGATTCGAATTTCGCAATACTCACTTAACAATTGGATAACCTTAACCCAATCAACTTTGTGCGTGTGTGTGTGTGTGTGTGTGTTCAATTATATGAAATATGAAGATTCGAATTTCGCAATACTCACTTTAATGTTACCACAAACTGACTCGAGAGCAAGGATTATCCAATGTCCTGGGTATGCCACAAAGATAAATACATATGCATATCGCACAACTCAAACAGATCACAATAGCAGGCGCTCAAGGTCAGAGTATCAACTCTGTAAGTAAGAGGTTGGGCAAAAAGCCTCACCGCATACCTAGAGTTTGCCATTGCTAGATCCAACAGCAAGATGCGTACCACGGTGTGCCCATCCAACAGAGCAGACACTGCCATCAACCTCTAAATCACAAAGCCTTAATATAAACATGCAAATAGGCCAATTTCATCGATTCATGAGGACAATGGCTGATAGAAAGAGATTGATAGAACAAACTACTAACTTGCTGCTAGAAGCATGCCACAGACGCAGCTGCCCAACCCCAGCGCCAACACATTATGTGAAGACCAGTCTACAAGGTTAAGGTCTAAATCATCCTGCAACGCAGGTGCATCCAAAACCAGTGTAAAATTATTAAATCAGTTCAAATGGTTCAAGTTGCAAATCTACTACAGGTACCCGTTAAAAAAGCTTGTGAAAAATGAAGTACTTAAAAATAAGCTGAATCCCAAATCAATAATATAGAACCAGATAAATTAACATAACTCAGATGGAGCCAAACCAATTACACACAGCCTATCAATGAAGAATATTCATCTCCTCATCAGCCTAACTACACATGGTACTATCAAATTCTTGCAAAAGAATCATCAACATACCCATTGGCATGATGATGAACATACTGATCGTGTCCAGGCTTCATAAAATCTAAGAAATTAAAACATTGCATAAATAACATAAATTTGCCACGTATTCTCCCATTCAGTTTAACACTTTGAATTTCCCGGAAAAAAAAATTGTTCCCACAAGAGCCAATAAATATAAATCGCAAATCTATAAATCGGAAAGGAAATAACGGGGTAATGTTGTATAAGATTTTTCTTTTTAACTTTACCAGGAGCCATAAAAGTTGTAAAATTGACTTCCACAGCAGGAGGAATGTTGGGAAAATTCACGTTAGGCAACAAAAGCCTTCACAAGTTTCATCTTATTCAACGTGTTCTTGCGCTTCCTCTTTCTGCGACGAATTGATAAAGTTTACACATCAGCACGCTTTGGAAGCTGCTCAGAGAGGGACGTTGAAAAGCAAGTACTAAAGGACGAGCTCATACCTAGGGTTTCACAATCGATTGATCACTGATGAAGCGGTGAAGCACACAACAATTTGAGCAGAGAAGGCAAAAAAAAAAAAATTCTGCAAATTTAATTTCCCGAATAACCAAAAATCAAGCCAGCAAAAAAATTACATTAACCCGACAGAAAATGTACCTAAATCTAGGTAGCACGGAGACGGGGACGGGGACGAAAAACGGGGACGGGAACGGGGACAAAAACGGCAAAATTAGAATTTCAAAAAACGGGTACGGCATGGGTACGGGAAAAAAAAGTTTCAAAATTAGAAAATCCATACATAATTCTAAAATTAAAATCCATACATAAGTGATAAGTCACGATTATAACAACAAAATAAAATATAACTAAAAATTCAAAATCTTCAAAGAACAATATAATCAATCAAATTAATCCTCAATGATCAATTTGTTCAGACGTCATGGTGGTAAGGCGTCGCCGGTCGACGTCTCCGGGAGGGTCGTCGGAGTTCAGACGTCGCGAAGTTGAAGAGAAATGTGGACTGCCGGTTGTGTTCTTTGTTCTCTCTTGGGAGACTGGGGTGTGGGAATAATAGGAGTTATTTGCCCTAGTTTATATATTGTAATTTTTTTTCTCTACCAAAAACGTCCCCGCGCCGTCCCCAGGATTTCTCCGCACCGTCCCCAAAATCCTAGCCGTCCCCAACCATCCAGATTCATGCTGGGAACGATTCCCCGACGTCCCCGTGCTGTCCCCGTCCCCGAAACGTCCCCAACACGGGAACGGGGCTCAAAATGAAGTCCCCGTGCTTCATAGACCTAAATGCAGGAGACGAGATTTTGAAGAAATAAAAGAAAAATCTAAAACACCACAAACAAAAACACCGCCCATCACCCAAGAACCCATAAACTACACCAACAAAAAAAGGAAGAAAAAACATCATCGAGCCAAGAAGGATATTTTATTGAGAAAAAAATTACAAGCAGTAGATATTGTGTAGTAGATGATGTCAATAAGATGTGCATTAATCAACCTCCTATAGTTAAAACAAGGAATGTGCCTAACCTGATCCATGGCGAGTATGGCAGACCCCATATTGGTAGTTGCAAAAGGTACACAAAAGGGATTCATCTTCCTATACGAGATTCTCAGTGCTTCAAGTGCATCATAAAAAACCTGTCCAGATAGTAAATCAGACGAGGAGGGGTAAAATGTATCTCAAAACTAAAAGATGGCAAGACAGAAAATCTCTTCACGTAAATTATTATAAAGAACCTCATTACTGAATTTATAAAACTCGACAAAGAATCAGTGGTGGAACATCTAATCGACTCTCTTCCCTTTGAGCATTTAACACTAACCGTTCTTCCCTCATTATTCCGCAACGAATAAAGTACACTTACTTTCATTCCACCCATAGCAGAGCCAATTAGCACGCCACATCTTGTTTTGTCTAATTCTTCCATCACATTTACTGTAATGCCTGTATCAGCCAAAGCCTTCTTGCCTGCTATCAACATGTAGAGCATGATTTTGTCCATTCTCTTAGAAAGTTTAGGTGCAAACCCGCCATATATTGAGAATGATTTGATCTCTCCAGCAATTCTCTGGAACCAAAACCTTTTCAATAGTAAGAAACTGGAACAACTGCCTTACACAATAAAAGAGTAGACGAAATTTGCGTAGTCGATCGTTACTCATAATTCAGCGGCATTTAGACGAACACATAGCAGACACTATTGGACTCTCAAAAACAAAAATAAATTCGAAACATCACAAGGCCATAAATCACCTAGAAATCACCTACGACAAATAACAACACAACTATTCCATGCAGCAAAACACATCGCTCACAAGCTTCAGAAGTAGAAGTATTTCAAAATTAGATTTTTGAAGAATAATTCAAAGAGAGAAATAACAGTAACCGGAAAAAAAAAAAAAAATATAGTATCAAGGCTTTCAATACCTAGAATTCACGGACAACGGAGGACAGCACAATCTTCAGAAATAGAAGTATTTGAAATTAGATTTCCGAAGAACAGTTCAAAGAGAGAGAGAAAGAACAGAAACTTCACATACGACGGAGGACCAAGAAACTAAGCAAAATAAACAGAGAGGATTGAACGTGATGACAGATGAAAAGCATGTACCCGAAGAAGGTGAGGCAGGGCCATCGAAGCAGGCTGGAGACGAATATGTAGGTGTAATCCATGCACCACTGAACAATGTGGTCATAGGTATCCAGTGGAAACTTACAAAACCAAACACAACAAAAACAATAATATTGAAAAATCACACAAATCACAAAGTTTCTCGATTTGGTTTTCGGATTTGGATTTGTTATTTTGAAATGATATCCAAATCTTGTTTTGAAATTTGTTGTTATCCAAAACTATGCTGCAGGTTTGATTACATCATCCGCGATTGTCGAGCATGTGGTTTGGAATGCAACTTTCAGTTTCAAAGGTTGTCAACAGAACCTGAGTAGCGAAGGCAAAAAAAATCTGCAATCCTAATTTCCTGAATAGGCAAAAAACAGGCCAGCAAAAAAAAGTACAGTTAGTCGACAGAAAATGTAATTAAACGCAGGAAATTAGCACAAAAACAAACACCGCCTATCACCCAAGAACATCTAAATTACACCCACAAAAAAGAAGAATAAAAAAGATCACCGAAAACACAAAACAAATTGAAGAACCTGCCAATTAACACCCGAAAGCAAGAAAAAGTAACAGAAGGACGGATCATAGGAGGCGAGGGGAAGTAAAGAAAATAGTGAGAAGCGCAGAACGTAGAAGGCATCTGATAAGAGAGAAGCGAAAAGACAACACGTATGATAAAATTTGTCAATCTATATGTCGATTTGGTCGTTTCGATGAGTAGGACACGAATCTATGTTCAATTTCTTCAAACCGGAGCCGAAATCGTCGGAACAGGATGTCTTCGGGTTGTCCGTCTATATGTGCAGAAGAGAAAAAACTAAGCTCCTCCAATTTGAACAAGGATGAGAGTTCCATTATATGTGTGATAAAGCACAACTGACAGCGGAAATTATCGAACATAACAACAGAAAGCTTTTCTCTTTAAAATCCAAAAAATGCACATCTAGATAATAAACACAAGGTTAACTACTTTTATGAATGAGATACATCACACACGCACACACCAGCACATAATATGCACAAAAACACACAAATCACACACCAGAACGCAGCAACCCCCCCCCACACACACAAGCTGCTTCAGAAAGACACACTGCACACACACTTACAAGCTGCAAAGCACACACAAATCACATCATAAACACACGCCAAAGAACCGCTACTGGCAACTCGAAGACAAATGACATTTCTGTGAACGAATTCCTAACATCTTTATAACATGTCTAAGGAACTTAAAAAGCTTTAGTAACTTCAAAACAACCAAGAAACATAACAAAAACCACAAGAGAACCAAGAAAACTCACCTCGGTATCCAGAACACATCTTTTTACACGTTGAGTGTTGAATATAACGCGCATTCTCGGCATTTGAATTTCTCTCGTATGATATGCCTGAGTTGGCCTCTTTTTTCAGTTGAAACCGCAGGAAGAAGATGTACCTACATATGCCGTTTTTGGGAAATGAACACAACAAATAAGCATAACAATAACATTTAAAAGTATAATGACAAATAAGTACAATATTACCAACAACAAATATTCCTAACCTTGAGCCTGAACACTATTCACAGCAGCATTTTAAATTTTCATATCATGGGTCGTAATGCGCCTTATTACAGACCGTGTCTCCGACGCTGCAACTACTCCCTTCGTCTACACCTCAACATCAATACCTTTGTATAAGAGGATAGCCATAACCAATGCTCTAGAACATCAACATTAAATGCTCAAATTTGCAAGCAATGGGAGAAGGAAAATTAAACTGCCATGGCTGCAAATTTAATAACCTGCTCACACACAGCCAAGTTCTATCATAACAGCTTGTCAACGAACAAATCCAGAAAACTATAAAATTAGTTATAACCATGAAAGAGGAAGCAATGAGGCTACTCTCAAATAAACTACACTCGCACTTATGACAATATCATACACCATAGATCATCAACCGACTGTGTCTACCCTGAACCGACGACGTCCGCATGGCCTTTGTATAAAAGGACAGGCATAATCAACAAATATAAGCAGCCACGAAACATAGTTGCATTTAACGCTCACATCAGATCATGCAATGTGGCAAGAGACGGACGATGAACATACACTCTTATTATATATGGTAAAGAGCAAGAACTGACCTAGTTTCCCACGGATTACCATTTTGAAGCAACCTCCTCACGTCCTAGAGTTGTTTCCACAAAAGCAAAAGACGCGTGAATCTTATTTATATATATAAGCAAAGCTAAATATGAATAGAGTCGTATGAGGTTTATACCAAGAATCAAAAAAGATGTTCAAAATAACAAAACTTCCAATAAAAAATCAAAAAACCAAACCAAGAACCAAGAATCGATAGGCTGTCTAACGATGCAAGAAGCCTATAACTTTCGATTTAAAATCGAACCCATAAAAAAGCTATGGTGGTGACAAAAAATCAAAATCTAACATGTGAATTGGAGTTTTGCGAGCGCTCACATTTTGGATGAAATCAATTGTTGCTGTTGGAAAATACCTAAAAATGATGAGGTTTTAAATGAGGGTAAAACTGAAATGAAATATAGCAGAGCAGAGGCATGTAAAATAGCAGAACTTTAGCCTATGATCAAACAATTGACAAAAAAATTAAAGAAAGAAGCCAAACGATCAAGCAACAAAAAAATCTAACCTAAAAACATAAGCACCAAAAACACCATAAGAGCCTATTTAGTTTCACATTCTGACATAACCAAACACAATAAGCATCAAGAACGAACCCAAAATTGAAAGACTCGCTCGGTCACATGTTCACAAGAAAGAACTGACCTGGTTTCCCACGGATCACCATTTTGAAGCAACCTCCTCACGTCCTAGAGTTGTTTCAAAAAAATTAAAAGACTCATGAATGTTATTTATATATAAGCAAAGTTAAATATGAATAGAGTCGCATGAGGTTTATACCAAGAATCAAAAAAGCTGTTCAAAATAACAAAACTTCCAATAAACAATCAAAAGACCAAACCAAGAATCGATAGGCCGCCTAACAATGCAAAAAGCCTATAACTTTCCATTTTAAATCGAACCCATAAAAAAGCTATGGTGGTGACAAAAAATCAAAATCGAACCTGTGAACTGGAGTTTTGCGAGCGATGGTGGTAAAGTTCACATTTTGGATGAAATGAATTGTTGCTGTAGAAAAAAAACAAAAACTATGGGGGAAAAGCCTGCACAAAATCAAACAACCTTTAAGAATCGGGAAAAAAAAATCAAAGAAACCCTTCGCACATTTAATGTGGTAGTGAATGTCTTGATTTCACACTGTCCTCTCATCTCCTTAGGCTGGTAGGGGGTCGTTCTTTCTAATAGGCGAGAATAGATGGAAGAATAAAGAATGAGAGAAAGGAGAGAGACGTCACCCGAGTGGCCAGAGCAGAGAGGTCGGTGGAAGAAGAGGAGAAGACAGAACACGGGAAGTAGGTGAAAGAGGCAAGAGACGGTCGACGAACATATACTATTATTATATATGGGTAAAAAGCAAGAACTGACCTGGTTTCCGACGGATTACCATTTTGAAGCAACCTCCTCACGTCCTATAGTTGTTTCTACAAAAGTAAAAGACTCGTTAATCTTATTTATATATAAGCAAAGCTAAAAATGAATAAAGTCATATGTGTTAAAAGGAATAATACCCATTGTGTGCCTAAGTCTGTTAGTTTATGGGTTTTCCTAGATAGGATTTGGCTGAGGCCTGTTTGTATGTACTTCACCCTATTTAAGGGATCTCATTGATGGAATAATACAACACTTTTGCCCTACTTTCTGTCTCAAGTTATTTTCCCTTCAACACGTTATCAGCACGTAGTCTCCCAACTGACCAAGAAAAAAAAAATTCGTCCGAAAATTCTGCAATTTTTTCTCCCGAAAATTCTGAAAAAAAAAAAAAAAACCCAGCGACTCTGCACATCCGCCGCCATCGTCCAACCCTGCACAACCACCGCGACCGGTTATCTTCCATATCGCGACCGTCGCCTGCTCGTCCTCCGTCCAAGACCAGACCAGATCGGACGCGATTCCCCTCCCCCCCGGCTCCTGCTCGTTTTTGTTCCCCGTCGTTTTTCCACTTTCTGAAAACCCATCGCCGGAATATGTTTCTTCTCTTTCTGCCGTGACTCTCACTCTCTGTACACAATTCCCAAATATCGCTCTTCTCCTCCCGTCTGCAATCTCCACCTCAGCCCTTCTCCTCTGCCAATTCACACGCCACCAAGTCAAGAGGTGACTAACGACGGTTGCCATGTTCGGAAATGAAGGAGAGGAGCACGAAATGGTGACACTGGACGAGATTCGAATTGAAATTCCAATCTACTGCGAGGTTCGGTTCGGATGGAGGAACCAGGTGGTGCAACGGCGGAGCTATGCAGTGCAGTGGTATTGCTCGTGGACTGCGACCCAAATTGGTGGTGACGGAAAACTGCCACAGTCGCGGAATGAAGTAACCTAGGCCGAAACCAGGAATCAAGACGATCCAAACGGCGATTGGAACGAAGATGACAATTTACGAAACAAATTGACGGTGTGTCATAGAAAAGAACAGTGTCTTTCCTGTAAGGTACACAATCCGAATAACCCTACTATTTCCAACATGCGCGATTTTACATGCTTTAGATGCATATTTATATTTCATAAATTTGTTATGCCTAATTAAACCAAATTAAAGCATGATATATTAATAACTTCAATTAAATTAAAGTGAATTGCTTAAAGCAACTTGAATTAAATTAAATTCACGAGAATTAATATATATTGCGGCATAAGAAATCTACATGACTACATAATATGTGTATAGATATATTCCTAGGATTATGTGTCTATATCTATAATTATATATATACTTTGCATACATCGTTAGTTATGGCATGTGTATTAGGCTTCATTTTAGTAGATTTTAGAGGACTTATTTCTACTGCCTATATCAATTCGAACCGTGATAAAGTAATTTTATTGGTAATCCTCAATAGCATCGAAAGTAATTTTGACCATATCTTGGTTCCGAAAAATAATAATGCTCTCATTATTGAAAATTTTATCATGGAAAGTACTCATGGTAAACTGTGAAAAATCATTTTCCTTTTTCTTGTATAAGATAGCTTATCCAACTCGTTCCAAATTTGATATATTGGACTCAAAAGAGTTTGAGTACCATAGATGAGTCTTCTACGTCGAGACCACATTTATCACTGAAGAATATAGTGGTACGCTCCTTAACACCACAGACCAAGTACCGTCTGACAAGATCAAAGCGAGTGCACTTATATTCCTTAGGTGGCACATCGAATCCAGCCTGAGATAGGCATATCTACGGTTGAAAATCCCGCAAAGAACTGTGGGATGCCCGTAAGGGCCAATTTGGGAACATTCACAAACTTTGCTCCCAGAGTTGACCGTGCAGTGGAATGAAATCCGCTTGCTTGATTATAAACGGATCAACGATTTCAACAAAGATATGCTCCGTCTGAAGGCACGCCTTAATTTATGTGGAAAGGACCTCACAGAAGATGATATGATTCAGAAAACTCTTTCCACTTTTCCTACTTCTGCTCTTATACTAGCGAACCAGTATAGGCTGGAGTATGATAATAAACGCATCACTACCTTCAGTAAGCTAATCAACTTATTGCAAGTAGTTGAGAGGCATAACGAAATGTTAGTGAGCAGTAATGTCAAGCCGGTTGGGACAAAGAAAATTCCCAAGGCCAATTATGGCAAAGTGAAGGATGGAAACCACCCCAATGAATAGGGGACTGGACATGATAGGCTTCGTGGTCAAGGACGTGGGGTTTCTTCCAATGTAATGCGAAGACTTGGTGCTTCTGGCTCTGCTAGCCAAGGGAACCAAAAAGCACCTACCCATCCTATCGCTGTAACACCCCCAGAATATGACCGGGAATGTCACACGCCGTAGACCCTTATCGCAAGGATCTACTAGGCTAAACTCCAAAAGACTACTCGATGATTGACCGACCGGGGTCAAAATTAAATAGAAAACAGACCGACAAGGTCATAAACCACTTCAGAAACTAACGACATTCATATTACAATGACCACAATAAACTTGAACATAGAAAAGAATGACAACTCAATTTAATAAATGATAACCACACCCAAGCAAGGGTGAATACTCGAACGACAAAGAAATACCGACCAAAATGATACAAAAGAAAAGACTCTGACTCTGGTGTGATTAGCATCGTCGTCTTCCATCTCCTTCCAAGCCAATCCCGTGACTGCTCCCGAGCTGCCAAAACCTGAGCGCATAACAGGCACCCACCCCCCGAAAACTCGGGGGTTAGCAAACTGGAATTTTGCTAGTGCAAGTACATAATATACAAGATATACGAACAGTAACAACACAAAATTCAACCGCCGTGAAGCCTTAACACAAATCATACATTCCCACAGTCAGCACAGAATAACACTCGCATACACGAGGGGAAAGGTAATCACATAGTCATATTCTCCTTACGGAAAATAACATTCATGAAACTTTAAACGAGCCCAAGGAGTCAGGAAGATCCCTTTTGTAAAAGGAAAAGTATTTTGATAAGATAGTTTGCAATCATTATTATTGACGCGGGTCGTTTAGGGGTTTTAAAAATCGAATGGGAATACTTTTGGAAATAACTTCAAAAACTCTCGGGTCCTTGACCCAACGTATGGAAAACGATTACACAAAAACCAAGTCAACTTATTTGGGGTTCTCGACCCAATTTATAGAACACCGTCACAAACGAAATCATTACAACATCTCACAGGGTTCTCAACCCATTCCAAATAACATCATCATGAAATCAATCATCTCAACATTCCACAGGGTCCTCGACCCAAAACATAGAATAGCACCACAATACAATCAAAGGTACAAAACTCTCATTCGACATTTCCTGCTCAAGACCCCGATTAATTAACCCTGAGATTTCGTCAAACCTCAGGGTTAACTAACCCCGATACCAACGCTTTAAAAACAATTTGAAACAAGCTTTCAAAAACACGGATTGCGGTCTGTATCAAGACAAACATTAAAAGTGAGTTGAAAGAATTTGAGATACGAACATCGTTCGATAGCAGGGTCTTAGCTATCACTCAAATACCCGTAACCAATAAGCACTGGGCGCCTCCACACACTGTGCACCGGCGTTCACTCCACTATGTCGGCCGCTCCTTGAACATGTCACCGCACCGGCGTCACTCCCGCAAGAGCCGCCCCTTGCACGCGCATTAGGTGACACCGGCGTTCACCACCCATATGGAGCCGCACATTGCACGGCACACCGTGCCGGAGTACACCGCCCCGCCCTCAGAGGTTCCCGGATATGACGTTCCTCACAACAAGTATCCACATTGTTCAAACATCAAGCACACGGACAATTGTCACAACAATTTTCAACTCGGTACATCAAGTCACACAATTTCTCCGCCAGTCCATATCCACACAAATAAACAATAACACGCACGTTATCAATCAAACTCAATCAACACCGCACATATATCTCTATGTTGCGACTCAACCGAATATATATACACATTTATATATATATATATATATAAATATATAACCTCACTATATTATATGGATAACTATAGTTCGCCCATCAATCCAAGTTGAGTACGTCAACTAATGTTAGAATTCAACACTCGTCAATCACCGACATAAACATATATATTAATATACGTATATACATACATATATTTAACATGTAACCATATATATAAACACACATATATATATATATATATACACATACGTATATATACATCCACATAAACTCATACACTTCGACAACAATGATCTCACGCAGTTACAATTCGTATATCGAGGTACTTGCCTTGGTAATACGACGCGAAGGAGACGACGAAGGAATAGGTTTCGGTTCGAACAATCCTCTCAAATCCGACCCTAACACAATAATGATATACAATCAATCTCAAGATCATGAATACGAAGAAATTACTCCTAGTTCTACCCGTTGGGACAATTCATCGAACACCAAGAGTGCGTAGGGAATTGAAATCGGTCAATGGTATAACAACGGGATTTCATCCCAACCAAAAACAAGAAAACCAAGGGTCACGAGTATTATCAAAATCTAACAACAACATCGGTTAATTCGGATTAAAACACAAGATCACCACCAAACCCTCCCCAAAAATCATACTAGGGTATAAGAGATCTTACCTCTTGAAGATACAAACCCTATAATCCGAAGAAAACGTGCTAGATCCACAATCCGAGCTACACGATCGAAGGAAGATGAAGAAAAACACAATCAAAAGGGTGGATGGAGAAGAAATCCCCCTCTCAACCCTCTCTCTCGCGCACGGTGGAAGAAAAGGAGGAAATGAGCGAAACTCGCCGAAAACACCCGATTATAGCGCTGACCGCATTGTGTGCCGCGGCTCACTAATCAGGCCGCGGCACAGGGCCAAAAATTGTGCCCGGTGGTGGTGGCGCTCGTTGTGCCGCGGCTCATTCGGAGTGTCGCGGCTCGGACTCGGCATGTGCCGCAGCCTTCTTCCGGATCTTGCCGGGCACGCAGACAGAGGTTTTAGCCGGCAGGTTCCACACGGGTGTGCCGCGGCACTGACTCGGCTGTGTGCCGCGGCGCACAATCCTTGTGCCGCGGCACACGGTACAGCCTGCTCGGCCAACAACTGGGTAGTATGTGTGCCGCGGCGCACAATCCTTGTGCCGCGGCTCACACCCCCCCTCGGGTCCCAAAATGATGAAAAAAAATCCGGAAAGAGAATAAAAGCAATAGGAATCGATATTTGGGCAACAATAACACGAAATGGAAGTACGGAACCCCAAAACGATCTGAGGTACACAACCAAGGTCGAACAAGGAACAAATTCCCTAAATTTCTAGGAAGTTACAAAAACGGCCCAAACATCCGAAAATCACGATACAACGTCAGATTAACAATCCGAAACTCACAACATGTTCTACTCAATCATACTAACTCATGGAAGTAAGAAAGTGACGGAATCGAACGAGTTTAAGGAGAATCGAATACGCATGAGACAAAATATACCACAAGATGAAATTACGTAAAAACATCATCGAGACCCGTCTAAGCGGAGAAACTCAAAGAACAAAATAGGTTCAGAATTCCAAAACAGTGTCAAGCGAGTTGTCGAAACGGACCTCCGCCGGAAAATGAAAATTACCGGAAATCGAATTTGCGGGTATTACATTCTACCCTCCTTAAAAGAAGTTTCGTCCCGAAACTTAAAATAGAGAGCGGCGGAACAATCAAGGAAATAACTACTTGCTCAGCCCCAACTCATCACGAGCAAAGCGCGAATGCAAGGTTCCAGAAATACGATGAACTGACCTAGCGAGCATCCGGTACGTGAGTCGAGGCGATAAAAATGTATGGGAACACGATAAGTTGAGGTGGAGGAGTATGAATTTGGATACCAAAACTCCCAGAGGAAAGAAAATCACAAAATAGTTCAGACGTCCTGAAAATCATGTTTCGAGCTCAACCAACCGCATCCAAGTTCATAATACATTCGGAAATGTTAATTGCACGCGAGGGAATATTAGCTTCAACAAAATTTCTGCAAGAATCAAGCTCGGATGTGGAAAGACCACAATAATTCACGGAGTCTAACAACACGGTTCAAATTCGTTCGGAGAACGGTAGGCTAAGTACAACAGGTAGTTTTAAAAAAAAAAAAAAAAATTATCGAGAGGGTCATAGATGAAGTACCAGAATGGAAGTCACCCAACACCGAAAATACTATGAAGAGTACGGGTAGTACATTTCCCCATACTAAGAAAACATTTCGATCCCGAACTTAGAACGGCAAGAGTTGGTAACATAGAGCAATGAAATGAAGAACGATCAAAGTCACGATTGTCCAAAACAGAACGATTAGGGCATATTACAAAATATTCATCCTCCCATGTTAGGTTCTTCGAAGGAGACATAGGGTTTCAGGACATTCTCCAGTCACTTGCTCTGTTCGCCAACAGGTAGCATTCTTTGCCATTCGGAAATTATCTCACAATGCTTCTCCCGATGACCTTCACACCCGCACCAGAACAAGTCAAGAGTGGAAAGGGACAATTTGCACGAACATGTCCCAGCGATTGCGGTTGAAGCACCCTCCTTCTTACCGAGAGTCACCGATCTTTGGCTTGGGATTAGAGCACTCACTCCCGATCGCGAAGACGACGCGTTCGAGCGACGTTGGGGTTTGGGAGCCTTAGGCTCTTCACGCCCAAAACTTCCCGGATATCCTCGGTCTCTTGGCTTCTCGGGGGCTCGACCACTGAGGAGATTTCATAGGATATCGATTGATCTAGATACTCCTTCACCGTAGCATGGATCGTGGTCGTACGAACCACCTTGCCGCTTCCATTTCCATCATCACGTCCACGCCCGCCGAGGCTTGACATACTAATACGGATAACACCGATCAACAGTATTAGTTTATCAGTCGTACAATATACCACAATTATCAACCCGAGTTTTAGTTAGCATCCTTAGAATAACGGTACTATCGTAAAGCATAAAGTTTTATGAAGTCAATTTCGAGTTCCTCGATGAGGACGGTCATTATATGTATGCACTTAATGAAAACAAATTTTTGAAAAAGAGGGCTAGTCACGTTGCGCCCAAGACTTGTAAACACTGTCTTTTATTTCGGAAGAGGAAGTTTATATAACGACTCTAAAAATTATTTTCGAGTGATGTATAAAAGAAAAAAAGGAAATCGAAAATTAATTCGTAACTAATTTGAAATATTTCGAAAATGTTGAGTCCCAAATATCAAAATTTTGAAAATCTTTCCTCTTCTTCAAAAATGTTTATTCGAAAGAATTCTCCACCGAGATACGTGACCATTTAACATGACGATATTAAATCATGGCTTTACACAATGTTAGAAAATTTCAAAGCATCACTTTAAAATATTCGTGATACTATAAATACGTGGGTCCGTCTGGAACCCACTGTGCTAAAAATCATTTTAAAAAAAATGATCAAAATGCCAAAAAGGCCGAAGTCGGTAATATTCTCAAATACTCACAAAAGTCATTTATAAAACATCAAATACTGTCATAAGAATACTATCAAAACATGCAAGACCAAAATATCAAAACTCGGTTTGCAAGATAATAAAAGCCATCTTAAAATACTCATGCGGTGGATAAAATTGTCGTTCGTAAATTCATTCTAATAAAGTACCGAAACAGATAAACATGTTCGACTCCCATGTAATATCCTAAAACGATAATATCACCAACAAGTTCCAATTCCTAGTTCACATTAAGCATATTAGCACAATGTAATCAAATACGTGTATAAGGGGACTTACGATCGGGAGGCTTACCATCACGGATTGCCGGAAGATGATGTCGGAACCACGATACTAATCACAACTCGATGCGCGACTTACACAAGACATGGACTTGACCCAGCCTAGGTTTTTCGCAAACCTAAGCTCGATACCATAAATGTAACACCCCTGAATATGACCGGGAATGTCACGCCGTAGACCCTTATCGCAAGGATCTACCAAAGCTAAACTCAAAAGACTACTCGATGATTGACCGACCGGGTCAAAATTAAATAGAAAAGCAGAAGACAAGGTCATAAACCACTCGAAACTAACGACATTCATATTACAATGACCACAATAAACTTGAACATAGAAAAGAATGACAACTCAATTTAATAAATGATAACCACACCCAAGCAAGGGTGAATACTCGAACGACAAAGAAATACCGACCAAAATGATACAAAAGAAAAGACTCTGACTCTGGTGTGATTAGCATCGTCGTCTTCCATCTCCTTCCAAGCCAATCCCGATCAAGCTCCCGAGCCGCCAAAACCTGAGCGCATAACAGCACTCCACCCCGAAAACTCGGGGGTTAGCAACCGGGAATTTTGCTAGTGCAAGTACATAATATACAAGATATACGAACAGTAACAACACAAAATTCAACCGCCGTGAAGCCTTAACACAAATCATACATTCCCACAGTCAGCACAGAATAACACTCGCATACACGAGGGGAAAGGTAATCACATAGTCATATTCTCCTTACGGAAAATAGCATTCATGAAACTTTAAACGAGCCCAAGGAGTCAGGAAGATCCCTTTTGTAAAAGGAAAAGTATTTTGATAAGATAGTTTGCAATCATTATTATTGACTCGGGTCGTTTAGGGGTTTTAAAAATCGAATGGGAATACTTTTGGAAATAACTTCAAAAACTCTCGGGTCCTTGACCCAACGTATGGAAAACGATTACACAAAAACCAAGTCAACTTATTTGGGGTTCTCGACCCAATTTATAGAACACCGTCACAAACGAAATCATTACAACATCTCACAGGGTTCTCAACCCATTCCAAATAACATCATCATGAAATCAATCATCTCAACATTCCACAGGGTCCTCGACCCAAAACATAGAATAGCACCACAATACAATCAAAGGTACAAAACTCTCATTCGACATTTCCTGCTCAAGACCCCCGATTAATTAACCCTCGGAGATTTCGTCAAACCTCCGGGGTTAACTAACCCTGATACCAACGCTTTAAAAACAATTTGAAACAAGCTTTCAAAAACACGGATTGCGGTATGTATCAAGACAAACATTAAAAGTGAGTTGAAAGAATTTGAGATACGAACATCGTTCGGTAACGGGGTCTTAGCTATCACTCAAATACCCGTAACCAATAAGCCTGCCAGGCGCCTCCACTGCACACCTGTGCACCGGCGTTCACTCCACTATGTCGGCCGCTCCTTGAACATGTCACCGCACCGGCGTCACTCCCGCAAGAGCCTCCCCTTGCACGCGCATTAGGTGACACCGGCGTTCACCACCCATATGGAGCCGCACATTGCAGCGTACACCAGGCCGGAGTACACCGCCCCGGCCTCAGAGGTTCCCGGATATGACGTTCCTCACAACAAGTATCCACACTGTTCAAACATCAAGCACACGGACAATTGTCACAACAATTTTCAACTCGGTACATCAAGTCACACAATTTCTCCGCCAGTCCATATCCACACAAATAAACAATAACACACACGTTATCAATCAAACTCAATCAACACCGCACATATATCTCTATGTTGCGACTCAACCGAATATATATACACATTTATATATATATATATATATATATATATATATAAATATATAACCTCGCTATATTATATGGATAACTATAGTTCGCCCATCAATCCAAGTTGAGTACGTCAACTAATGTTAGAATTCAACACTCGTCGATCACCGACATAAACATATATATTAATATACGTATATACATACATATATTTAACATGTAACCATATATATAAACACATATATATATATATATATACACATACGTATATATACATCCACATAAACTCATACACTTCGACAACAATGATCTCACGCAGTTACAATTCGTATATCGAGGTACTTGCCTTGGTAATACGACGCGAAGGAGACGACGAAGGAATAGGTTTCGGTTCGAACAATCCTCTCAAATCCGACCCTAACACAATAATGATATACAATCAATCTCAAGATCATGAATACGAAGAAATTACTCCTAGTTCTACCCGTTGGGACAATTCATCGAACACCAAGAGTGCGTAGGGAATTGAAATCGGTCAATGGTATAACAACGGGATTTCATCCCAACCAAAAACAAGAAAACCAAGGGTCACGAGAGTATTATCAAAATCTAACAACAACATCGGTTAATTCGGATTAAAACACAAGATCACCACAAAACCCTCCCCAAAAATCATACTAGGGTATAAGAGATCTTACCTCTTGAAGATACAAACCCTATAATCCGAAGAACACGTGCTAGATCCACAATCCGAGCTACACGATCGAAGGAAGATGAAGAAAAACACACAATCAAAAGGGTGGATGGAGAAGAAATCCCCCTCTCAACCCTCTCTCTCTCGCGCACGGTGGAAGAAAAGGAGGAAATGAGCGAAACTCGCTGAAAACACCCAGTTATAGCGCTGACCGCATTGTGTGCCGCGGCTCAGCTAATGACCAGGGCCAAAAATTGCGCCAGTGGTGGCCGACCGCCACAGCCGCGGCTCATTCGGAGTGTGCCGCGGCTCGGACTCGGCATGTGCCGGCAGATCTTTGGATCTGGCCTGGCACGCGGCAGAGGTTTTAGCCGGGCAGTTCCACACGGGTGTGCCGGCCGGACAAGTGTGCCGCTGACCGACTACTGCAGTGTGCGCGGCGCACAATCCTTGTGCCGCGGCAAGACACTGCATGCTCGGCCAACAATCGGGTAGTATGTGTGCCGCGCGCACAATCCTTGTGCCGCGACTCACACCCCCGGTCCCAAAATGATGAAAAAAATCCTAAAGAGAATAAAACCAATAGGAATCGATATTTGGGCAACAATAACACGAAATGGAAGTACGGAACCCCAAAACGATCTGAGGTACACAACCAAGGTCGAACAAGGAACAAATTCCCTAAATTTCTAGGAAGTTACAAAAACGGCCCAAACATCCGAAAATCACGATACAACGTCGGATTAACAATCCGAAACTCACAACATGTTCTACTCAATCATACTAACTCATGGAAGTAAGAAAGTGACGGAATCGAACGAGTTTAAGGAGAATCGAATACGCATGAGACAAAATATACCACAAGATGAAATTACGTAAAAACATCATCGAGACCCGTCTAAGCGGAGAAACTCCAAGAACAAAATAGGTTCGAATTCCAAAACAAAGGTCAAGCGAGTTGTCGAAACGGACCTCCGTCGGAAAATGAAAATTACCGGAATCGAATTTGCGGGTATTACATTCTACCCTCCTAAAAGAAGTTTCGTCCCGAAACTTAAAATAGAGAGCGGCGAACAATCAAGGAAATAACTACTTGCTCATTTCAACTCATCACGAGCAAAGCGCGAATGCAAGGTTCCGTAAATACGATGAACCGACCTAGCGAGCATCCCAGACGTGAGTCGAGGCGATAAAAATGTATGGGAACACGATAAGTTGAGGTGGAGGAGTATGAATTTGGATACCAAAACTCCCGGAGGAAAGAAAATCACAAAATAGTTCGACGTCCCGAAAATCATGTTTCGAGCTCAACCAACCGCATCCAAGTTCATAATACATTCGGAAATGTTAATCGCACGCGAGGAATATTAGCTTCGAACAAAATTTCGCAAGAATCAAGCTCGAGATGTGGAAAGACCACAATAATTCACGAGTCTAACAACACGGTTCAAATTCGTTCGAGAACGGTAGGCTAAGTACAACAGGTAGTTTTAAAAAAAAAAAATTATCGAGAGGGTCATAGATGAAGTACCAAAGAATGGAAGTTACCCAACACCGAAAATACTATGAAGAGTACGGTAGTACATTTCCCCATACTAAGAAAACATTTCGATCCCGAACTTAGAACGGCAAGAGTTGGTAACATAGAGCAATGAAATGAAGAACGATCAAAGTCACGATTGTCCAAAACAAAGAACGATTAGGGCATATTACAAAATATTCATCCTCCCATGTTAGGTTCTTGAAGGAGACATAGGGTTTCAGGACATTCTCCAGTCACTTGCTCGTTCGCCAACAGGGTAGCATTCTTTGCCGATTCGGAAATTATCTCACAATGCTTCTCCCGATGACCTTCACACCCGCACCAGAACAAGTCAAGAGTGGAAAGGGACAATTTGCACGAACATGTCCCCGACGATTGCGTTGAAGCACCCTCCCTTCTTACCGAGAGTCACCGATCTTTGGCTTGGGATTCCGAGCACTCACTCCCGATCGCGAAGACGACGCGTTCGAACGACGTTGGGGTTTGGGAGCCTTGTGCTCTTCACCGCCCAAAAACTTCCCAGATATCCTCGGTCTCTTGGCTTCGCTCGGGGGCTCGACCACTGAGGAGATTTCATAGGATATCGATTGATCTAGATACTCCTTCACCGTAGCATGGATCGTGGTCGTACGAACCACCTTGCCGCTTCCATTTCCATCATCACGTCCACGCCCGCCGAGGCTTGACATACTAATACGGATAACACCGATCAACAGTATTAGTTTATCACTGTCTGATATACCACAATTATCAACCCGAGTTTTAGTTAGCATCCTTAGAATAACGGTACTATCGTAAAGCATAAAGTTTTATGAAGTCAATTTCGAGTTCCTCGATGAGGACGGTCATTATATGTATGCACTTAATGAAAACAAATTTTTGAAAAAGAGGGCTAGTCACGTTGCGCCCAAGACTTGTAAACACTGTCTTTTATTTCGGAAGAGGAAGTTTATATAACGACTCTAAAAATTATTTTCGAGTGATGTATAAAAGAAAAAAATAAGAAATCGAAAATTAATTCGTAACTAATTTGAAATATTTCGAAAATGTTGAGTCCCAAATATCAAAATTTTGAAAATCTTTCCTCTTCTTCAAAAATGTTTATTCGAAAGAATTCTCCACCGAGATACGTGACCATTTAACATGACGATATTAAATCATGGCTTTACACAATGTTAGAAAATTTCAAAGCATCACTTTAAAATATTCGTGATACTACAGCGCCGTGGGTCCCATGCCGGAACCCACCAGGCTAAAAATCATTTTAAAAAAAATGATCAAAATGCCAAAAAGGCCGAAGTCGGTAATATTCTCAAATACTCACAAAAGTCATTTATAAAACATCAAATACCGTCATAAGAATACTATCAAAACATGCAAGACCAAAATATCAAAACTCGGTTTGCAAGATAATAAAAGCCATCTTAAAATACTCATGCGGTGGATAAAATTGTCGTCAGAATTCATTCTAATAAAGTACAAACAGATAAACATGTTCGACTCCCATGTAATATCCTAAAACGATAATATCACCAACAAGTTCCAATTCTAGTTCACATTAAGCATATTAGCACAATGTAATCAAATACGTGTATAAGGGGACTTACGATCGGAGGCTTACCATCACGGATTGCAAGATGATGTCGGAACCACGATACTAATCACAACTCGATGCGCGCGACTTACACAAGACATGGACTTGACCCAATGGCCTAGGTTTTTCGCAAACCTAAGCTCGATACCATAAATGTAACACCCTGCAATATGACTGAATGTCACACGCCGTAGACCCTTATCGCAAGGATCTACCAAAGCTAAACTCCAAAAGACTACTCGATGATTGACCGACCGGGTCAAAATTAAATAGAAAACAGACCGACAAGGTCATAAACCACTTCAGAAACTAACGACATTCATATTACAATGACCACAATAAACTTGAACATAGAAAAGAATGACAACTCAATTTAATAAATGATAACCACACCCAAGCAAGGGTGAATACTCGAACGACAAAGAAATACCGACCAAAATGATACAAAAGAAAAGACTCGACTGGTGTGATTAGCATCGTCGTCTTCCATCTCCTTCCAAGCCGATCCCGTGATCGCTCCCGAGCCGCCAAAACTGAGCGCATAACAGCACCCACCCACCCCGAAAACTCGGGGTTAGCAACCGGAATTTTTCTAGTGCAAGTACATAATATACAAGATATACGAACAAGAATAACACAAAATTCAACCGCCGTGAAGCCTTAACACAAACCATACATTCCCACAACAAGACAGAATAACACTCGCATACACGAGGGGAAAGGTAATCACATAGTCATATTCTCCTTACGGAAAATAACATTCATGAAACTTTAAACGAGCCCAAGGAGTCAGGAAGATCCCTTTTGTAAAAGGAAAAGTATTTTGATAAGATAGTTTGCAATCATTATTATTTACTCGGGTCGTTTAGGGGTTTTAAAAATCGAATGGGAATACTTTTGGAAATAACTTCAAAAACTCTCGGGTCCTTGACCCAACGTATGGAAAACGATTACACAAAAACCAAGTCAACTTATTTGGGGTTCTCGACCCAATTTATAGAACACCGTCACAAACGAAATCATTACAACATCTCACAGGGTTCTCAACCCATTCCAAATATCATCATCATGAAATCAATCATCTCAACATTCCACAGGGTCCTCGACCCAAAACACAGAATAGCACCACAATACAATCAAAGGTACAAAACTCTCATTCGACATTTCCTGCTCAAGACCCCCGATTAATTAACCCTCGGAGATTTCGTCAAACCTCCGGGGTTAACTAACCCTGATACCAACGCTTTAAAAACAATTTGAAACAAGCTTTCAAAAACACGGATTGCGGTCTGTATCAAGACAAACATTAAAAGTGAGTTGAAAGAATTTGAGATACGAACATCGTTCTCAGAATCGGGTCTTAGCTATCACTCAAATACCCGTAACCAATAAGCTCGCCAGCGCCCACGGCACACCTGTGCACCGGCGTTCACTCCACTATGTCGGCCGCTCCTTGAACATGTCACCGCACCGGCGTCACTCCCGCAAGAGCCGCCCCTTGCACGCGCATTAGGTGACACCGGCGTTCACCACCCATATGGAGCCGCACATTGCAGCGTACACCAGGCCGGAGTACACCGCCCCGCCCTCAGAGGTTCCCGGATATGACGTTCCTCACAACAAGTATCCACATTGTTCAAACATCAAGCACACGGACAATTGTCACAACAATTTTCAACTCGGTACATCAAGTCACACAATTTCTCCGCTAGTCCATATCCACACAAATAAACAATAACACGCACGTTATCAATCAAACTCAATCAACACCGCACATATATCTCTATGTTGCGACTCAACCGAATATATATACACATTTATATATATATATATAAATATATAACCTCACTATATTATATGGATAACTATAGTTCGCCCATCAATCCAAGTTGAGTACGTCAACTAATGTTAGAATTCAACACTCGTCGATCACCGACATAAACATATATATTAATATACATATATACATACATATATTTAACATGTAACCATATATATAAACACACACATATATATATATATATATATATATATATATATATATATACATACGTATATATACATCCACATAAACTCATACACTTCGACAACAATGATCTCACGCAGTTACAATTCGTATATCGAGGTACTTGCCTTGGTAATACGACGCGAAGGAGACGACGAAGGAATAGGTTTCGGTTCGAACAATCCTCTCAAATCCGACCCTAACACAATAATGATATACAATCAATCTCAAGATCATGAATACGAAGAAATTACTCCTAGTTCTACCCGTTGGGACAATTCATCGAACACCAAGAGTGCGTAGGGAATTGAAATCGGTCAATGGTATAACAACGGGATTTCATCCCAACCAAAAACAAGAAAACCAAGGGTCACGAGAGTATTATCAAAATCTAACAACAACATCGGTTAATTCGGATTAAAACACAAGATCACCACCAAACCCTCCCCAAAAATCATACTAGGGTATAAGAGATCTTACCTCTTGAAGATACAAACCCTATAATCCGAAGAAAACGTGCTAGATCCACAATCCGAGCTACACGATCGAAGGAAGATGAAGAAAAACACACAATCAAAAGGGTGGATGGAGAAGAAATCCCCCTCTCAACCCTCTCTCGCGCACGGTGGAAGAAAAGGAGGAAATGAGCGAAACTCGCTGAAAACACCCATTATAGCGCTGACCGCATCAGGTGCCGCGCTCAATGACCAGGCTGCGGCACAGGCCAAAATTGCGCCCGGTGGCCGACCGCTCGTTGGCCGCGGCTCATTCGGAGTGTGCCGCGGCTCGACTGCATGTGCCGCGGATCACGGATCTTGCCGGGCACGCAGTACAGAGGTTTTAGCCGGCAGTTCCACACGGTGTGCCGCGCACCGACTACTGTGTGCAAGACAATCCTTGTGCCGCGCACACCTGCAGTACCGCTCGCCAACAATCGGGTAGTATGTGTGCCGCGCGCACAATCCTTGTGCCGCGGCTCACACCCCCTGGTCCCAAAATGATGAAAAAAATCCGGAAGAGAATAAAAGCAATAGGAATCGATATTTGGGCAACAATAACACGAAATGGAAGTACTAACCCCAAAACGATCTGAGGTACACAACCAAGGTCGAACAAGGAACAAATTCCCTAAATTTCTAGGAAGTTACAAAAACGGCCCAAACATCCGAAAATCACGATACAACGTCAGATTAACAATCCGAAACTCACAACATGTTCTACTCAATCATACTAACTCATGGAAGTAAGAAAGTGACGGAATCGAACGAGTTTAAGGAGAATCGAATACGCATGAGACAAAATATACCACAAGATGAAATTACGTAAAAACATCATCGAGACCCGTCTAAGCGGAGAAACTCAAAGAACAAAATAGGTTCAGAATTCCAAAACAGTGTCAAGCGAGTTGTCGAAACGGACCTCCGCCGGAAAATGAAAATTACCGGAAATCGAATTTGCGGGTATTACATTCTACCCTCCTTAAAAGAAGTTTCGTCCCGAAACTTAAAATAGAGAGCGGAACAATCAAGGAAATAACTACTTGCTCATTTCAACTCATCACGAGCAAAGCGCGAATGCAAGGTTCCGTAAATACGATGAACCGACCTAGCGAGCATCCCAGACGTGAGTCGAGGCGATAAAAATGTATGGGAACACGATAAGTTGAGGTGGAGGAGTATGAATTTGGATACCAAAACTCCCAGAGGAAAGAAAATCACAAAATAGTTCAGACG
Source organism: Orobanche coerulescens (assembly GCA_033398695.1). Lineage (NCBI taxonomy): Eukaryota > Viridiplantae > Streptophyta > Magnoliopsida > Lamiales > Orobanchaceae > Orobanche > Orobanche coerulescens. Next base: position 179,007,383 of record CM065808.1, read on the forward strand.
TCCTGAAAATCATGTTTCGAGCTCAACCAACCGCATCCAAGTTCATAATACATTCGGAAATGTTAATCGACGCGAGGGAATATTAGCTTCGAACAAAATTTCGCAAGAATCAAGCTCGATGTGGAAAGACCACAATAATTCACGAGTCTAACAACACGGTTCGAAATCGTTCGGAGAACTAGAGGCTAAGTACAACAGGGTAGTTTTAAAAAAAAAAAAAAAAAAATTATCGAGAGGGTCATAGATGAAGTACCAGCAATGGAAGTCACCCAACACTGAAAATACTATGAAGAGTACGGGTAGTACATTTCCCCATACTAAGAAAACATTTCGATCCCGAACTTAGAACGGCAAGAGTTGGTAACATAGAGCAATGAAATGAAGAACGATCAAAGTCACGATTGTCCAAAACAGCAACGATTAGGGCATATTACAAAATATTCATCCTCCCATGTTAGGTTCTTCAGAAGGAGACATAGGGTTTCAGGACATTCTCCAGTCACTTGCTCTGTTCGCCAACAGGGTAGCATTCTTTGCCAGTTCGGAAATTATCTCACAATGCTTCTCCCGATGACCTTCACACCCGCACCGGTAACAAGTCAAGAGTGGAAAGGGACAATTTGCACGAACATGTCCCTGACGATTGCAGTTGAAGCACCCTCCCTTCTTACCGAGAGTCACCGATGCTGGCTTGGGATTCCGAGCACTCACTCCTGATCGCGAAGACGACGCGTTCGAACGACGTTGGGGTTTGGGAGCCTTAGGCTCTTCACTGCCCAAAAACTTCCCAGATATCCTCGGTCTCTTGGCTTCGCTCGGGGGCTCGACCACTGAGGAGATTTCATAGGATATCGATTGATCTAGATACTCCTTCACCGTAGCATGGATCGTGGTCGTACGAACCATCTTGCCGCTTCCATTTCCATCATCACGTCCACGCCCGCCGAGGCTTGACATACTAATACGGATAACACCGATCAACAGTATTAGTTTATCAGTCGTACAATATACCACAATTATCAACCCGAGTTTTAGTTAGCATCCTTAGAATAACGGTACTATCGTAAAGCATAAAGTTTTATGAAGTCAATTTCGAGTTCCTCGATGAGGACGGTCATTATATGTATGCACTTAATGAAAACAAATTTTTGAAAAAGAGGGCTAGTCACGTTGCGCCCAAGACTTGTAAACACTGTCTTTTATTTCGGAAGAGGAAGTTTATATAACGACTCTAAAAATTATTTTCGAGTGATGTATAAAAGAAAAAAAAAGGAAATCGAAAATTAATTCGTAACTAATTTGAAATATTTCGAAAATGTTGAGTCCCAAATATCAAAATTTTGAAAATCTTTCCTCTTCTTCAAAAATGTTTATTCGAAAGAATTCTCCACCGAGATACGTGACCATTTAACATGACGATATTAAATCATGGCTTTACACAATGTTAGAAAATTTCAAAGCATCACTTTAAAATATTCGTGATACTATAATACGCTGGGTCCCGTGCCGAACCCACTGTGCTAAAAATCATTTTAAAAAATGATCAAAATGCCAAAAAGGCCGAAGTCGGTAATATTCTCAAATACTCACAAAAGTCATTTATAAAACATCAAATACCGTCATAAGAATACTATCAAAACATGCAAGACCAAAATATCAAAACTCGGTTTGCAAGATAATAAAAGCCATCTTAAAATACTCATGCGGTGGATAAAATTGTCGTCAGAATTCATTCTAATAAAGTACCGAAACAGATAAACATGTTCGACTCCCATGTAATATCCTAAAACGATAATATCACCAACAAGGTCCAATTCCTAGTTCACATTAAGCATATTAGCACAATGTAATCAAATACGTGTATAAGGGGACTTACGATCGGAGGCTTACCATCACGGATTGCCTAAGATGATGTCGGAACCACGATACTAATCACAACTCGATGCGCGCGACTTACACAAGACATGGACTTGACCCAACGGCCTAGGTTTTTCGCAAACCTAAGCTCGATACCATAAATGTAACACCCCGCAATATGACCAAGAATGTCACACGTAGACCCTTATCGCAAGGATCTACCAAAGCAACTCCAAAAGACTACTCGATGATTGACCGACCGGGTCAAAATTAAATAGAAAACAGACTGACAAGGTCATAAACCACTTGAAACTAACGACATTCATATTACAATGACCACAATAAACTTGAACATAGAAAAGAATGACAACTCAATATAATAAATGATAACCACACCCAAGCAAGTTTCAAAACACGAACGACAAATAAATACAGACCAAAATGATACAAAATAAAAGATTCTCGACTGTGTGATTAGCATCGCTGCCTTCCATCTCCTTCCAAGCCAATCCCGTGATCGCTCCCGAGCCGCCAAAACTCGAGCGCATAACAGCACCCACCCCCGAAAACTCGGGGTTAGCAAACTGGAATTTTGCTAGTGCAAGTACATAATATACAAGATATACGAACAGTAACAACACAAAATTCAACCGCCGTGAAGCCTTAACACAAACCATACATTCCGACACAAGACAGAATAACACTCGCATACACGAGGGAAAGGTAATCACATAGTCATATTCTCCTTACGGAAAATAACATTCATGAAACTTTAAACGAGCCCAAGGAGTCGGGAAGATCCCTTTTGTAAAAGGAAAAGTATTTTGATAAGATAGTTTGCAATCATTATTATTGACTCGTCGTTTAGGGGTTTTAAAATCGAATGGGAATACTTTTGGAAATAACTTCAAAACTCTCGTCCTTGACCCAACGTATGGAAAACGATTACACAAAAACCAAGTCAACTTATTTGGGGTTCTCGACCCAATTTATAGAACACCGTCACAAACGAAATCATTACAACATCTCACGGGGTTCTCAACCCATTCCAAATAACATCATCATGAAATCAATCATCTCAACATTCCACGGGGTCCTCGACCCAAAACACGTAATAGCACCACAATACAATCAAAGGTACAAAACTCTCATTCGACATTTCTGCTCAAGACCCCGATTAATTAACCCTGAGATTTCACAAACCTCCGGGTTAACTAACCCCGATACCAACGCTTTAAAAACAATTTGAAACAAGCTTTCAAAAACACGGATGGGTCTGTATCAAGACAAACATTAAAAGTGAGTTGAAAGAATTTGAGATACGAACATCGTTCGATGCAGGTCTTAGCTATCACTCAAATACCCGTAACCAATAAGCCCGCCAGCGCTCCACCGCACACCCGTGCACCGGCGTTCACTCCACTATGTCGGCCGCTCCTTGAACATGTCACCGCACCGCGTGACTCCCGCAAGAGCCGCCTTGTACGCGCATTAGGTGACACCGGCGTTCACCACCCATATGGAGCCGCACATTGCAACGTACACCGTGCCGAGTACACCGCCCCGCCTCGTAGGTTCCGGATATGACGTTCCTCACAACAAGTATCCACATTGTTCAAACATCAAGCACACGGACAATTGTCACAACAATTTTCAACTCGGTACATCAAGTCACACAATTTCTCCGCCAGTCCATATCCACACAAATAAACAATAACACACACGTTATCAATCAAACTCAATCAACACCGCACATATATCTCTATGTTGCGACTCAACCGAATATATATACACATTTATATATATATATATATATATATATATATATATATATATATATATATATATATAAATATATAACCTCACTATATTATATGGATAACTATAGTTCGCCCATCAATCCAAGTTGAGTACGTCAACTAATGTTAGAATTCAACACTCGTCGATCACCGACATAAACATATATATTAATATACGTATATACATACATATATTTAACATGTAACCATATATATAAACACATATATATATATATATATACACATACGTATATATACATCCACATAAACTCATACACTTCGACAACAATGATCTCACGCAGTTACAATTCGTATATCGAGGTACTTGCCTTGGTAATACGACGCGAAGGAGACGACGAAGGAATAGGTTTCGGTTCGAACAATCCTCTCAAATCCGACCCTAACACAATAATGATATACAATCAATCTCAAGATCATGAATACGAAGAAATTACTCCTAGTTCTACCCGTTGGGACAATTCATCGAACACCAAGAGTGCGTAGGGAATTGAAATCGGTCAATGGTATAACAACGGGATTTCATCCCAACCAAAAACAAGAAAACCAAGGGTCACGAGAGTATTATCAAAATCTAACAACAACATCGGTTAATTCGGATTAAAACACAAGATCACCACCAAACCCTCCCCAAAAATCATACTAGGGTATAAGAGATCTTACCTCTTGAAGATACAAACCCTATAATCCGAAGAACACGTGCTAGATCCACAATCCGAGCTACACGATCGAAGGAAGATGAAGAAAAACACACAATCAAAAGGGTGGATGGAGAAGAAATCCCCTCTCAACCCTCTCTCTCGCGCACGGTGGAAGAAAAGGAGGAAATGAGCGAAACTCGCCGAAAACACCAGATTATAGCGCCGACCGCATTGTGTGCCGCGGCTCACGACCAGGCCGCGGCACAGGCCAAAATTGCGCCAGTGGTGGTGACCGCTCGTTGTGCCGCGGCTCATTCGGAGTGTGCCGCGGCTCGACTCGGCATGTGCCGCAGATCACGGGACCGTGCCGGGCACGCAGACAGAGGTTTTAGCCGGCAGTTCCACACGGTGTGCCGCGGCCCGGACAAGTGTGCCGCGCACCGACTCACTGTGCCGCGGCGCACAATCCTTGTGCCGCGGCACACGGTACAGCCTGCTCGGCCAACAACTGGGTAGTATGTGTGCCGCGGCTCACACCCCCCCTCGGGTCCCAAAATGATGAAAAAAAATCCGGAAAGAGAATAAAAGCAATAGGAATCGATATTTGGGCAACAATAACACGAAATGGAAGTACGGAACCCCAAAACGATCTGAGGTACACAACCAAGGTCGAACAAGGAACAAATTCCCTAAATTTCTAGGAAGTTACAAAAACGGCCCAAACATCCGAAAATCACGATACAACGTCGGATTAACAATCCGAAACTCACAACATGTTCTACTCAATCATACTAACTCATGGAAGTAAGAAAGTGACGGAATCGAACGAGTTTAAGGAGAATCGAATACGCATGAGACAAAATATACCACAAGATGAAATTACGTAAAAACATCATCGAGACCCGTCTAAGCGGAGAAACTCCAAGAACAAAATAGGTTCAGAATTCCAAAACAGTGTCAAGCGAGTTGTCGAAACGGACCTCCGCCGGAAAATGAAAATTACCGAAAATCGAATTTGCGGGTATTACAATCGCCTCTAAGGCTCGAGTTGGCAATGAACCGTGCTATCATTATGGAGATGTTGGACATGGTACAAGAACTGCCATGCAAGCAAGCAAGTCGCATCTCACTACAAGAAATATAGAGAGTCCAAAGAAAGGAGAAATCACAATATGAAGGAATATGATCTAGACAAGCCCCCCTATGTCAATTTCACAGTCACCAATCGTCGAATTGAGTCATACGAGCCACAGTCTATACACTGAATCTTAGTATTATGTTTACTTTCTCGTTTACATTTGGTATAGTTGCCTCAAGACGACTGTGTTGGTGTATTCTTTTCAATAATGGCGTGATGCAACGTTGTTTCACGAACAAGATATTATTATTGCTTACGTTATATTCTTAGCTTTATTTCGAAGTACTGAATATTGCTTGAATGCTTATGGTTCGAAATTTCAATCTTTTCTAAGGAATGAATCGAGTAGAACTTGAATGTTCTTAGAATAAGGCTTATATTCATAGAATAAGTCGCCTACCAAACCTCGGTAACTACGATGAATGGGTCATCCCAACTCATCAAAGGGCGAGGTAATGCTCAATTTTTGATGCCCAAATGGCACTCAATTACAAGTTACCAATACTCTGTATGCACCTAGAGCCCTTCGAACCTTACTTGACTTCAATAATATACGTAGCAATGGTTTCCAGATTGAAACCCACTGTGAGAATGGAATAGAGTTTCTTTTATTCTAATGAATGTGGACGTATACGCATTTTAGAATAACTGATGAGTCGATCTAGTGGATGTACCTCACTATTATTAGGTTTTTAAAATCCTATGTTGTCACCAACAATGTACTTTGGGACATAAACTCATATAGGCTTTGGCACGATAGACTAAGTCATCCTGGTCGAAGTATAATGATCCATATACTAAAGAACTTGTACGTACATCATTACTTTTCGAGCAAAAATGTGGCAACAACTCAACATAAAGCACAATGTTGACATTGATCGTATTATATAATCCAAAGAACCGAATGCATATCAAATGCCCACCACTTAGTGTTGCAAAGCCTGCTCTTTAGCCAAAGTAGGAGCGAGACCTTCCTACGCTAAAGAAACAAAAGCAAACATTCCATTCTTACGCTGAATATAAGGAGATATTTGTGGATACATCCACCTAATATGCGGACCATTTATGTATTGATGGTTTTGATGGATTCTCCGACATGTTGGTTACATGTCGCTCTTCTGTCCACTCAAACTGCTGCAGAACTTCCAAAATTATTTATAAGGACTCACCCCCTTATCACATCTAAAGGACTCGATGATGTTGGAGAGTTCACATCAAAAAGTACTTGATGTTTATTGCATGATAGAGATCAATGAATAGTATCTCGTCCCATGTGCATATGCAAACGGTCTCACATAAACCACCGTCGAAAGAATATGTATGGTGATTATGTCATTGGTTATGCACACCAATTTGCATATTTTGCCTGGAATTATGCAATATTGCACGCAACTTTACTTAAATCGTTCATTCTTAGACCTTTTGCTAACCAATTAGTTTATGCGTACCGGTTGGTAACTGATAGCCTGATTTTTATATTTTGGACCCAGACGGACTTAAGTGCCAATTGCGCATAATTGGTTACGCATTATATATGCCTTCTGCGCCCCATATCGCATTGGTCTTTAGATACGATTAAGTATTCACGTTGGATAAGAATCTCCAGACGTTTATCCCCTATTTAGAACCTTCACAGTGATCTTTTTACCGCACGATTCGGATTGTCACTTTAATGAGACAACCTTCCCGTCGTTAGGGGGAGGAGAGAAAATGTAATTTCTCGGGGAACGACAGGAATTGTCGTGGTGTGTCCCCACTTTGTCTCATTATGATCCCCGAAATTCACAATGTTACCGTGAAGCACAAAGCATACTCGATCTTCAGGATGTAGCAGATTCGATGCCTGATGCATTTACTGATATCGTTCAAGTGACAAGATCTCACATTACAGCTGCAAATGTGCCTGTAAGGTTAGAAGTCCCCTCCAAGGGGTACATCACCAATGAACCGGGTGATGCAACTGCACCCGGTGGAGGTGTGGTTGAGGCCGTGGCTCCCTGTGAAGGAAAGGGGTGGAAGCCACATGGTTCGACTAAATACTCACCCAAGTAAGAGGTAGAGTATGGCACAACTTCACATGTTAACCATCAATGAACTCGTTTCATGAGATCATGCTTGATTTTATTATGTCCATGAATCATGACGAGGGGGACGCCCCGAAGATATGATTCAGAAAATCAAGAATCTCGATGAAATTATGAGGGTGTGGCCTGATCAACCACCCACTTTGATGACATGTCATGAATCATAAAGTACGATGATGTCGAACCTCGCTCAGTTGGATGAAATCAACATAGAGCTGATTGGCCTATAAGAAAAACATTCCAGGTAGAACTAGATTCTCCGACAAAGAGACAGGTATTTGGTGTAGGTAGTGTTAACCTAACCAAGTGTAAAGCCTGAAGGATATAATCGAACCTTTGTCGTAAATCATAGTGAGAATAGTAAAGTCCTAATGTACAATGTTCACGAAGTAATGCTTCTCACAACGCCTTGGAATTGGTTACGAGGAAATGTACTCCTACGTATACGTTCCGCTATTTGATTAGCGTAGTAATTTCCGAGGGACTGGAAATGCAGCCAATAGATGTGGTTACTACGTATCTCTATGGGGATTTAGATACGTAGATATATATGAAAGTGCCCGATGGCATTTCATTACCCAAATCAAGTGACTCTAGACCACAGAGTGCGTAGCAATTTGATTGAAACGCTCAACTTTACGGTTTTGAAGCAATCCTTAAGGATGTGGTATAACCGTCTAAGTGACTACTTGATTGGTAAGGGATAAAAGAACGATGAACAGTGTCCCTGCATCTTCACAAATAAGTTCCGGATTCACATCGCAATGTATGCCGATGACATGAACATAATCGGTACTCTTGATGAAATAAGAGAAACCACCGGATACTGGAAATCTGAGTTTGAGATGAAAGATCTTGGGAAAACTCGGTTCTGTCGAAGCATTGACATAGAACATCGAGTTCGTGGAATTTATTCCACCGGTCTGCCTATGTCCAGAAGTTTCTCAGGCACTTTAACATGGACAAGGTAAACCCGACTAGCACCCCATGATAGGTCGGATATTTGGATGCAAAGGAAAGATCCATTTCGTCTAAAGAAATGTGACGAAGAGCTTTGGGAGCTGAAATTCCCTACTTGAGTGCAATAGCGCATTATTGTACTTAGCTCAATGTACACGACTTGCTATCACTCCTCAGTTAATCCGCTGACTAGATTTAGTTCAGCATCGACGCAATATCAATGGAATGATATCAAGAATATCTTCTGATACTTAAAAGAAACCATTGACTTGGGACTATTCCCTACAAGCAGGCAAATGAAGCTGCTTACGAAAAGGCAACTGCTTAAGTAAATGCTGGTGCCGAAGCAACTACCATAAAGTATGTGTTGGTATGAATTGCTTATGTTTTGGAAATCGACTATGCAAACCCCTTTTGGCTACCTCATCGAATCACGACAAGATTCTTGCTTTGCATGAACCAGTCCGTGAGTGTACATGATTAAGAACTATCATTCTACACTTGTGAGGAACTAGCGGTTAAGTACTGCCACTGATGAATATACTTACATTTATGAACATGATGTAACTTGTAAATTCCCTTGATTGATGGAATGATCATAACGGGAAATATGTGAGATATAAGGGAATATACTCACATAGGTTGCACTCTTTTCCTTAGACCAAGGTTTATTTTTCCCACTGGGTTTTGTTACTTGGCAAGGTTTTTAACGAGGCAACGATATATGAATGTAAGCATTAGGGGGAGATGTAGAGTTTTCCAACTTCCGAGATTGATGTAAAGATCACAAGGAAATGGTGGTTTATAAAGAAACTTAATCACATGTGTTGTACTCTTTTCTTTGACCAAGGTTCATTTTCTCCCATTGGGTTTTGTTACTTGGCGAAGTTTTTAATGAGGCAACGACTACTTGATTGATGTACAAATCAGGGGGAGATGTAGACTTGAGGGGGAGTTACATCCACACCGTACGTTATACTCTTTTCTTTCCAAGGATCATTTTTCCCACAGGGTTTTTATCACTTAGAAAGGTTTTTAACGAGGTAACAAGATGTACGATTTTAGGGATCGATGGAATGGTCACCTTAGTAGCGCTATGATCAAATGTAACGATCATATGAGAGGATAGATTCAAAGGACGAAGTCTAAACTCGATGTGTCTAGATGCTGTACTCTTTTCCCTACGATCAAGACATTTTTCCCATTGGGTTTTTGCTTGACGAGGTTTTAATGTGGCAACATGACATGCGCTTGTAGACTAAGCACAAGGGGGAGTGTTAAAGGAATAATACCCATTGTGTGCCTAAGTCTGTTAGTTTATGGGCTTTCCTAGATAGGATTTGGTTGAGGCCTGTTTGTATGTATTTCACCCTATTTAAGGGATCTCATTGATGGAATAATACAACACTTTTGCCCTACTTTCTGTCTCAAGTTATTTTCCCTTCAACAATATGAGGTTTATACCAAGAATCAAAAAAGATGGGACTTCCACTTTCAGATAGAAAGTTTTCTGGAAATTCCAGTTTGGTCCCCGATAATGTAGAAAAATTATATTTTTGACTCGTTTAATATTCCTAAAAAATTTCGATTTTTATGGATTTTTACGGCAAATAATGAAAGCCACATTAAGTCAAGTTTTATATGATCTTTGGGAAAACCTAATAAATCAAATCAGACAACTCAAACACGGCTTCGTAAAGGAACCTCGTTCTGACGGCACGATTAATTGCAGAAACTCACCATTTAAATATTGCAGAAAGCAGATGTGAGAAAGAAACAAGAGACCATGCAGGAAAACATCCAGAATATACCCCCCACCCAAAAAAAAAAGCACAGGACCATGCCTTATAAGACAAACACAATAAAGCAGCACCAAAAATAACTGGAGTTGAACAAATATATATGAACGAACCTACAAATCAGACCAGAAAAAAGAACAACTCAAACCTGCTGGAAAAAATACAACCACCACCACCAACAGCAGAAAAGAATAAAAATATGAGAAACCAAATCAATAGTCGTTAGTATAAACAACTAGAAAAATCATTAGTAAGTTCTGAACAGACTTAGAGAAGATTTGACCATGACAGCGCAGAACAGTAGCAAAATCAAAATAAACAATCGCATAACAAGCACACCAGTAATCGATGGGACAACTGAATAAGATATCTGGAGAAATCTTAAAGCAGAGAAGTGTAAACACATGAAACCCACCAAGCAGCTGATAAAATAATAAGCCAAACCTGATAACCAAAACACACCAAGCACAATCAGCAGCCAAGAAGCGGAGCTGGGCGACGTGAAGCAGGAGCTGGGCGACGAAAACATCAGCCCTTATTATATGTGGCTATATTACAATGTTCAATTTTCAATCGAACCTGTCTATTCCTAACAAAGACACCTTGGAGAGATTATAAGTAGAACATCAAATGGAACAGGGAAGCCATCGAAGCATATAAGTCGAATCCAGATAAAGAATGCAGACAAGGCCAGAACAAAACCTGACCAGCTAGATACGGACCCTCATGCCATCAACAAATTTACGATCCTCAGTTCCTCACTGAAAACTTTTGCAATGAACAGCATGATACCCTTGGACCACCATACAGAGAGCATTCACAACACAGTAGCACAACGCTGAGAACAAACACAAGAAATTAACCCGAAACACAGTAAATTCATAACATACAAGCACCAGACCACAAACTTTTCCGAAAATATTACAAGCTCGTAAGAGTTCAACAAGAATAGAGAGGTGAAAAACACACAGTCCAAATTATAACAGGAAATTTTAATCTCGCCTCATAGATAATTCAACAGAGGCAAATTTTAGCCCAATGACCGAAAAGGTTAATAGAAAGCAACATTGTTTTACCCTGGAAACCAAAATCAGGAAACCTAACTAATGAAGATCTAAAGAAAAAAAAATACAAACTTCACTAAAACCAACACAAACAAGAAATTCAAAATAGAAGAATCCAAATAATAAATAAAAGTATGCAAAGAAACCCTGTATCGACTGAGGACATGAGAGACAGAGATGGAGAAATAAGGATGACCATGAAGAAGAAGAAATTTTGAGAATGAATGCAACAAGCATGGCCTCTGTCATTAATAGTCGCAATAGTGGAGAAGCAAGAGGTGTCAGGCAAGGGAAGCCCCATTAGCAGAAGTGGAGACAAAACTCTAAAAAATGAGAGAACATGTCAAATAGGGAAGAATCGAACGACGAAAGATACAGGCTTATTACATTTATATATATCGCATGTCCCTCCATAGTTCTAATTCTCTTGCAACGAGAGGCATTCCATAACTGCATAAAATAAACATTAAACCTAATGAAAGGAATGCAAAATCAATGGTAGAAGTTATACTTGTTTTACTTTCACATATAGTTTCTAGTCATTTGAGAGAATTATTTGTAGAAGTTCAGTTTGTTTTCAAGTGTCAATAATCCACAATAAACTCTATGCATTTCATCTCCCACTGAAGCAACTCACATTTGTTATGATACTGAATAAACGGATAATTCAGATTCGAATTTCGCAATACTCGCTTTAATGTTACCACAAACTGACTCGAGAGCAAGGATTATCCAATGTCTTGGGTATGCCACAAAGATAAACACATATGCATATCACACAACTCAAATAGATCACAATACTATAGAGCAGAGTCAGAGTATCAACTCTATAAGTAAGAGGCTGGGGAAAAAGCCTCACTGCATACTTAGAGTTTGCCATTGCTAGATCCAACAGCAAGATGCGTACCATGGGGTGCCCATCCAACAGAACAGACACTGCCGTCAACCTCTAAGTCACAAAGCCTCAATACCTACATAAATATGCAAATATGCCAATTTCATCGATTCATGAGGACAATGGCTGATAGAAAGAGATTGATAGAACAAACTATTACCTTACTGCTAGAAACATGCCACAGACACAGCTGCCCAACCCATCGCCAACACATTATGTGAATACCAGTGTACAAGGTTAAGGTATAAATCATCCTGCAAAGCAGGTGCATCCAAAACCTGTGCAAAATTATTTAACCAGTTCAAATGGTTCAACTTGCAAACCTGCTACAGGTATCCGTTAAAAGCTTGTGAAAAATGAAGTACTTAAAAATAAGTTAAATCCCAAATCAATATGTAGAACCAGATAAATCAACATAACTCAGATGGAGCCAAACCAATTACACAGCCTATCAATGAAGAATATTCATCTCCTCATCAGCCTAACTACACACGGTACTATCAAATTCTTGCAAAAGAATCATTAACATACCCATTGGCATGACGATGAACATACTGATCGTCTCCAGGCATCATAAAATCTAAAAAATTAAAAAGTTGCATAAATAACACAAATTTGCCATGTATTTTCCCACTCAGTCCAACACTTCGAATTTCCCGAAAAATAAAAAAATTGTTCCCACAAGAGCCAATAAATAGAAATCGTAAATCTATTAATCGGAAAGGAAATACCAGGGTAACGTTGTATAAGATTTTTCTTTTTAACACTACGCCATATATGGGCTTTAACAACGCTTTTTTCAGTGTTACAAGCAAAAGTGTAGCCATATATGTCTTGAAAGTGATCTAGGCCTACACTTTTTTTTTGGTGTTAGCATTGCTATGAGTCACTGTTACTGTAGACGTTATTTAGTATCTACGGTAACATTGAAGTCGGTGTAGCCGTTGGTTTTTAAAAATGTGTCGCCGTTGGGCTTTAAAAATCAATAAAAAATAAGCGGGCCGCCTTTATCTAAATACGGGTCAATTCACCCCAACTCTCAACTCTCTCTCTCTCAAACGTGAAGAAAGAAAAGGGATGAACGAATAAGGGCAACTCACTCTCTCTGAACTCTCTCTCTCTCTCTCTCTCAACTCTCTCCCAAAAATAAGCCTCTGCCATCAACCGTTGTTGGCTTCGATGGCCCCGGTATTATATTATTCATCCTTATTCTGATTTCACAACATTGAATTATCTAAGTGTTAGTTAGGTGTTCGGATTTGCAATCAAGCAAATGCAACCTGTAGGTTCTGTCGATGTGCTGCCGATTATGGAGGCGGATTTGAAGAAGATTGCTACTAGGGTCATGGAGAAGGCCAAGGCAATTTGTACTGCTAAATCGGTAACTGATCTTATCAATTTTGCACTTGTTTCATATAATTCTTAGGGGTGAATTCAAAAACCTACCACTGAGATTTGGGTTAACCAAGAAAGGAAAATGAGAGAGGTCGTAAAATTACAAAAGATACCTCCAGTGCTTGATATTGTGTTAAATATAAATGGATAGTAAGTAGTAGATATTTGTACACATTTAAGGGGCTGTTCAGATTTTTTTTGCTTATGAAGGCCGAAAGTTTGATAAAAACCAACCCCCAAAGGTTCTTTTTCTTCTGTAATTTCCAGGAACTCCCGTGGTTTTATGTAATTAGGTTAAACCTCGATTATTCTTGTTGTTGTCGTTATGTTCAAGGTTTCTTTGGCCTAACATGTTTTCAAGAGAACAGGTTGTATTTTTTTCACAGAGTAGAAGCTTCTCATCAATCGTCAATTTTGTTTTGGTGTATGTATGTGTGTGTGGTTCTGGGTGATTTGTCCTTAAAATTAACATGGATGTTGAAATAGAACATTTTAAATGTTCCGTGTGTTACTCAGGTGCATGATGTGATATATGAGGTTGTGGGTGGTGATGCTAGGAATGTTCTATGTGAGGCTGTTGAAAAGCACCATACTTCTGTAGTGGTTGTTGGCAGCCATGGTTATGGAGCTATAAAGAGGTATTTGTTTTCCTCCTCTTCTCATAAATATCAGCTTTGTAACGAATATGGTTTGTTGGTCTTTTCTTCACTTGTTAGTTACACGCTCGTAAAGTTTCTGTGTTTTGGAGTATTGATTTGGGTACACTTGTTTTCTTGGGCATAATATCCTACTAATCTCAAGTAAGCTATAAATTTCATAATTTTTACACAACTTATGTATGTATTATTACAATTTATAAGTGCTTATTTCACTTATTACATACAAATATATCACCATATACACGTTTGTAGATTTTTATGGTGAAAAAAAGTAAATAAATAACTGACAAGGTCATTTTATTGATCAAAATATGTACATATAAGTTCTATGTCATTTTTGTTTAATTGAAGAGTATGTGAATGTGTTTTAAATAATTAATTAACTTGTTGACCTTGTAAAAAGGTCATAAAGGCCATGCGAGAGAGAGTCGGACTCCATAAAACCTGCTATTTTTGCTATGTCAAATCCTACTACTAATGGTTTGTTCTCTACCCCTTACTATTTCAAACATTTCATTTCATGCAGTCATAATACTTCTATTTTGGCAAAAACTAAGAAAATCTTCACATGGTTTGGAACAGCTGAATGCACTGCAGGGAATGGGAAAACAGGGTTTGTTCTTTTCACGATAGGGAATGAGAAAACAGGTCATTTGAATCAAGCAAATAACATGTACCTTTTTCCAGGGTCTAGTAATTTCCTCGACTGCGTTTGGATACACACACACACACACTCTTCAACTCATGATTTTTATTTTTGTTTCCTGCTCATTTAGAATTGGCTTGGGAAGTCTTCTTGCTGGTGCACGTATTATTACTGATGAAATGCTGCAAGCAGCTGCTGAGAGGTAGGCAGGAGCAGCTTCCTTTTCTATGAAAGAGAAAATAAGAATTAAAAAACTTATGTTTTCGGACACTACATCCTATAACAAATTACATGTAGACAAGTCTCAGACTTTTAATATAGAGTAAAACTTTAAAAAATGAAATAAGTTACATGTTGAGTGATATCACTGATATCATATGTGTTTCTGTGCTGGGGAAGTTTGGAGAAAAACGGGCAGATTCTTATGTAGAATTGTATATAACCTCTCTGCATTCAATTATTCAAATGTAGATAAGCTGTGATATCACTCGAAGCAACAAATGGTACTACTCTTGAGAAAAACGGCATTTGAATATTGCATTTGTAGCACTTTCATCTTTGCAATGTTTGAAATCATTACAAATGGTAGAATTGCACTTGTAGCACTTTCACTTTCAACAAATGGTACTACTCCGATTACAGGTACCAGACTAAGAACGAAACCTTTGAAATCAATGTGGAATAATTATTAAAAAAATATGCTTGCAATAGGACTGGTGAACTTTCAGAATTAGTCATATCACGCGAAGTAGAAGTGATTGAGGACTGTGTTAATTCGAGTTCAAGTAATCTACTTGACCTTTGAATAGACTGGGGTGATGTAGAAGAATAGTGCTCAAAGTGTTCGTCTTTCATTTTTGAATTATAATTCTTTATGTGAAATATGGATTCGAATGATTTCTAAATTTATCACACAAGACGTGTCAACCCTGTCCATGTGTTTTTGTAAGAGATCCAACTCTTGATTCTTTTTCCTTCTAAATTTCCAGTTTATTATTGGTTCTTGTAGCCAGAGCCAAGTGACATAAAGAAGATAGCTGCTGAAGGGATCCTAACCTGTCTACAGGATGCTATAGATGCTCTCAAGCAAGGGCGGGTATGGCTTTGTGGTCGATTATTGTTTAATTTTCACCCTCTTTTACTCTTTGAAACTTACAGTTCAATTCAACAAATTTTCATGTTTCACTTTTTTTCCATATTATTTATCCAAGTCCGAAAAGTTACCCAAATATGGTTGAAAGTAATATTTGCTGATGTCACTGCGTAATCTGATTCTTAAATAGATGATCTGTTTATAGTAAATCTACAAGCTTTCTTCTTTTAATGCTAAAGGTTAATTACAAAAACTACCCCTAAGGTTTAGCTTAATTAGACTAAAGGATGTAAAAAGGGGGAAACAGTAGTATTTCAATCTTACAAAATACCCTCTGACTTTTGTTTCTATTTTACAAATTGCACCACAATGTTTTATCTCACGTATTAATGTTACTTTTCTTCATCGTTGCAATTTCAGGCGTTTACCATTGTTATTATTTCGGCGGCGGCTCTTGGTTCATCACTTGTCAGCTGCTTCGACGCCCGCTAGCAGCTTCATTCTTTGTCGCTCTCAGCCTGCTTCACCTGTCCGAGGATATTTCTGGCCTTATCCTCCATCCTCCAGGTTTTATTGAGGCCCTTCTTTTCTTTTAGATTTCTAATTTCATAAGGTATATGTCTCCCAATACTAACTTTTATATCCTGTCTTATGTTGTTTATATTCATGTCAATATGTGCAGGATTACTCAGTTGAACAAACCCCACAATTGTTCGAACATCAAATTTTTGTTCGGTTGCTAGAAGCCTACAATTGTTGTGTAGTTAGGCAAAACCTCAGGGTTAATTTTATAATTAGTCCATAAGCTTATAAACTAATATTTGCTCATGCTAAAAATATCTGTATTTATTATTTTAGTTTTCAAAATTCAAGATTTCGAAATTGGAATTCAGATTCCGTTTGATAAGCAGACCCTAAGCGGCATTTTTTTTCTACTGCAGGTTTTGAATGTGTTGTTGAGATTACCATGGATGCAAACTGTGATGAGTATCACCATTTTTGTAACGGGTGGATATACTCGGCCCTTTGGTGATTCGAATCATTGCGATAGGATCCTTAACATCCTTATATTCATTTTGGATTTATGTAGTTATTTCGGATGGTTTATGTATTTGGATGGTTGTTTGATAACTTTTTATGTATTGGGATGTTTGAATTTATTTTTTAGTGGGTAACTCGATTTTTAAGTACCATATGTTGATTTTTAGCATTTAGAGTGTTGGTAAAAGACATGCAAAAATGTAGCCATTGACATTGACCCTAAAAATATACTCTTTACGTATTGGTAAAAGAATAACATAGTGTATCCAAAGATATTAAATTGTTTAAGAAACAAGTGTAGCCATAATGATAAAGGGTGTTGCCAAAAATATCGAAGTGTTTCACAATTTTATGTTACAGGTGTAGCCATAGGTCTACAGCTATACTTTTAATGGTGTCACCATATAGATAACGGTGTTGGCATAGGTCTACAACAACACTTCTTAAGGTGTAGGAACAGAACCAAAAAGTGTTGGCATAGGGGTCTATAGCTACACATTTCCGAAGTGTTACGAGAAACTATAAAAGTGTTAGCGTAGACCCCTATGGTAGCGGCCATTTTTGTAACACCCTCAAATTTGGTCAAAGTGTAGCCGTAGCCTATTTTTTTTATTTTACCAACACTTTTTGAGCTATGAACACACTTTTTTAGGTGTGACTGAAGCCCATATATGGCGTAGTGTAACTTTACCAGGAGCAATAAAAGTTGTAAAATTGGATTCCACGGTAGGAGGAACGTTGGGAAATCCACGTTAGGCAACAAAAGCCTTCGCATGTTTTCATCCTCTTCAATGTGTTCTTGCACTTCCTCTTTCTGCGATGAATTGATAAAGATGAGTACACATACGTTGAAAAGCAAGTATTGAAGGACGAGGCTCATACCGAGGGTTTCACAATCGATTGATCACTGATGAAGCGATGAAGCACACAAAAAACTCACAATAAAGAAGGAGAAGAAGGAGGCAGTGAACAATGAAACAGGCATCACCCTTTGTAGCGAAGCAGGAGAAGGGCGACGTGAAGAGGAGCCGGGCAACGAAAACATCGGCCCTTATTATATAGCTATATTATAATGTTCAATTTTCAATCGAACTTATCTATTCATTTAACAAAGACACCTTGGAGAGATTATAAGTAGAACCTCAAATGGAACGGGGAAGCGATCGAAGCATATAAGCCAAATCCAGATAAAGAATGCAAACAAGGGCAGAACAAAATCAGACCAGCTAAATATGGACCTTCATTCAACTTGTAAGAGATACATAAATACTAAATACATAACAGAATAAGTTAGTTACAATTCATTGATATTTGATGTATTTTTGTTCATGGCATTGTTACACCTACTTAGACTCAGGCTCTATTCAGAGACTTTGTGGAGCCATGTCAGGTTTCCAGCCGATAAACCAAAACATATAACCTCATTATAATGTTTAATTTCCAATCGAACCTATATATTAATTTCACAAAGACACCCCCGTAGAAACTATAGGTAGAACCTCAAATGGAACGGGGAAGCCATCGAAGCATATAAGTCAAATCCAGATAAAGATTGCATAAGATGAGAACAAAATCGGACCCATAAATACGAACTCCGCATTCAACTTGCAAGAGATACATATTCTAAGACATAAGCGATTGGTCGGTATTAAAAGAAATTTTCAGAGAGCCGAGACAATTATTGAAAATATTTCCTATCCTGAAAGATAATTGCAATCCGAACACCAAAATATACCTGAAAAAGAAAGCGCGACAACAATTGTAGATATCAGACAAGAACACAAACCTGTCAAGCGAAATAACAAAACTCATGTTCAGTACCCTATCAAATGAAAATCAACTGTGAACGCAGTTTTAGATACTATTCAAGCAATCTAGCTCCGCAATCCATACAAAAACACCACATTCCTCATACTAAATATGAGAAGGCAACTTTTCACAGCCTGAAGAGAAAACAGAATGTTCAATCAAGCAAAGAATAAAAACATCCCATCACCAAGAACACAAACCAAAATCTGTAGTATCAAACAAAACGTACGAATAAAGCAGCAGAAAGCAACAAAAATAAAACACTTTGCCCCACAGACACAGACAAACATAAAGCAGAAGATCACCACAACATATTTGTGATCAGAAAATCCCAACCACATTGACAAGAACGAGGCCCGAAATCAACTACCACTAAAAAAAGCATAATCTCCACCCAAAAAACAAAAAATCATAAAAATTAACAACCTGATTCAAGCGTCGAAGCAACGGAGAAACTCCATAATTAAATCACAGCTGAATAAAAGAGACCAAAACAAAGTAAAGGTTAGAAGACATAGACGAACATAAAGGGAATAAATATCACTGCCAATCCTACACCCAAAAACAAATACAACAATGTTTCAAAATCGAGAAAAATTTTTATACAGATAAATATCATAAAACAATTTAAGCAGGTTTGGAAATTATTAAAATTACAACCAAGCCCCAAAAATATCTAATTCTCAAAATACACTCCCTTCAACTTTTAAACTCCCTCATTTTTCACCCCAAACTTTAAAAACCTGCAATCATCTAGATTTAAGAATATAAATGGGTTTAATATTTTTTGAGAAATGATTTAAATGAATATGA